>JAFBJZ010000957.1:830000-895000 GCA_016785225.1 Psettodes erumei
GTGTGTGACTGTCGTGATTTAACACGTTTATTTTAGCTAGCAGCTGCCACCTGTGCACATTAGCCCAACAACAGCAGGCAAACTGCAATTAAACCGGATTAGACTGGATTGGCTCACACACACACACACACACACACACACACACACACACACAATACAACCCGTAACAAGTAGTTTTACACACAAAATACTAATATATGGTCAAATTAACAATAATATTAAGCAGAAAAAAACTTAAATGATGTTTTTACACAGGGGAACCTTGAGTGACGTCATCAACAGGTGTTTTATCACCTGATTAACCGGTAATAAATCGGCTGAACCGGGCTGTCACTTGTTAATGATCGTGCGGACACACAACTGAACTTTGACCGCGTCATGACGCGTTTAATGAGAAACAACCGGAAGCCGCTTTAAAAACGTTTTCTCCGGTGATCGCTGCCTGTACGTCATCAGATAATGGTGATGATGATGATAATAATAATGATTTTTAAAATATTATTATTTTTTATTGTTTCCTCACACGTCACATGACCGCTTTACAGTGCACGTGCCTGATTCTGTTCCTTATTAGCTGGAGCGGAAATGTCATGAGATTTTTATTCTGTCGTTAAGAAGTTTCCGCTTTTAGCCTCAACACACACACACACACACACACACACACACACACACACACACACACACACACATAGTTTCCCGATATATAACCGTCATATCTAACAGATCTGGGTCCGATTAGAACCGCTGGATTTACCTGCTGGTTCCGTTAAAGCTCGGCCGACACCTGGAGCTCGCTCTTCTCGTTCACACCGGGAGAACCGGACTCGCCCCGCGGACGCGGCTGCGCCGTTTACGCCGCATTTGGCCGTTATAGATAATAATGTGGAGAGAGAGAGGTGGGGGTGGGTGGATGGATGGATGGGTGGATGATCACACGCTTCCTCGTCATGTGATCACAACAGGAGCCGGAGCGTGACTCCCCCGGGGTCCGACCGGTTGACAGCTAAGTCTCCGAACCTCCTCCAGCTCGCCGTGAGGAGCCCCCCGGTACCGTTCGGACCCAGTTTGAAACATGTGAACGCACCAACAGAGACCTCCAATCTGGACCTGGTCTGTGGTGAAGTCGCCCGTTTCGTCGAACTGCTCCTTTAACCGTGACTCGGAAGCTGACCTCAGGTCTGCCAGCCGTTACCGTGCTCTCCAATAACTGTGCGTGAAGCTAACGTAATTACACTTTATTGCGTTATTGGACATTTATAACACCGCATTAACTAAATGCGACATTCGCAATTAAGTCAATACAGATATTAATAATAAATTGTTTATTATCAGAAATTCTTTTTTAAAAATGTCAATAAATGCGGGTTAGCTAAAACTAGCCGACTAGCTTGACGTACAGCTACACTTCGCATAGCCAGCTAACGTTAGCCTCCCATGCTAACGAGCCGGTCGGCCGCAGCGAACCTCATTTTTGAAACAGCCGATTGATTATATGCGACTGGCCCCGCCGTGGCGGTAAAGAGGCGACGGTTACCTGCTGTGTGCACCGAGCGGACATCGCTGTGGGCAGCGCTCCGACCGCGAACACACCGATGCGGCACCTGAAAACAGCCGACTGCCATCCACATCCAGCCCCGAGCAATCGATCGCCGGAGCGGCGGGTCTCCGGAGCTCCGCCGCTATGATCGAGAGGCGCAGGCAGCGGAGCTCAGAGCGATCGATTGGCAGAAAGCCGTCCAGGCGGTTATCTGGATTATCTGTCCGTCACGCGTCAGTCTTGGGTGGAATAATGCAGCAAAAATAATCTGCGGATTAATTTAAATTGTAAATAAATGGTAATAACGTTATTGTGTTATTGTAATAACGTTTTCTCATAATTTGGGCAAACTTGTCTGCTTTTATTTCTCGTTTTTTGTGATTTTTAAAAACAAATACAAATCTGTACATTATTTATAATACTTTTATTGATGTCTGGAGGAGTCCTGAAGTCACCGACCAGCACCAGAACATCCCTGAACAGAGCCAGGGCCATGACTGATGAGGCTCCAGGTCCCCGAGCTCTCTCTGTTTTAAACAGCCATAAATAATGGACTGAGCATGTTCACTGGACTGAGCATGTTCAGGTGTGTGTGTGTGTGTGTGTGTGTGTGTGTGTGTGTGTGTGTGTGTGTGTGTGTCCTCAGCAGTTGATTTGTTGTTTTTTTTTTTTACAGTCGTCAGGCAAGCTCGCCCTCGTTGCCACCAACACACCCGGTTGTTTGTCGCGGTGATGAAGAAAAGCGCGTAAGGAGCCATTTAAATCTTTTCCCCTCTCGTCTGTGCAGGAGTCTTCTGTAGAAGAAGAAGAAGGAAGGGGGGGGGATGGGGGCAAGGCAGCTGAAGAGAGACGTCCAGGCCCTGATGTGAGTGGACGTGAACGATCCCAGAGACGGTGGAGAAGCACCATCGTGAACACGTCTTCATCTTTAATCCGTAATTTCTTCCCCCAATCTGCACAGCGGCGATTACATCGGGCAGAAACTCCGAGAAAACGCCTTCGACCCGAAGGGGAAGGGGACGTCCACGATGTTGGACGATCTGGTAGAGACGCCACCTTTCGTTTTTAAAGTTTGACACACTCGTGTGTCGCACCCGCTGCAGTGTGTGTGTGTGTTTGTGTGTGTGCGTCGCAGGCTCACTACGATCTCGCCGTCACCGTCGCTCTTTGGTGGTTGGACAGGGACGGAGGGCGAGAGGTGCTGGGCAGTGACATCATGTAAGCTGGTTTTCGTTCACCGCAGGTCGAAGGAGACCAATGAACGCAAAGAGGTCAAGACCCTCACCTGGTTCTGCTCCTGAGGTTTATAGACGAATGTGTCTCCTCTCCCACAGCGGGGCGACGTGCAGCGCAGGAAGCGCCCCGTACCCGAACCGCCTGGAGCGGGAGGCGATGATCCTGTCGTCCTTCGCCGGGATTGTGATGGTAAGTTTCTGATTTATTTACGAATCCCGGCGCTGCGGCGACCAGGCTGCGAGTAAAGTGCGACTGTGCCGACTCAGAGCAGTCTGCCCGTGGAGGAGATCCTGGCCGTGTACAGGTGGAGACCGGCGGCTTCGTACCCCAACAACCAGCTGTCCAAGGTACACGCCCCCTTCTTCTGCACAGCTGGGGGGCCCAACATGGCCGTCACGCCTCTTCTTCTTCTTCTTCTTCTTCATCACGTTTCAGATCGTCCACCCCTTCACTCTGTCCTACCACCCGCTGGCCATGCTGGGCTCGTACAAGGCCGTGCACCATTCAAAGAGGCAGAGTGAGTCTGTAACACACACACACACACACACACACACACACACGTGTGAAGCTGTTCAACACGTGTGTTACTCACTAAAATACTCCATTACAAGTAAAAGACCTTCCTTCACCCTCCTGCCTGGGTAAAAGTACATAAGTATTCTAAGTACTTTGTACTTTGAAGTTTATTTCTGGAGGCCCTCACTTGTTTTTAATTTAAAAACCTCCACAGATCAGAAGTTGAAAAGATGGCTGTCCGAGAGGGCGAAGGCGAGCGCCGCGCACAGACAGGTGTCCTCCTCCTCCTCCTCCTCCTCCTCCTCCTCCTCTCCTCGTCTCGCTCCTTCCTCAGCGTGAGTAGCTTTACTTGTAATCCAGGATGTTTCAGAGCGGCAGGTTTTGTCCCTCTGCCGCCTCCCTGTGGTTCTGAACGGACGTCCCCTCCCGTCTCCTCCTCAGGACAGCAGCGAGCGTCCCGGGGACATCACCGAGCACTACGAGGGTTCGCAGGAGTCTCTGCGGGACTGACGCGCCTGTGGTGCCGGATTAACGTAATCCATAAAGACGAATCTCCATTATTCAGTTTTGTTTTTTTTTTTCCTCTGTCAACAACTGTGATGACATTAAAATGATTTGTGTAAAGGCTGCGCTTGTTTTTTGTTTTTTTGTTGTTTTTTGTGGCGACCTCTGACATTCTGCCTGCAAACTTGAATCCGCCTGATGGCGGCTCGGTGGATAAAACGGCGTCCGTATCGAAGAGGGCGCGGCGGGTCAGTAATTTGCCTGCTCGGACGTTTTCGCTGATGATTCAGGGGTTTTTTGTGTTGTTGTTTTTTTTCGCACAGCGCCAGGATCAAGACTTTTGGCAGCGATGCCAGCGCGGTAAATCCCCGCTCCATTGACAGAACAGCTAAAGTGGGATCTGCTAACCTTTTGATTGAGGTTTATATAGCGGGGCGCTGGTCCCGCTTTGTGAGACCATTTCTCCACGAGGCTCCGACAGGATGAGCAGTAAGGTAGGAGTCTCGGTTTTTCTGCTCGTAGACGTGGATACGGATTATTAATCTGCATGAGGTAAAACTGGTTCTGGCTCCATTTACGTCTGTAATTTCTTTTCTGTGACTAACGCTGCAGCTTTTAATGCACGTTCAGAACAGAAGTTTCTTTTTCTGGCTTCACCCTAAGTGAGCACAGTGTTGATGAAGCATATATTTGTGCACCCTGACAAACCGAGCTGAGAGTTTTTTGCCCCCCTCTCTCTCTCGTGCAGATCATATTCTACGAGGACAGGAACTTCCAGGGTCGCTCCTACGAGTGCGACACCGACTGCCCCGACATGCACCCCCACTTCAGCCGCTGCAACTCCATCAAGGTGGAGAGCGGCTGCTGGGTGCTGTACGAGAAGCCCAACTACGCGGGCTACCAGTACGTCCTGACCCGGGGGGAGTACCCGGACTACCAGCGCTGGATGGGCTACAACGACACCATCCGCTCCTGCCGCACCTTCTCCTATGTGAGTCCAATGTTTTTTTTTTTGTGGTGTGTAAGGTGGAGGTGGAGGGTGGTGGGTGGGTTGGTGGGGGGCCGGTGCACTGACCCCTGTCTCCACTGTTTCTCCAGACCAGCGAGGGCCCGTACCGCATACGCATCTACGAGCGGCCCAACTTCCAGGGGCAGATGATGGAGTTCAGCGAGGACTGCGAGTCCGTGCAGGACCACTTCCGCAGCCGCGACATCTACTCCTGCAACGTGATGGACGGCTACTGGACCCTGTACGAGCACCCCAGCTACCGCGGCCGCCAGTACTTCATGAGGCCCGGCGAGTACCGCAAGTTCAGCGACTGGGGGGCCACCTGCGCCACCACCGGGTCCTTCCGCAGAATCACAGATTTTTAATCGGGAGTTTCGCCTGATTTTTTTTTTTTTTTTTTTTTTTTGGTTTTAATTTATGTTTTTGGATTTGTCAGAATTGCCCCCCCCCCCCTCTTCCTCCTGAAAGTCACTGATGTGTGTGGAAACTGTTGATAAAATACTGTGGAGTGGAGGAGTAAATTACTAAATAAATGGATCTATGGTAAAATACTTTCTCTGTGCTTGTGAATTAATTTTTTTTTTTTGGGTATTGACCCATTTAACTGACTGAGGCCACTTTCACAAATTCACATTCACAAATTTTCTTTTAACTGCTGCTTCCCATGCTCGGTTACTTCCTGTTTTACATCTGGTCATCAATAACAAATAATAATTCACCTTTGAGGATATTTAAAATATCAGTGCTGGTATAACAGGGTTTAATATGAAAAAATATCAATCTACAAACATTTTACAGTTATTTATTCACTTATCTGTTTACAAAACTCTGTCAGCTTCTTATACACTGTGTGAATCTGGTGTATTGTCCCTTTAAAAACAAACACAAGACGGTGAAAGAGCTGAGCGCTGACTGTTCCAGCGCCTGTTCACGCTGTGGCTGTTGCTAGAAGCTGACACACACACACACACACACACACACACACACACACACACACAAACGTGACGAACAGGAGTGAGGAAGACTCCTGTAGGATCTGTGCTGACGCCAGGCCTCATTTAAATAACAACACACACACCTGACCCCGTGTGAGTGAAACGTATATAAAGATGAACTTCATATTTAAAAACTACAGGAAGCGATTTGACCGACAGCTGCGTCCACGATGGGGAAGGTTTGTGTCCAACTCGAAGACGACGTCCCAACAAATTAATTATTTTTTTTATTGTGGATTGTTGTGCGTGAAACAATAACAATACACAATTTGCTCCGTCAGATCATCTTCTACGAGGACAGGAACTTCGGAGGCCGTCACTACGAGTGCGTGAGCGACTGCGCCGACCTGCACGCCATGTTCGACCGCTGCCGCTCCATCCGGGTGGAGAGCGGCATGTTCGTGATCTACGACCGTCCGGGCTTCACGGGGAACCAGTACTTCATGAGGAGGGGCGAGTACTCCGACTACCTGGGCACCACCGGCATGAACGACTGCGTCAGGTCCTGCCGCATGATCCCCGTGGTAAGGCCCTCTGTAAAATAAATTTATTTTATTTTATTTTATTTTGATCCAAGTAACATAAATAATTAGACAAACACAAAAATAAACACAATCCTGCCTGTATGTTCCTCACATTTCAAACGTCTTGTGTTAGGTACTTATGGTAAATTAGTCCCAAAGCGAAGAACAAACAATAGAACTTCATTTTATAAAATTCACACATTAAGATAAAGCTAAAGCTAATCCCACTTCTGGTACATTTCACTTTGTGTATTTTTAGCTTTACTAGCCTACTTAGCAAGTGTAATATAATGTAGTGCTGTTAGTAACTATAATAGCACATTTGGTAAAAAAAAAAAAAAAGGCTTTGTCCACTTTTTATTGTTTACATTTATTTACATTTTGGGAAACTGGCTAAGCTAAGCCCGCTAGCTCAGCTAGTTAGCAACCTTCAAGTAGCCAGACAAACAGCTAGTTTGACTCTATTGTAATGTTAAAAAAAAATAAACAAATCTGTGCATCAGCATCTCTCACACTCAGACAATGATGTTATGTCTTGTTTATTTAATTTGATCAAAAACTAAAGAGCGTAGCTGCTAATTAGCCGCCTGTTTGACTATTTCTAGCTTGAGACATGTTGCCAGGTAACAGGCAGAGACTTTATGAAGGCTTTAGGCTAAGCTAACAAGCTGCTTGTGGTAGCTTCACTTTAAGTGTGTACGCATGTGTGTGTTTGACTTTGACATTAAGCTGTGTATTTCTGAATGACCTTTGACCTTCCCGCCCTCTTTAGCAGAGCGGCGGCTTCAAGATGAGGCTGTACGAGCACTTCGACATGAGAGGCCAGATGATGGAGCTCACCGACGACTGCCCCAACCTGGCCGACCGCTTCCGCGCGTCCAACTTCAACTCCTGCGACGTGACGGACGGCCACTGGCTGCTGTACGAGCAGCCCCACTACAGGGGGCGCCACTACTACGTCAGGCCCGGCCAGTACAGGAGCTTCAGCGACTGGAGCGGCAACAGCTCCAGGATCAGCTCCGTCAGGCGTCTCATGGATCTCTAAAGACGGGAGGGCGGTCCTTGTGAAATGTCTGCTCTTTGCCTTGTTTCACACGCTGAATAAAATGGCGTCAGCGCTCACGTGTATTGAGTTTTGTTCTTGCTCTCTGCGTTTGGAGGGCATGTTTCAGCGGGAGGATGCCACGGGGTCTTGGCCCGACATCCCGACTCTCATCGCAGGACTGAATAAAATAGTGCAAGCACTGACACTCACCGCACCGAGACTCGAGCGTTATCTATTGTGGAGCTGGAGGGAAAGTCCGTCTGCTTTTCACACTTGTTAACATCTTGTTGAACATCTTTGGCAACGAGCGGGTGGAGTTTGTGTCTTTTAATTATCTTTTAATTATCTTCAAACTCAACCTGCAGATAAAGATCATGTGAACTGAGCAAAAACACCTCAGCAGCGACTTAACTGGACACCTGGTGACATTGTTTTCTCTACCTTAAGAGTTAGCTTTCACATTAAATTACAAATATGAAGTACAAATACTCACTGTCCACACTGTAAGACAAGGGCAGAGTCTCATTTTAATATGTCTTCAAATTCCCTAATGGAAACCTTTTCAACCAAAATACGGGTGATGTAGTTCTGTGCTGCTAAAATCAAAATTATCTTAGAAGAAGATTATTAAAAGAGAAAAAAAAATATCCACTGATGCACCATCAATCACCCACATGGGGCGCTTTGATGATAAATTAAAAAAATAACAGACCACGCCATCATTTTAGAAGTTAAAAACAAACAAACCCCCTCTCAGTCACGACCCGCCAGCTCTCACCTGCAAAAACACAATCGCTCCTAAACTCCACTTCAGGACAACACAGCGGCGCAAACGCCAAAGATTCCTGGCCATTACAATATGAATGACACGTGCAGAGTCTGCATTTCATATTCACTATATATGTGACAGGTGGGAGTCTTCGCGGGGGCAGGCGAACCGGCCAACATGGGGAAGGTAAACCGCCGCAGGGACGACAGGTCGTGTCGACGGGCGACAGGGGAAAATGCTTTTATTGTGACGTAAACAAAGAGGCCTCAAGGTTTCTGATCCTGAGCTGCTTAAATCTTTAAAAGAAGAGAATTCGCCTAATTAAGCACAGAAAATGTTCAGAGTTTTGTTGCGCGATTAATGAGAAATTTAAGCGCATGTCTGAACGAAACCACCTCCGTGTCTAGATCACCTTCTACGAGGACAAGAACTTCTCCGGACGCCGTTACGAGTGCAGCGCCGACTGCGCCGACCTGATGTGCCTCCTCCGCCGCTGCAGCTCCGTCCGGGTGGAGAGCGGCTGCTTCATGGTCTACGAGAAGCCCAACTACTCCGGCAACCAGTACTACCTGGGGAGGGGGGAGTACCCCGACTTCCAACGCTGGATGGGGGTCAGCGACGCCGTCAGCTCCTGTCGCCTCATCCCAACGGTGAGCTACCGTTTCTGGGCAGAAACTTGACGTCTGACGTTTTTTCTAAATGTTTGTAAAAGAAAAATTGTCAGAGGAAACAATTAAAGTTTGTTATTTTATGGCAGGGACGTACTTACATCTGAAGCGCTAACATTAGCATGCTAACATGGTCACAATAATGAGCCTAATATACGGATGCTAAGCACCATGGTTCGTCGTGGTAATTTAGCGCGTTAGCATGCTAAAATTGGCCGATTAGCAGCAAACCGTGGTGGAAAGTCTCTTCTTATTGCCAGTGGATGAAGAGAACCTGATGATGAGCGCTAAGAGTTCATCCTGAGGGGAGCACGAATGTGTGCACCAAACTCCATAACAATTTATCCAGTAGTTGTCTTCATTAAAAAAAAACACAAATGTAAGCATAGAGGAAATATCGAGGAAAAATAGGGGAATCCCAAAGATATTAGGATTCATCCTCTGGGGACCATGAGTTTCATGTCCGTTGTGTACGAGAGGTACGAATAAAGTTTGATTGATCGCTTAGTTAAATGACCCCCCCGGTCTCTTCCCCGCCTCCAACCAGGTACCCGGCTCTTTCACCATGCGCCTGTACGAGCGGATCGAGTTCGGGGGCAGGTGATGGACCTGGTGGACGACTGCCCCAGCGTCATGGACCGTTTCCACGTCAACGGCATCTTCTCCTGCAACGTCACCGACGGCAACTGGCTCTTCTTCGAGCACCGCGACTACCGGGGCAGGATGTACCTGATCAGGCCCGGGGAGTACAAGAGGTTCAGCGAGTGGGGCGGCAGGAGCGCCAGGGTCGGCTCCATCAGACGCATCACCGACTCCTGATCCGGGTTTTTTTTTTTTGGAGGATCCCGGAGACGCGTGGAGGTTTTTTTTCAGGAACGTGCTCGGACAACAAGAACATTTCTGGACCTGTTCTTGAAAAACAACAAAAAAAAACACACACACAAACACACTCACCATTGTAATAAAGTAATTGCAAAATGGAGTCTTCACCGTCTATTCAAATGTGAGGAGGAGATTTAAAAACACAACTTGTGGATACTGTAACCGTTAAGACTTTACGAATATATAAATATATATATTTACTTCATGTATGTGAGATCATATGTCATTCATATAAGTCGATTATGTCCGTTCCAGATTTTTTTAGTAGTAAGTAATCAGTGAAAGTCCAGGTGATCCCGTGTCCGTCCTGTTAAATATCACTTTAATCTTGCTGATGCTGAGCGGCTCCATCTGTCGCCCTATTGTACGGTGGCATTTTCGGGAGGAAATTGTGATGAATATGGTGGAAAGAACAATAACTCATTGCGCTCCGGGACTCATCTATACATAAACAGACCCCCCCCCCATCATCATCACTGTGTGTGTGTGTGTGTGTGGGGGGGGTATATTTGAATGACAATACTTTATGCTGTGCAATCAGGCAGCTGCCTTTTCTCTCTGTTTTTTTATAAAGCACAGTGGCTTGGCTATGGGACAGCATTGACCAGTCTGATGCCACCGCAGCCATGGGGAAGGTAAACTCCTTCACTTCACTGAAAAAAAAAACAAACATCTTTTATTCATTTTGTGTTTTTTTTTTCCTAACTCTGCTTTACTTCAACTTCTCCCTCCTCTCCCGTCGCCGCAGATCATATTTTACGAAGACAGGAACTTCCAGGGCGCTCTCACGAGTGCAGCAGCGACTGCGCCGACCTGCACTCCTACTTCAACCGGTGCAACTCCATCCGGGTGGAGAGCGGCTGCTTCATGGTCTACGAGAGGCCCAACTACATGGGCAACCAGTACTACCTGAGGCGGGGGGAGTACTCGGACAACCAGCGTATGATTGGCATCAACGACTGCGTCAGGTCTTGTCGTATGATCCCCCAGGTAGGCCCTTCTCTCAGGTGTTGTTTGATGCTTCCTTTCTTTACGATGTTTAATGCTTCTTCTTTGTAAATCAAGAGGTTTCCGGCCGCTTACGCTCTTTAAAAAAAACAAACAACGCGAGCCGTCGCTGACGTATATGATCCGAATGACTTTCCCGTTCCTGCGCCAGCACCGCGGCTCCTACAGGGTGAGGCTCTACGAGCGCTTCGACATGTCCGGCCAGATGCACGAGCTGGTGGACGACTGCCCCAACGTGCAGGACCACCTCAGCGTGTCCGACTTCAACTCCTGCAACGTGATGGACGGCCACTGGCTGCTGTACGACCAGCCCAACTACAAGGGCAGGGTGTACTACCTGAGGCCCGGCGAGTACAGGAGATACAGCGACTGGGGGGCCGTCAGCCCCAGAGTCGGCTCCCTCAGGAGAATCACCGACTTCAACTGAAGGTCTCTGGACCCTCTGCCCCCCCCCCATGTTTGTCCCAATAAACTTTAACCGCTTCATAAAACATGAGTCTGTGTATGTGGTGTCTCTCAGCGCTGGTTCCTGAAACTGAAACCTCGTAGGACGCCTCTTGATGGGCTAAAGGAAACATCTCCCATATCTTCTGGTTGGTTAATCTGCCTCCATGCTCAGTCATACCGTACCAGACGGCGCCAGACTTAAACTCCCCCAGTTTGTGGCCTGAGATGGGGAGAGCTGGTTCCTGCGGTGCCCGGACTTCAGACGTGACATGAAAATGAAAAAGCACCAAGCAGCAAATTACAGAATATGTCGTAAATTCGATCCGGCTGAGTGAAGTAATAGCGTGAGAGCGTGAAAGTGTAAAACATCAAAACAAACTGACTCACGATAATGAACATGAACATGTGACCGAACCTTTATGGATCTTACAGTCGACCCATATGTTGGGAGAACTGGATACGCCCTCTGTTGTCTTAACATCCAGGAAAAAGTCACACATGTGTTATAATTATTATAAATCACCATGACTTTCTGCTTTAATCACTAAAGTCATCGTGTAACTCGATGATGTTTAACGCTGATATCAGTGACAACCTTGCAACACAACGTTGCCCCTGCAGCCTTTCAACACAAAGGTGTGTTACTAATACTGCATAACAGGCTTGTGTCATACAAGATTAAAGTTACCATGTAAACAATGAAGATGAGACGTATAGTGTACATATATATGTTTTTCATTATGGCAATGAAAGCATCAAATATCTAAATATCATCCTGGTGAGACGAGAGATGAAATAATCTAATTACAGACACAAGTCGCACAACCCGTCATAAAACCAAACAACGGTCATTACATGTGTATCTGGACCCAGTATTAAGCTAACACGCTAACTTCCTAATGAATTTCATGGGGGATACTCGAAAGAGTCCAACATGGCTGCGATCCATCAAGGGAGTTGTAGTCCGGAGTCAAAGACACTCGCACAAAGACGTTGTCGGTGACGAGAGTCGGGACACGGTATTAAAACAAGCATGGCGCGGCAGCACACACAGCGAGCGCGCACTCGCACCTGTAACACAAATAAAAATCTTTACGTCCGGCGACATATACGCCAAAGCTCATTTGCATACGGTGATACGGTTGCTCAGGTGGAGACGCTGAATGGCTTCCCGCGCTCTTACGCAACATATTTAATGCGAAAAGGGCTGTTCCATATTGTTCTGCAGCCATTGTTGGCCGGACGTGTGGATACCATACTAGTCTTTTCCTTTGTCCATGCATGTCAAAACACCAAACCAACTTAATCATTTATCCTTCTTTTTTTCCAAATACAAATCCATATTTCTGACCTGAACGTTGTTGCTCCAACAAAAAGGTAAACATGTGCCAGTAGCCTTCAATTAGAACTACGACAGGATTTGAATAACAATGCTTTGTTTGTGGAGAGCTGGTATAAAAAGCCCTGAAAACATGGGGAATCTCTCCAACGGAGACCATGGGCAAGGTGAGTGCTGGTTTTTTTTCCCTCTCTGTTCACATTAAACGGCGACAAAGCTCGTGAATTCGCCCCTCGTGTGTTTAAAGTAACCCGCGGCTCACTTTACCCCCACCCTCCCTCCAACCACAAACCCCACCCGCCACCAGATCATCTTCTACGAGGACAAGAACTTCCAGGGTCGGAGCTATGAGTGCAGCAACGACTGCACGGACCTTCACTCGTACTTCAGCCGGTGCAACTCCATCAGGGTGGAGAGCGGCTGCTTCATGATCTACGAGCGGCCCAACTTCATGGGCCACCAGTACTTCATGAGGAGGGGCGAGTACTCCGACTACCAGAGGTGGATGGGCTTCAGCAGCTGCATCCGCTCGTGCCGGATGATCCCAGCGGTAAGGGCAGAAGGAGAAGTTTGATGATGGGTTTTTTTTTTTGCATATTTTTCGCGCCTCACGCCTCGTTTCTGCTTCGGCGCCGCAGTACCGCGGCTCCTACAGGTTGCGCATCTACGAGAAGCCCGACTTCAGCGGCCACATGATGGAGTTCATGGACGACTGTCCCTGTGTGTCTGACCGTTTCCACCACCGCCACGTCTACTCCAGTAATGTTATGAACGGCTACTGGATCTTCTACGAGTACCCCAACTACAGAGGCAGACAGTACTTCCTGAGGCCCGGGGAGTACAGGAGGTACCGCGACTGGTGCGCCACCTGCGCCATCGTCGGCTCCTTCCGGAGGGTCACCGAATTTTAAGCCGTCATGGTGAAAAAAAAAAAACCTTGCTGTAAATATCAAGCACTTTGTTTATTAAAGATGTTGAATTTTTAACCTCTTCTGCGAAGTGTGTGTTTTCGTTCGTCTGTCTGAAATTACTGTGACCAGGGTAAAAAAAAAAGTACTTTGTCATACTGGTTTAGGCTCACGTATGTTCGCTGCAAAATAAAATAAATAAAATGTGGAATATGAATCGTAAATCATTATGTGGGATAATAATACCTTTGTTATAGGATGATGACAAAAGTAGCACCGCATATACTCTTCACTACTGCATCCAATGACATATAATAAAAACTGATTAAATTCTTTAAAAAGACCATATTTGTTTTATTATTATTTATTATTTATTTAAAGTGAACAAGTGCCGTGTTTCCAAATTAGGAGAAACCCCTAAGGTTATATATTTAAGGGTCCCACAAAGTCATACGTGCTCTTTTTAACTGAATGTTCAGTGTTACACAAACATTAGTCGGTTGATATCAACAGTACAACTTGAATGAATTCTGTGTTTCGCCTCATCAGTTGTAAACTCAGGTCAGCGTCAAAGCGGCGACAGAAAAGTCAAATAAATGATTCGTCTTTTTTTCTCCTGAACTCTGGAACGAGCGGCCCGCTCCACCTGGTGGAGTCAGGAGCCGGGCGGGTTTTCAGCCCCCATGATCTCAACACACACACACACACACACACACACACACACACACACACACACACACACACACACACTTTCAAGCAAGGCGTCTGACCAGAGCTGCTGCAGCGTGATCCCTCACTGCCTTCCCACTCACAAAAAAGTATTTGTTATGTTCACGTTATTATGAGTGTTTACTGGTTTACATCATGAACTTATCTTTACAGATTACTACTGCCACCTGACATTTACATGTACAGTACACTAATGGTATTCACATGTATTTAATGTAACTGTATTTCACACAATCATTACGTATCTACATTTTTACACACACATAACATTTTTAAATAATATGCATGAGTTTGAATGAAGTGAAGTGCAGTTTATAAGCTACATTGAATGAGAAGCTGGTTCTACTGCACATCTTACACCTACGCCTGTGGAAGTTTATCTAAACAAAATAAATAAACAAACTCAGAACGTGACACAACTCTCTGTCATTTACAGGATTTGTTGTCCGTGGAGGACGTGAAAATAAAAAAGTACAAAGTCATTACATTTAATTCTTAATATTTGTTCCTGGTTCTGGGTGTGTCGTGGGTTTGTCAGAGACCTGCGTCCTCTCCCACAGCGCTGCTGAGACCATATGTGGAGAACCTTCTGACTGAGAATGGAATACACACAAAGCTTATGCTTATAATAGACAATGCAGTCCACTGCTGCCAGAAATGTATGGATGGAAAACCATTGTTACACATTTATGGGCCCCCGTTCAGCAAAAGTCGTACTGCTAGTTCATCAGCTTTCCACATTTGAATAACAATACGTCATGGGTTCGTCGTTTTGTATAAAAAGGCCCTGGAGTCATGGAGTTGGCAGAGCAAGTTGAACCATCCACTGGGAACAACCTAAACCACCATCATGGGCAAGGTAAAGGGATGTTTACTTCTGCTTATTTTAAACAAATTCAAATTTAAATTTTAAACTTCAAGATTTTATGCAACGAAATTAGCTCAAATGCTAAGGTTAGCACTAATATGCCAAATCCAAATCTTTGCTCTGTTTTCCATTCCAGATCGTCTTCTACGAGGAGAAGAACTTCCAGGGCCGCTCCTATGAGTGCATGAGCGACTGCTCCGACATGACCTCCTACCTGAGCAGGTGCCAGTCCTGCAGGGTGGAGAGCGGCTGCTTCATGGTCTACGAGCGTCCCAACTACATGGGCAACCAGTACTTCATGAGGAGGGGCGAGTACCACGACATGCAGCGCATGATGAGCATGGGAATGATGTTCGACACCATCAGATCCTGCAGAATGATCCCCTACGTAAGAGACCTACACAGCCCTGTGATTTTTTGATTTATAAATTTGAACTTGCTTCATTTTTGCACGGTACTTAAATGTTCCCTGTGTCGCATTACAGCACAGAGGTCAGTTCAGGATGAGGATCTACGAGAGGGAGAACTTCGGTGGTCAGATGTACGAGCTGAGCGACGACTGCGAGTCCATCATGGACCGTTACCGCATGTCCGACTGCATGTCCTGCAACGTGATGGACGGCCACTGGCTGATGTACGAGCAGCCCCACTACAGAGGCAGGATGATGTACCTGAGGCCCGGCGAGTACAGGAGCTTCAGGGACATGGGCATGAGCAGCCAGAGGTTCATGAGCATGAGGCGCATCACTGACATGTGCTAGACTTCTGTGTTTGACTTAAGTCAATAAAAGTGATGTTTGATTCATAACCACGTTTGTCAACCTCTTACTTTCTCTCCCTTAAACCAACAATCTAAATACCTACCAAGAGCTGGAAAACAGCCTGAGAACTAATATATAATATATTTTACATATATAAAGCTATAATCAGTAAATCAACAAAACTTTGATTGAAACTCGATTTACGAGGGCTCAAGACCAAACCTGGGTCTGACCATGTGTAAATTGTACTCGTCCCAGTTTGGTCGATGAGGAGGTTGGTTTCACTGAATACTCAGTGGTGGTCATGAAATGGGCTAAAAATATTTAAATGAATTTTAATAAATATTTGAATACATTCAAAATTATGTTTGTATTCATTAAGTTTTTTTGTGACATTCCCAGAAACCAGTCCAGTTTAATTTAGTTTGCTTATTAGTGTTCTCACTTGTAGCTTGTGTTTGTGAAAATTAACCTGAACATATTTTTCACTTTTTTCGTGAGTTTTTTTTCCCACGACTCATTAAATGACTCCCACAAAATCAATACTGGTCTATTTCCGGTTCCGAACTGTCCCAAACGTCATAATCGAGCGGCTCCGAACTCATCAGTTCCGTTCACGGATGCCGGCATGTTGTTTTTTTTTTCTCTGAGAGTTGCGCGTTCCAGAGCAGTGACGTCAAACTCGTGCGCCGTCGCAGCCCCCAAAAAAACCCGGAAAAAAGGCGCGACTTCATTTCGCAGAGAAAAATGGCGTCGGCGCCAGTTTTTTTATTGTCCGGGTGGAAACACGTGAGCGTCACCGCCTCCCCACCGGACAGCACCGTCCGTTAGCGACGGTGGATATCCGGTTTCATGCTAGCGTTAGCACGCGGGCAGGCTAAACACGGAGCTAACAGCGAACTGGTGTATAATAGTGGAGCTGAAGCTAACAAGGCGTAACCCTTCCAGGCTGAGCTCTGTGTTAGATTTTGTGCAAGTTTTGCCACCTATATGTTGTTATTAATAGTTTCTTTATCACAGTGTGACAATTTATTTGTCTTAATTACTGACACCAACTTTTAATTTATATATGAATTTCCAATTTACACTGATTTAAGCCATAAATTCTTACATTGGGCGCAAATTATGTCCCTCTCAGTTGTTTCAATAAAGATTGTTTAACATGTTGATGGATTGGAAATTGTGGTTGTAGTAGTTAATATGTTAACGTATCGACTAATAAGCAAACTGGGGAAATGCTGCCCCCTGGTGCTGTGGAATATATTGACCCTCACGTGTTCATGTGCACCATATTAGGTTTTAGTGTTTAAAGATATGCTAACATATTTTTACAATAAGTTTATGTTGGTAATAGCTATGTGGGTGACTCAGTCATAAGTAACAGAGGGATTCTTTTAAAAGAGAAGCTTTTTATTTATTTAAAATTTAGGTTTTTTTTTTAACAGCGTTGCTCTAATAGCAGGAATCCATGATGCGCCTCATGCTCATGAACCTCATGCCGCTCATGCCCATGTCCCTGAAGCTCCTGTACTCGCCGGGCCTCAGGTACATCATCCTGCCTCTGTAGTGGGGCTGCTCGTACATCAGCCAGTGGCCGTCCATCACGTTGCAGGACATGCAGTCGGACATGCGGTAACGGTCCATCATGTTGTCGCAGTCGTCCATCAGCTCGTTCATCTGACCGCCGAAGTTCTCCCTCTCGTAGATCCTCATCCTGAACTGACCCCTGTGCTGTAAGGTGAGTAGCCACAGAAATCCTTCGTCAGGTATCACATTAATTTGCTTTCATCGTATCATATTTAAGGTGTGATTTCAAATTAAAAGCAAACGATGAGTCACAGTACCATGGGGATCATGCGGCAGGACCTGATGCAGTCACTCATGCCCATGCGCTGGTAGTCGGAGTACTCGCCCCTCCTCACAAAGTACTGGTTGCCCATGTAGTTGGTGCGGTCGTAGACCATGAAGCAGCCGCTCTCCACCCTGCAGGAGTGACACCTGCTCAGGTAGGAGGACATGTCAGCGCAGTCGCTGCTGGTCTCATAGGAACGACCCTGGAAGTTCCTGTCCTCGTAGAAGATGATCTGGAAATAATAATGAAAAACAGTGTTAGACATATATAGAGATTATATATATAGTACAAATTACACCTTTTTTTTTTTTTTAGCGTCGCTAAAAAGTGAGAGGAAGAAGCCGCACACACCTTGCCCATGGTCATGGCTACAGTTACAGCTGTTGTGACTCGAAATGACTGCACGCTTTTCTCCACGTCCCCCCTGTTGCTTTTATACCTGACCTCGCAGCGAAAGGATGCATGACCCCATTGTTCAAATTCCTGACAGAGCAACATGGAGCCCCCCCCCACCCCCCCGTGTACGCTTCAATTCAAGTGACCTTCCACAGATCGTGATTTGCGGTGGTTGCAGGTTGTGGGAAGAGGCCCCCGCTTTGTATTGTCTCCTGCTGCTGAATAACACAGAGCGTGTTTTCCACAAACGTACCTTTTCTCTGAAGGGCTCGTTAGACGCGATCAATGTTTTTAACAGGTGAAACTTTGCTGCATATAATCAATTAGGGTCTAAAATGCAGGGCTGATGGCAGTGGCAGCACAATAAACTAAACCGACTTACAGGAAATACAACAGAATTTTAACAATTGCAGTTACACACCAGAGAATATGTCGCTGAATTTTTCTTTTTTTTTTTCCAAATCAAAGTGTCTTCATTTTTAGCATAAAGGTGCTTATAAAGTATTTGTATTTTTAAACAACTTAATTATTTAGATATGAATATTATTTATTGTGCAAACGAACGAGTGGTGTTTCTTCTCTGATTTATTCTCCAGCAGAGTGGAGCGAACTTTTTAATCACACTGTCATTACAAAATGTTTCTGTGGAAGAAAAAGCAACAGAATCAAGCCTCTTCATTGTGGGGGAAAAACTTTATTGACTCTTCTTTGAAAATCTGACATCATGAATTATAACGTACAGTTTTTCATTCTGTTTACAGCATTTTTTCCAATATATTTATTCACACATGTAAATGAAACCCAGGGTGAGTTAATCCCATTATGAGCAACCAAAAAGCGTTTTTCTTTTCCTTCATGAATTTGTTATGTCTGGATGTTTTCTGTGTTGCGTCAGACCACGATCAAGCTCAGCTGTTTATGGAAGTAAACATAAATTTATTGATTTCATTTATCACTCAACTCTCTTTAACTTAACTTGTACCACAGTCATAGAATTAATAGGTTTCCTCCACATGGAAACCTTCCTGATTAACTTTTAATAATAATAATTTTTAACTGCATAACTGTAGTTTAGATGTTTTATCTTTCATGTGTGACTAAATTATTCTAAAAACAAGGGTCTACCTTTGTACTTAGAGAAGAAATTAAAAAATAGGGGTGGGTGTCATACTTATAATAATAATAATAATAATGATGCATGGACGGTCTCTTTATTTTTATTTAAAGAGTAAAAATGAGCTACTGTTGTGTATATTTATCACAGCATGACCAATGACCTCCAGACTCCAAACTGTGCTTCACGTATTTATATATTTATTGATCACAGTGTAGTATATGAAAAATAATTTCATACTCTAATTTTATACTCAGAGCTGCACTAAAATTTATTTTTTTATGACATCAGTAATAACTGAGTAACTAGTACTTTTTCCATCTATACAACCTTAATTATGATTTTTTTTAATGTTCATTTACTTAAAACTTTGAAAAGAAGACCTTTGTATAAAAACCTGTATATTTCATGAATAATATTTATTAGCTTTGTGATAACACGAGGTTGAAATATGATCTTTCTTCCTGCTTATTAATGCAGAGGATAAAAAAAAATAGTCGGTAGCAACAATTTTGTTTTTCATTTGTGTATTCAGATTTTTCATTAAATTTTAAAATATACACACACAATCAATCAAATCAATAGATTACCAACATTAAAAATTGTGTATGCCGTTTTTTGGAAATGAAAAATATTTTATTTGTGAGGTTAGGTTGTTTTTAAAAACAGATCCATTTTGCAGAGTTAACAGGAGTCGGTGATGCGCCTCATGCTCATGAACCTCATCCCGTCATATCCCATGTCCCTGAAGCTCCTGTACTCGCCGGGCCTCAGGTACATCATCCTGCCTCTGTAGTGGGGCTGCTCGTACATCAGCCAGTGGCCGTCCATCACGTGGGCGGACATGCAGTCGGACATGCGGTAACGGTCCATGATGTTGTCGCAGTCGTCGTTCAGCTCGTACATCTGACCTCCGAAGTTCTCCCTCTCGTAGATCCTGATCTTGTAGGAGCCCTTGTGCTGTTGGGAAACAGAGAGCGGTGAGTCGATTTGGTGGAAACTCAGACTGAAACTCCATGGATGAATCGTTTTTTTAGGTTTCTGAGCGTCGCACCATGGGGATCATGCGGCAGGACCTGATGCAGTCACCGAAACCCATCATGCGCTGGTAGTCGGAGTACTCGCCCCTCCTCATGAAGTACTGGTTGCCCATGTAGTTGGGGCGGTCGTAGACCATGAAGCAGCCGCTCTCCACCCTGCAGGAGTGACACCTGCTCAGGTAGGAGGACATGTCGGCGCAGTCGCTGCTGGTCTCATAGGAACGACCCTGGAAGTTCCTGTCCTCGTAGAAGATGATCTGGAACAAAAAAAAAGAGGAATTCATCTCAACCCTGATGTAAACACTGATCACGAATTAGTCTCTGTGGTAAACTCACCTTGCCGTGCATGGTGGCTGATGCTTTGAGCGATAATACGAGTGTGTGTCCTGTCCTGGGTTTAGGGCCTTTTTTATACCCAACGCTGCATCCAAACAGCGGACGCAACTATTGTATGGAAGCCATGAGTCAGCAGCACGCAGCGCTGTCGCTCTGTGGGTGAATGCTGATGGGAAAGGGTCATTATGCGTCCTCTCACGGGCGCTGTCCTTCTAGATCAAACGGCTTCTGTGTCACATCCTTTAATCTTTTCATGGGTTTGATGATTAGAAAGAGATATAATATAGAAAGTGCACGTCTGACTCCCCTTTAAGGCGCAGTGTGAATCTGTGTTTGCTGAAATGTCCCTGAATGTACCTTATCTAAAAAGTGTGTATGGGATGTTGTGATGGCTGCAGCAAATACCTCTTTAATTTAGGGTGGAATTCTCTGTTTTTTTTTTTTTACTGCTTTTTTATATTTAGACCTCTACATCTTCATTATGTTATCAGGTGCTTGCATTGTTACAGTGCTTGTCCTGAGTTTGCATGTTTGTGGTGTGATGCAACTGCAGTGAGGAATAACGTGTGAGATTATTTTCAGTGAAGACGGGGCTGCAGGAAACGTACGTATGTAAATGTAGGGAAATTAATTTGTACATCCACACTCAATATGGTTTATACTCTTTATAGCATGTAACTGGTCTCATGATGCTTCTTGGCCACGTCTGTCTTGTAAATACATTTTAACCTCAATAACACTTTTATTGAAAATGGGGAAAAAAGTGAATATTGAACATAGTCTCAATCAAAATGGTGCTGGACTGGCAGTTACTCCTTCATATGATGTCATAAAGATTCTACAAGCCACAAATCTGATATATTTATAATATTGTACCTCTGTTTACATTATAGTTTGATGGAAAAAAATAGTTCATACAGTTAATTCCAGGTTTATGTTTTTATTCCAACAGCAGAATCACCTGTTAACACAAGATTACTAAATATTGATTTAATGTCTGTAATTTCTGAGAGCAAATCATTGTGTTGGCCGCAGAAGTAAATTATATATTTATAATATGTTTGTAATATATTTATAATAATGCAAAAATACTTTTGATTTATTCAGGCAGTTTTTTTTATTATTATTTTGTTCTTCTCGATGTTTTGAGGTAATGTGTTTTTACAGTGTGCTGTCTTTGACTTTTATTTCAAGCAGAAGTGATTTTTCTGTCATGTTGTGAACAAAATATATATATTTTTTAATATTTTGATCCTCATTAAACATGTGGACACAGAGGGGAGGAAAAAGATTGCACAAGCACTTTTGTTTTTGTTTTTTTTTTAACTTTCACTTTTTATTTCAAGATTGAAACTGTCTAGCACATGTCGGTGATGCGCCTCATGCTCATGAACCTCATGCCGCTCATGCCCATGTCCCTGAAGCTCCTGTACTCGCCGGGCCTCAGGTACATCATCCTGCCTCTGTAGTGGGGCTGCTCGTACATCAGCCAGTGGCCGTCCATCACGTTGCAGGACATGCAGTCGGACATGCGGTAACGGTCCATGATGTTGTCGCAGTCGTCGCTCAGCTCGTACATCTGACCACCGAAGTTCTCCCTCTCGTAGATCCTCATCCTGAACTGACCTCTGTGCTGTTTTTTTTAAAACAAACAAGACAAAATAGTTAATTTGAGGAAAAAATGTCTCGGCAGAGTTAAAGAATTGTTATTTTTGTGTTTCAGAACTGACCATGGGGATCATGCGGCAGGACCTGATGCCACCGCTCCATCCCATCATGCTCATGTAGTCGGCGTACTCGCCCCTCCTCATGAAGTACTGGTTACCCATGTAGTTGGGGCGGTCGTAGACCATGAAGCAGCCACTCTCCACCCTGCAGGAGTGACACCTGCTCAGGTAGGAGGACATGTCGGAGCAGTCGCTCATGCACTCATAGGAGCGGCCCTGGAAGTTCCTCTCCTCGTAGAAGATGATCTAAAAAAAAACAAGGGGATAAAATTCATTTAGATTTTGAGCTTCACTGTGAGAGCATGGGTGTAGTTTATTTTAGAAGCTTACCTTGCCCATGCTCATGTCAGTGGTGGTCATACTTGGAGGTGAGCTGCTGCTGTTGGTACTGCTACCGCTGCACTGCTGTCCTGTTTGGTTTAACCCTTGCTTTTATACCTGACTGAACCCTACAGAGTCAGTGGGCCCCCATTGTTTTAAACCCCTGACCCAGCAACACCGTATAGAACGCTGTGTCGTGTGATCACATGACTGGGCCTGCAAAGACTTTAGAAATTTTTTTAGCCTTTGGATCAGGTAAAACAAAGACCCCCCCCCAATCTGTAGTTTGTTGTGCCTGTGTCATGTATGATATTCCAGAGGCAGTTCAGTTACAGTTACATTAAGGGTGATCACAATAGCTGCATCTTCATTTTGTATCATAATTAACATCTTTAAATCTTTTTAAATAGTTTAGTGCGTCACTGTGAATATTGTGAAAACATTTTATAAAGGATGGAAAGCACTCAAAGTTGGAGTCGAAGCAGAATGGGAATAAATTAGAAAATACAACAAACATTATAAACAAAGACAAGTGGTAGAGAATGACATCAAATAATTCATAATGGTATGAATAAATAGTATAGCGCATGAGTTCATATTGGGAAAGTAGCTAACCATGTATACTTTAGTACTACCATTGTGTAATATTGTGTGCTGCATGTGTAGCATTAGCCCGTAGCTTGTTTGTGTAGCTTTTTGAATTTAACTTCATGTACAGTTTGTTTGTTATGACTTATTTACTTGTGTTTACAGTATTTCCACAGGTGGTGACGCACTCATTTTTTTTCTTTGTGCATTGAGCTCTTAGGATATTGTGAGGGGACAAGAACAAACTGGTAAAAAGTGTCAGAGAAGCTGAGATTTCTGTGGATATTCAAGAAAGCAGTGCTTGAGCCCTACCATAGCATTCAACAGTATGCCCATACATACATTTTGGAAATGAATTGGAACAGTCCTGACAATTTGCCTTTTTTTTATATTACTTATTGTCTGTTTGCTAATGCTATGTAGTTAGACCACATCAAGTCTGAACAAGTTTGAACTGGGACAGAATTCATTCAAACTAATGTGATCCCACTCCATATATCACATATCCAGTCACTCTGGCCATCATGCTTCAGTTACTCCACATAAGAACCATTTTTTAATCAGTTTATAATGGGAAATATATCAAAATACTTTGATAACCACACAAGGCTAAACCAATATTCCGATAGAGAAAATGGCTGCCAGAGGTGCAGACCTCAGCTAACGTTAGCTTTAGCATGTGTTTGCTGTGTGTGATGTATGAAGCCACATTTTCATAGTCGCAATGTTATTTATCTTATAAATGAGAGAAATGTTCGTGTCTTAATTTCTGCTGTGTCACATTAGCAACAAATACCAGCTAACGTTAGCTAGCTTACTGTGAGTGGCTAACATTAGCTAGTGTACTGTGAGTAGCTAACATTAGCTAGTGTAATGTATGTCGCTAACATTAGCTAGTTTACTGTGAGTGGCTAATATTAGCTAGTTTACTGTGAGCGGAAAAAATCAGCTAGCTTACTGTGAGTGGCTAACATTAGTTACTTTACTGTGATTGGCTAATGTTAGCTAGTGCAGTGTGAGTAGCTAATATTAGTTACTTTACTGTGATTGGCAAATGTTAGCTAGTGCACTGTGAGTGGCTAATATTAGCTAGTGTACTGTGAGTGGCTAATATTTGCTGCGTCATGGTGTTTTTCCTGCAATGGAACCTCTGAAATAATGTTTTCCCCAAGTCTGTTAGACACCATACATGTTCATGTAAGTTTAGTAACCCAGTGTGGGCCTGGGAGTGTCGAATATTCCAGGCTAACACAAAGAGAAAGGTGGTAGCCCAATACTTAATCTGTCATTTCCAAAATAAAAATGAGACAAACAATTATCAGTGCCACCTGAAAACCCTCACCAATATACAGTATTACAGTTTGTAGTTCATGCTGAAGTGTGCATGGTGCTCATTCAAGATTTGTACTGTAATTTTAATTTAACACATCTTTTGAATTAGCCCTGACAAGGGAGCTATTCATGTCAATTTTAGATGCAATGGACATGGCTTTAAAAAATAAAAAGCCAATTTTTTAATCTAATCTCTTACATTTTGAATCATCTGAAGCATGTAAATACCAAGAATATTAATCTTTCCTTCAAGATCAATGGTAGACCAATGTCTGTGGGGTTTACTGGTAGTATGCCCAGTATTTCTCATTAAATTAAAAACAACAAAATCTTGCTGTCCAAATAAATGAATGGCTGATAGATTTGTTGAGTTCATGACCCATTATTTCATCCTGTTAAATACTACACAATCTTCCATAGTGCCAGTTGGCCAATGAGTTTTACAGAAGCCAAAGTAGTGCAGAAATTACTTTATTTTACATTTAGTGAACGTTTAGTAGCAGGAATCCATGATGCGCCTCATGCTCATGAACCTCATGCCGCTCATGCCCATGTCCCTGAAGCTCCTGTACTCGCCGGGCCTCAGGTACATCATCCTGCCTCTGTAGTGGGGCTGCTCGTACATCAGCCAGTGGCCGTCCATCACGTTGCAGGACATGCAGTCGGACATGCGGTAACGGTCCATGATGTTGTCGCAGTCGTCGTTCAGCTCATACATCTGACCACCGAAGTTCTCCCTCTCGTAGATCCTCATCCTGAACTGACCTCTGTGCTGTTTTTTTTAAAAAAAGACACAAAATGATTAATGTGAGAAAAAAATCATTAAGCTAATTTGGGAGTTAAATAAGTGCTGTAATTCTGTTTGTTTATATTTACCATGGGGATCATGCGGCAGGACCTGATGCAGTCTCTCATTCCCATCATGCTCATGTAGTCGGCGTACTCGCCCCTCCTCATGAAGTACTGGTTACCCATGTAGTTGGGGCGGTCGTAGACCATGAAGCAGCCGCTCTCCACCCTGCAGGAGTGACACCTGCTCAGGTAGGAGGTCATGTCGGAGCAGTCGCTCATGCACTCATAGGAGCGGCCCTGGAAGTTCTTCTCCTCGTAGAAGATGATCTGAAAAATAGTCCATAGTAAGGGTTAGGACAAACAATTACTCAGGTGAATTTGCAAACAATAATTTGTGCCAATTTAAAAAAAGGGTGCTCAAATCACCTTGCCCCTCATGCTCATGCCGGTGTTGCTCATGTTGGATGTGGTATTGCTGTTGCTCCTGTTCTGCCTTCCTACCTGGTTTAACCCTTTCCTTTTATACCTGACCAATGTAAAGAACCGTTGCCCCTCCCCCCAGCAGAGAACCCCTTACTCAGCAGGTTGCTATTGAAGCCTATAGAATGACGAGGTTATGTCCATTTTTTTTCAGGCTCTGGGCACCTCGCAGTATTTAGAAAGGCCTTTTCTCTCATTACAGAAAGCAGTTTCAACAGCGCTTGTACCATGTGAATGGGCTGGCCCATGTGACTGTGTATGACCGGTGTGGTGTGTGATTTATAGTATTTGTTTATTTGAGAGAGATTGAGATTGTAATATGTTAAAAACATCCTCACTCAGAACTAGTGAGGGTATGCTGTATTGTTGTGTAACACTGGGTTCAGCTCTTTTCTGTACATTTAGATTTGGAAAGGCTAAGTTAATTCCCTCTATAGAATTCATAAGCAGTATATCAACATTTTATAAGTAATTTATAACATGTCTCATGTGTCGACACAATTGTGTTGTCATTCATTTTCTTGTGAGACAGCAATATCCGCTTATGGACGCCCTTATAACATTATAGAACTTGACATGAAAACGAGCAGTTTCAATTTTGTTTATTGGAAAAGAAACTTTCGAAAACAGTATTCATAGAAATATTCATGTACAGTTATTGGTACATTTTGTTCTTCAAGTTTTTTTGGACAAACTGATACAAGACATTGAATTTAACAGTGACCACCTTGGACAGTCACGGGCAGAGAGGATCTTTTCTCCCTGATCGGTGACCCAAAGAGCGCCCTCGCCCTGTGACCTCAGAAAACACAAGCAAATCAAGTCAAACAAAATCAAGTCAAGATGAGCAGCTTGTGAACGTGTAATGAACACAGGGTTTAAAAATGTACTGTGAGTACATAATAAGAAAACACTACATTAGCCAATATTACACCAGTCTAATAGTTCTTGAATTATGGGGAAAAACAAGATATTTCAAGGTAATTATGTGTAGTTTTACCTGAAGGTGGCGCTACATTAAAGGTGCCTCTTAAAATAAAAGTAATTCATGGTCTTTTGGAAGGTGAATGTGTTTGGCTAAATTCACAGCAGTTGTCCCTTTTTTAAATTTACATAACTATAATGCAAATTTTGAAAGGGTTCATCCTCTGGGGACACAAGCGCGACCTCAGTAAACCTGTCAGATTTTAATATTTTGTGTGAACTGATGATGGCGTCAGAGAAAAGGTCAGCAAAACCTTTTGGAGTAATTCTCTGGACAGTGTTAACAAAGTGGGAGGCAGACAGGGGCACCGGAGGTCAAGAGGTCACGGAAGTCAAAGGGCACATTCCTCTTACAGTATGTTGCAGAGGACTAACATACCAAAAATACTACGATTTTTAAAAGCCTTATTCTGTGTATTTTATAATTATATGGATGGCCTTAATATGACCTGAATAACCATTAAATATACATATATATTTATTTTTTTCTTTTGAGGTGGAACAGTTAAAAAAATAAAATGTAAAAGAAAAGGTTGACAGTTTCATACATTGTCATATAAACAGAAAATATCCCCTTAAAAGACCTTTCATCATTTCATCATTATTTTATTTTTTGCTACTAGCTGATTTTAGGGGTGAAACAGGATACAAATAATGTAAAAATCAAAAGCAGGCATTCTACAAAAGTGCCAGATGGAGGGTAACTGCTCTCATTAATTTTAAAGTGTGATTATTTTTCTTTTGTGCAACTTTCATAACCATCAGATGTGTTATTCTGTGTATGTAGTGCAGGTACTGTATCATAACAGTCATTAATGTATTGTATGTTTGTGCTGCAAAATATTAGATTAAAAAAAAGTATTGTGTGCGCTAAAAGCACTTGACAACTCTTGTTGGAAAGCAGAAGTAGAAACACAAGGATTATGTCAAAAAGTTTTTATTATTCTGAGACAGTTTTTACATGTCGGTGATGCGCCTCATGCTCATGAACCTCATGCCGCTCATGCCCATGTCCCTGAAGCTCCTGTACTCGCCGGGCCTCAGGTACATCATCCTGCCTCTGTAGTGGGGCTGCTCGTACATCAGCCAGTGGCCGTCCATCACGTTGCAGGACATGCAGTCGGACATGCGGTAACGGTCCATGATGTTGTCGCAGTCGTCGTTCAGCTCGTACATCTGACCTCCGAAGTTCTCCCTCTCGTAGATCCTCATCCTGAACTGACCTCTGTGCTGTTTTTTTTTTAAAAGACACAAAATGATTAATTTGAGAAAAAAATCATTAAGCTAATTTGGGAGTTAAATAAGTGCTGTAATTCTGTTTGTTTATATTTACCATGGGGATCATGCGGCAGGACCTGATGCAGTCTCTCATTCCCATCATGCTCATGTAGTCGGCGTACTCGCCCCTCCTCATGAAGTACTGGTTGCCCATGTAGTTGGGGCGGTCGTAGACCATGAAGCAGCCGCTCTCCACCCTGCAGGAGTGACACCTGCTCAGGTAGGAGGACATGTCGGAGCAGTCGCTCATGCACTCATAGGAGCGGCCCTGGAAGTTCCTCTCCTCGTAGAAGATGATCTGAAATTTAAAAAAAATGAGACTTTAAGCTAAAGAAATGAATAATCTCAGTGTAATTAATGAATGTAAAGCAGTTGGTGAGCTGTGTGTGCTTACCCTGCCCATGGTCATGGTGGCTGTGTTGGTTCTTTAGAGAACTGTGTTGCTGCTGCACTGATGGTGGTCCTGTTTTAACTGTTACTTTTATACCTGACCAAACCCAAAGAATCTGCGGCGCCCATTGTGTAAAGCCCTGACCCAGCAACATGGTATAGAGGCCTATGGAGTGCTGAGGGGCGTTTGTCATGTTTCCATGTGACTGGATCCCCTAGAAGACTTTAGAATTGGACTTTTCCATAGGGAAGTGAAATACAATGAGCATTTTTTTTGAAGGTACAATACCAAATCACAAACAACTGCCTGTTTCACACAGCACACGATTGATAAGTGGATGATTAATCGACATGAGAGTCCTTTTGTGAGATCACAATGGGCCTGACAGGCTGCTATATTATGCACATCTGTGCCCATAAAACATGTTTATTGTCCAGCTGTTTGTAAACGTGTAAAGTAATGAGAGTAAACAGAATTTATTTATATTATTATATTATAGATATGAAAAGAGAAGGGGTTGTTAAATTTTCAGGGCTTCTTGAGGCCTTATAATAATATGGTAGTTTTTCCTTTTTTATTCTTTATGAATTATTAGTCACTGGTTATAACTAACACAATGCTTCTCTCTATTTACCTCAATTGATACTGAGGGAATTCCTCATAACAGTAACATTTTACTTCAACGCCCCCATTTACCATCAATAGGCAGTACATAAACTCTTGATAGATATTTTATAACACAGTATACTGAGGTTGTATGCAGCTGTTTAATTTTTTAAAATTTATTTTTCTTTTTTCAGCAACATAACAAGTTTGTATTACAGTCAGGATAAGATAACAAAATACAGAAACCCAAACCATCCCGGCAAAGCAGAAACATAAACAGTCCAGTCCAAATCTAAAATTACATCATAAACAAATAGACACTATAAAATCAGATATAATAAAGTAACTAAAAATGAAAAAAGGAGGGAAAATACAGAGGAAGCAGTAACTCATTGTGAAACATAAACACTTTGCAACTGTGTATTTTACAGTCATTAATCTACAGTGTTCGCCCACGACTTTCCAGTGTACACTTATTTTATATCATCACAACTGTGCTTTGCTGCATTAGTCAATTCATTATCTGTCTCCTCAAACGCATTAATAAACAATACTATCAGCGTACACAACCTAGTGTCGCACTTATTTGTGTTCAGAGTCGTCAAAATTAATCTGACCGTCAATTTTGTGCCGGCGAACACAAACTGCTGTGAGACCACGTGGGCTTACGACTATGTTAAACTGATTATAAACCATTTATTGAATGTTAAATCTCTATGCTGCTTATATGAGGGGAAACAGAACTTTATAATGTCTCTATCTTCTGTAAAATATGTTGGGGAGGTGGCTGTGTCTCCGTTTGAAAGGGAACTAATGTGGAAAAACAAACAAAAAAACAGACCTTTACTCAACATTTGAGGAGGAGACATGGTGTCCAGCTACAGGAATAATTTATCTTTATTAAAAGTTAAGTATTATTGTAGTTTGAAGAAAAGAAAGCTCCATTTTTGCACATTAAACAAACATATGGCCCCAAATCAAATCCTTCATCTGACACAGGATACAAGTGGTTCATATTGATCTTAACCAATGATCCTATTTCCATTCTTGGTTTACAGTGGATCAGATTTAGTTAGCTAGTTTAGCTAAAAGATGCTAAAAATCTGTATCAGGAAGTACTCAGTATGTAACAGTAAACCTGGAAGACAACAAACATAAGTGTAGAGTCTTGTCATGTGATGTAGCACCTCAGCTAAAAGCTAAAGTTAATGCACTCACTCTACCGCCTGCGTTTAGCATGCTAACATTTGCTAACTTACACGAAGCGCTAAGTGCAACTCAGTCTGGTGGGAACGTAAGACGTTTCACAAGTAACTGGCCAGAAAGTAAAGTGTGGGACATGTTGAAATTTGGACCTGATGGTGGCGCTCGGTCAGTAGTAATGAAATCACCAAAGCTACAAATAATTAGCCCAGAGAAGGCCTTGCTAGCTGTACCAAGTTTCATGCTAACCTATCTCATAGATGTTGAGATAATCTCAGTTTGGACCACAGAAGGTCGACAAACCTTGGAAATTTTGTTTATAAGCATATGTTACCTGACATTAAGTCGGCATATATACAGTATACTATGATTTATGTCTTACTGTTAGCGTTGCACACGTTAGCAGAAGATGTCCTGCTATAGTTTTTTGATAGAAAACACAGAACAAGCCAAAGATGAAACCTTGACACCAGCGTTTAGAAAGTCACATCATTTATTGAGGTCAAACTGTGCAGTTAGCACATGTCGGTGATGCGCCTCATGCTCATGAACCTCATGCCGCTCATGCCCATGTCCCTGAAGCTCCTGTACTCGCCGGGCCTCAGGTACATCATCCTGCCTCTGTAGTGGGGCTGCTCGTACATCAGCCAGTGGCCGTCCATCACGTTGCAGGACATGCAGTCGGACATGCGGTAACGGTCCATGATGGACTCGCAGTCGTCGTTCAGCTCGTACATCTGACCACCGAAGTTCTCCCTCTCGTAGATCCTCATCCTGAACTGACCTCTGTGCTGTTTTTTTAAACAAACAAGACAAAATAGTTAATTTGAGGGAAAAATGTCTTAGCAGAGTTACAGAATTGTTATTTTTGTGTTTCAGAACTGACCATGGGGATCATACGGCAGGACCTGATGCCACCACTCCATCCCATCATGCTCATGTAGTCGGCGTACTCGCCCCTCCTCATGAAGTACTGGTTACCCATGTAGTTGGGGCGGTCGTAGACCATGAAGCAGCCACTCTCCACCCTGCAGGAGTGACACCTGCTCAGGTAGGAGGACATGTCGGAACAGTCGCTCATGCACTCATAGGAGCGGCCCTGGAAGTTCTTCTCCTCGTAGAAGATGATCTGAAATTAGAGATACTGAAGGGTTAATGACCATAGTCATAGTTTAACACATTAGCCAACAAATATGAATTAATTTCCTACCTTGCCCATGTTGTTGTTGGTGGTGGTGGTTTCCCAGATCTCCCAGAGAACTGTTTGAACTGATACCCCAGCTGTCTGAACATGTCACATTTATACCTGGCTGGGGACAAAGACCACGCGCCCCCCTATTGTTCAAAGTCCTGACCCAGCAACCGACTATAGAAGCCTATAGAGTTTTGAGTTGCTTACCCATATGCCAGCGGGGTCACAACCTCTGAACAGAATTTTCCTTTACCAAGAATGGCCCCATTTTTTCCCCTTCCCTTCAAAAAGTGGTTTTGATATGATTGTGCGACGTATAAAAATTGTCACTGGAAGCTGCACGATGCAACTGTCGATTTGGTCAAACTCACCACAGAAACAACGTGTGGGTATGACAGTCACTTTATTGTTATCTCATATGTTTATGTAATAATTATCAGCCGGTGACACGCGCTGCCTTCGAGCTGGAGGGAAATACTCGGGGTGGACAGTCATGATTATGGATATAAATTCATGGAGCCACTGATAATCTGATAATCTGAAATATTCTTGAAGGTACAGGCCAGCACCGAAAAGGTTAGCACAGCTGTTGCTTTTGTTTATTTGTGTTCGTTTGTGCGAGGGCAAATGAACGGTACACATTAGCACGTTAGCACGTTAGCAGCATTTAAAGCTCATGCTTGTTTGTGAGGCCTGTTTTTTTGGTTTTAAGTGTTTATGGGTTTTTTTTTGTCTCCAAACAGGATTCAGGACTTATTCACATTCACGGTCAGGACATTTAATCTGTGTTTTTCATGTTCACAGCCATAAATTCGACTATTGAAGCCAACTTGGTGAAATCGTCACAAAATGTAAAGTGTTGATCTGTGTACGTGGGACTTTCCTTTCATTGACAGAACAGTAAAAATATGGATTTCCAGCGACTGCAGTATTTTTTTTAAAACATTTTTTACGGTTACGTTCAGGCCCTCATTCTCATAAAACTATTTCCTAGAAAATCCACAGAATTTAATGATATTGCGTACGGGGGCACATATTTATGTTTCTGTTTGTGACGGTCGACACAACTTTGAAATCACTGCATTTAAATGAGTCACCCTGCGTCACAGCGGTTTGTCAAATAATTTGTGCGAATGTCGTGCACTTTGTTGGCACTCTGTTGAGATTTGTGAGTTGTGTTAACCCATAATAACCATTCATATTTATTTATTTGACCTTTATACACTGACTTGCCTTTCTATTTCACGTGTGACTTTTACGCTTTGAGTTGCTGCAAGAAAACGGCCGTAATGTTTGAATCCGTTTTTCTTTCTGCTGTCCGTGTTCACTCCTGTTTCTGTCTCATTACTTTTTTGGCTTCTTGCTTTGTGTGTAATTTATTTGTGAGTTTCCTGAACATGGCGACATCTGAAGTCGTGGTTTTCGTCTCAGTGCGTGGAACTAAGGAATTGGCTGCAAAGGTGTGAAGAAGCTCTTGTTTGAATGGATTATAAAATCTTTATTTAACTCCTTCAGTGTTCTGCAGGCTCGTGGTGTATCAACTCTTAGAAATTGTGTAACTGTAGAAATGATTTATTTTGTGTTTGATGAATGAAAGTCTCTTCTTAAAACAGCCAGTGAAGCGAAAAGCCAAAGTAGAAGATCAGGTTTCTTTATTTGGTGGAGTTCAGTTTAGTTGCAGGAATCCCTGATGCGCCTCATGCTCATGAACCTCATGCCGCTCATGCCCATGTCCCTGAAGCTCCTGTACTCGCCGGGCCTCAGGTACATCATCCTGCCTCTGTAGTGGGGCTGCTCGTACATCAGCCAGTGGCCGTCCATCACGTTGCAGGACATGCAGTCGGACATGCGGTAGCGGTCCATGATGGAGTCGCAGTCGTCGTTCAGCTCGTACATCTGACCTCCGAAGTTCTCCCTCTCGTAGATCCTCATCCTGTAGGATCCGCGGTGCTGTGGAGAAAATGAACCAGGAGATCCAGGAGTCAGGAACCAGGCGAATTTTTTTTAAAGATGCGAGTTTGAAAAAGAAGAGCGTTTGAAAATCTCACCATGGGGATCATGCGGCAGGACCTGATGCAGTCAGACATTCCCATCATGCTCATGTAGTCGGCGTACTCGCCCCTCCTCATGAAGTACTGGTTGCCCATGTAGTTGGGGCGGTCGTAGACCATGAAGCAGCCGCTCTCCACCCTGCAGGAGTGACACCTGCTCAGGAAGGAGGTCAGCTCGGGGCAGTCGCTGCTGGTCTCATAATGGCGACCCTGGAAGTTCCTCTCCTCGTAGAAGATGATCTGAAAGCGCAGCGGTGCTTTTTAAGCGACTGTTTTTCAGATGTGATTCGACTTCGTGTGCTTTTCAAGCGGATCAGTACCGCTACCTACCCGACCCATGGTGACGATGTTGCGGCTGTTTCCTGAGCGCTGAACCGTGGCTGCTGCGATGATCCCTGCCGACGGTAACCGTTACTTTTATACCTGCTCCGCGTGAAAAAAAAACAAAAAACAAAAACGTACGCGCTGCTTCCATTGTGCAAAGCCCTGAGCCAGCAGCATGCCATAGAAGCCTACTGAGCAGTCAGGGCGCTAAAGGGTTATTATCCCGCAGTATACGGTGGAAACGCATGTACTCTATACATGTGGTATTGTTGTGCCGCATAAAGAACAAATGGAGAAGCTTCGGCGTCAGGGATCATTCTCTCAGCAGATGACAGCAATGTTATATCATGAATGTGATTTATCTCAGATGGCCTGAGAATTGACTTATTGATGCATATCATCCATATTTTTTTTTTTATCAGATTCATGAACCCACACGACTCTTAGTGTTTTACCCCCGTTTCCTTTGGCCTGCAGTCAGGTTGTGGTTTGGTGCAACTGTGACTCTGGAAGCCAAAATGTTCGTTGAATCAAAGACATTGAAGAAGCAGGTGTTTTTTCCAGCGTGGACATTTTTTTTTGGTTCATTAAGCTTCATTTGATTTTCAGTAAATCTGGGTTGTTTATACTGTATATTTATGCATCTGCGTTTAGATTTTTATTCTGCAGCGACATACAGATGAATGTAAATCGACGATGATGAAAATAAAACCTCGACATGTTCGGGTGAATTCATAACGAGCACCGCGTTTCAGTTAAATGAACATTATTGTTCCTTAACTTCATTATGCAGCAGCATGCGTGTGCGGAGCATCTGCAGGACCTTCAGCGCATTTCTTCATTCTGTATTTGAATATTCAGAGTTGTCTGGACGGAGACTTGTTCAGCGACACGAGCTGACCGAAGAAATCAGAAAACTGCTCTCCACTTTGAGTATGTTCATTTCATTTCCAACACACAGGAGTCCTTGATCCGTCTCACTGAGCCAGTTTCCTCCTCTGGACCAGTACGACGGTGAATTATGGGTTTTCTCTCTTTAAATGATTTAATGTAATGTAATTAGAGGTCAATCTAGGTTTTTAATTAATGTATTAACAAAGAAACAAGACACTGCTTCATAAATCCAGTTTTCTCATAATGGCACTGAGCGTTAAGAGATTTCTTCCTACACACATTTAACAAATACGTGACAAAATCCGAAGTTAATCTGATTTTTATTTCCACAGTGTCATACACCTGAGCTGTGTAATTTACAGGTGCAGCAGTGAGATGATCCTCAGCTCATTTTATTTACTGTTTTTATTTTTTTTAACTCAAGAGGTGGAATGGGTCAGAACCAGTCAGAACCGGTCCTGGCGCCAGATCTGCTACTGGGGTGTTTCGAATGATAAATGGAAGAATTCTTTGTCAATAGGAAACGTTTATTCATACTTATTGATTTACATTTTCACGTCTGAATGGTCTAGCAGGACTCCATGATGCGCTTGATGGACCCGATCCTCATGTCCATCGGGCCCGTGCCCATGTCCCTCATGCTGCGGTACTCGCCGGGCCTCAGGTACATCATCCTGCCTCTGTAGTGGGGCTGCTCGTACATCAGCCAGTGGCCGTCCATCACGTGGGCGGACTGGCAGTCGGACATGCGGTAGCGGTCCATGATGGACTCGCAGTCGTCCATCAGCTCGTTCATCTGACCCCGAAGTTCTCCCTCTCATAGATCCTCATCCTGAACGGGCCTCGGTGCTGTAAGCAAACAGAACTCGTGAGTGGAAACCGGGATTTTGTTTTTGTTCCCCCACGCGGCGGTGACGGCGGGTCGACGCTTCCTACCATGGGGATCATGCGGCAGGAGCGGATGCAGTCGCTCATGCTCATGCCCATCAGGCGCTGGTTGTCGGGGTACTCGCCCCTCCTCACCAGCATCTGGTGGCCCATGTAGTTGGGCCGCTCGTACACCATGAAGCAGCCGCTCTCCACCCTGCAGGAGTTGCAGCGGCTCAGGTACGAGGTCAGCTCGGCGCAGTCGCTGCTGGTCTCGTACGAGCGACCCTGGAAGTTCCTGTCCTCGTAGAAGATGATCTGGAAAAAAACACAAGGCGGGTTTTCAAACCTCCTCCTTCTCCTTCTTCTTCATACATGATCGAAAACGTTAAACACACTTTTACAAACGTAAAACCCCCTCTCTTACTCTGCCCATTCTGGTGCGCGGTTCCTACCCCTGATTGTACGTGACCCGGGCCGAACCGTCACTTTTATAGCCGTCATGATAGCTCGATGATCTGGGCGGCCATTGTTTTGAACGTCTTACTCAGCAGCTTAGCATACGGGGCTATGATGTTTGTTAAATCGCTCCGTAAACGGTTATTATTCCCGGACCGCATGCGTCTGGGGCAGCGCCAACTGTGGGGTGGGGTGGGGTGGGGGTCCAGGTGGGTGACGGCAGCAGGACGTATCAGCCGGGGCTCTTTGTGTCGGGTCGGCGCTTTGTCGTATTCGCAGGTTCACGTATTACTGCGTTCTCATCATGGATTTCAACCTGAGCGGTTTCATTTCCTGTTCCGCTGCTGCTCACTGGGAAGTTTATACTTTTATAAACGAGAGTTTCACACATAAAACAGTCTTTTTATCGATCGGTAGACGCAGCTTTATGAGACTGTGGTTCTGTGTTGGCTCTCGGCTCGTGGGTCCGGCCCGGGAAAGACCCCGGTTCGGTTTAATGCAGAAGAAGTTGACTGCTCGTTCACACGGAGTCGGGATCGTTTCCGACCTGAACCCTGCGACTCCGCCGCCTTTAGTAGATGTCGCGCTTCTTTCAAAAAATAAGGCGTGAAAATCGTGTCCCGACCTGTCGCCAGGGCCGTTCGGCGACGCCGTGCGACTGTTTGAAGGCTGCTCCGGTATTTTAACTTTTCATTTACGAGGTTTATTTCCCCTCAGCTCTAAAAAAACATGAGCCACAGGTTAAAACAAAAGGGAGGGAAGTCGTGTGGGGACTGAAACTTTGATTTTCACTTCATGTGTCTTTGTTGCTGGATGTTGTCGTACGTTATAAACCCTTTGGATTGTTTTCATTTTTCATCTTTATTTGCAACAACCGTGTTGGACACATTTTAACACTTGAGTTTAAATCAGTTGGTTTTTTTAATATATAATCCTGTGGTGCACATCACCTCTGCACCTCTGGACCATGATGCCATGCAAGATGTCATGACATTAATGTGCTACAGGGTTTTTATTGGGGGAATATATTTCTTAAAAACCCAGTTCTGCAGACTGGACCCTCACACGGAACCAGAACCAGAACCTCGTGTGTGACACGACATGACAAGGTGGCGTTTTGATTCGACTTTCACTTTATTTGATAGCGCATGTTTGTTTTTTTTGTACTCGGCTTCAGCAGGAGTCCATGATGCGCCTCACGCTCATGAACCTCATGCCGCCGAACCCCATGTCCCTCATGCTGCGGTACTCGCCGGGCCTCAGGTACATCATCCTGCCTCTGTAGTGGGGCTGCTCGTACATCAGCCAGTGGCCGTCCATCACGTTGCAGGACTGGCAGTCGGACATGCGGTAGCGGTCCACGATGTTGTCGCAGTCGTCCATCAGCTCGTGGCTCTGGCCCTGGAAGTTCTCCCTCTCGAAGATCCTCATCCTGAAGGAGCCCCGGTGCTGTGGAACAAGAGCGCCGTCGACGCCATGAAACACCTTTTCTGAAGGGAAGCATCGATCGTATCGTATTTACACCTGAAAGGTGGTTTCCCCACCATACCTGAGGGATTAAGCGGCAGGATCGGATGGAGTCGCTCATGCCGAAAGACGTGTAGTCGGCGTACTCGCCCCTCCTCATGAAGTACTGGTTGCCCATGTAGTTGGGGCGGTCGTAGACCATGAAGCAGCCGCTCTCCACCCTGCAGGAGTGACACCTGCTCAGGTAGGAGGTCATGTCGGAGCAGTCGCTCATGCACTCATAGGAGCGGCCCTGGAAGTTCCTCTCCTCGTAGAAGATGATCTGCAGGAAGGAAAAAATGGAGAACTTGTTTTAAATGCAGGTTTGTAAGCTGAGGTTGTTTCCCCCTCTGGTTGATTTATCTTTTTTCTCTCTTCTCCGGTTCCCTCCACATACCTTGCCCATGTTTGATGATCGGTGTTTGTGGGAATCTGTCCAACGAGCTGCGGCTGCCAGGCGGCTTTTATACTTTATACGCGCTCTAACGGGGTTTTGTCATTCAAATTATCTGGAAGCTGATGAATAAGCAGCTCTGCCATCGCTGTTAATTTCATCTGTGCCATCACTGTCCAGAACAAAGGGGAGGGGGGAAGTGGGTGGAAGACACAAGGTGGGGGGACTCAGGCTGCATGGAACGATCGCTTTCATTGCTGATTGATCACTTCCTCTATCGATCGAAAAATACTTTTTTAATAGCCATCACAGTTTCAGATGTTGTTTTATCAGCAGCTTCAAACAGAAAATCCTCGCATTAAAGGAACAGAACAACTTCATTTTGGACTTTTAGTTTCATAAATGATCCAAATAGAGGAAATTTCTATTGATCGACTAATCAATTGACTAATCACTGCTAGTTTCAGCTCTACAATAGATGTGATGTCCTGCTTTGATTCTGGAAGTCCCTCCTCTCATTTATTCCTGCATGAAAAACGGTTGCACACCTTCGTTCTGACGGGCCTTTACCGCAGCAGCTCATTTAGCCGGTCTAATCACACTGGACCTGGTTGGTTCTGGTGCGATCAGCGATCCAGGACCTGGAAACTACACGGCTAAATGGAATTCAGCGAGCAAGCACCGTTGATCATAATAAGGAAGGTGAGGAGCATCTTCTGAAGGTCTGAAGAACATGTCTCCCACCTGCTTCCTTTTTCCGACCTGGGTCATGTTCTTCAAGGATGAGAACATCCAGGAACGAGGCCACGAGCGAAGGCGACTGCCCCGACCTCCGTCAAGGTGGAGGGCAGCTGCTGGGTGCTGCACCAGCTCCACGACTACACCCACTCCCAGTACATTGACAGGATTCAATTACTGCGTCAAATCTGACCATCTCACTCCTGTTGGGTGAAGATGGTTGCACCAAGCTGGACATAAGGAAAGCTACATGACACCTGCCATAGGGGGGATGCAGTCTAACCTTTTAAAACATTTCGGGGTTGTGCAGGATAGTACCCAGCTCCAGTGAAACACCACAGAGTGCACCCGCCATGCTGTAATCAGCCAAAGGCCCCCAGACAAAAAGGAGAGATAAAAGGCTCATGGTTTGGCAGCAGGGTGCTTTACATCCACGCCGGTGCACACCAGTTATTGAAGTAAACTAGGAAAACGGCCAAGAAACCCATTTTTACAGATGTGAGCCTGAAAGCAGGTAAAAAAAAGTGTCTGGAAAGTCCTGGAAGATCAGGTTCTTCGAGAAGCGGGACTTCGGAGGCCAAGAGGTGGCGCGACGATTCCCCCGTTTGTTTACGAGGGCTTTAAGTTGGAGGAGTTGGACGGTGTGTAGGTCCTGTGCAAGCAGCCCGGTGACCATTGGCGCCAGTACTTCCTGGTATGTGGTTAGTACCCCAACTACACGGACTGTGGCGCCACCTCCTCTGCTGTGGGATCTTTCCACACGATCAAGCAGCTCTAGAATGGCAGCACGGTTCTGCAACCCCCTCCAGAACGGCCACCAACATTCTAGAGTTCCAAGGAACCTCTCTAGGGTTCAAAGCCATGATAGGCAACCAGAATTCCACTGAACTTCCTGAAAATGTTCTAAAACCCCTTCTGAAGAAGTTCCAGAGGATTTCTGACCATCCAGAACCCTTCAGTCTCCCAGAACCCTGAGCCCTGCCCTCAAACCAATGAAAGGTTTTGAGACTCGTATTGTTTCTTTTCATTCTTCTGAAGTCAACTGACACCTCGTCTGCTTTCAGTCAACACATGAAACCACTGCTAATGAGCCAGTCAGCGAGCCATGAAGACGTCTGCACAGATACTGCTCCAGGCTGCATCATCGAAACTTTGATGCACAACAAAGTGTAAAGTTTAAAAAAAAGCTTTGATTTCACAGTTAATCAAACATCCACAAAAGGGTTAAGGCTAACCCAAACCCTGATTTTCCCAACACTGCAGTTCAATATTATTTTGTTAGCAAAACTGACTGTAACTGCAACGGGTCGGATCAGTTGGGATCGAGCGGTGACCCAGGTTCTGATGCTTGGCACCGCCAAACAACCATTGTGTGTGGAAAGGCCGCTGAGTGAGTAAGAACAATGAGCAGACTCTAGATGAATATTTGAATTGTAATAACCACTACGTGCACTGCTAATGTATTGTTTCAGCCTTGTATAAATAGCGCCGCACGGCCCAGCACTGTAGGATTTTATCACCCTAACAATGGCGAAGGTGAGAACTTTCACTGTTCTACTTCTGCTAGGAGCTGAAGGTCCTGGTGAAGAGCCGTGGACTTTGTAGAAGCTTTGTGACACATTGAGATAAAGCCCTCGTCTCTTTTCCAGATCGTGTTTTTCGAGGACTGGAACTTCCAGGGGAAGTCCTACGACTGCAAAGGGGACTCGTCCGACCTGTCCCGCTACATCAGCCGATGCAACTCGGCCAAGGTGGAAGGGGGCTGGTGGGTTCTGTACGAGCGCGACAACTACACGGGTTACCAGTATGTGGTCGGCCCGGGCCAGTACAATGACTACCGCCGCTGGATGGGCTTCAGCGACTGCGTCAGATCCTGCAGGGTCATCAAAAACGTGAGTTGGCGCCGTTGAACGGTGTTCCCCCCTTCTTCAAACTGAACCCCGATTCTGTGACTCTGTCAGTTTCAGGCTCAGGGTCCGTACAAGCTGATGCTCTTCGAGCGGCCGAACTTCACCGGCCAGTCCCTGGAGCTGACGGAAAGCCTGGAGTCCGTCCCGGACAAGTGGCGCGCACAAGAGGTCCAGTCCTGCAAGGTCCTGGACGGGTCCTGGATTTTCTTCGAACACCCTGAATTCTGCGGTCGCCAGTACCTGCTGGAGAAAGGGGAGTACCGGCACCACTCGGAGTGGGGGGCTCTGGAGGCCACGGTGGGCTCCATCAGAAGGATCATAGATAAATTAAATCCCACGCGATTCGTGTAACGTCGTGTCATGCAATAAATTTCTTTGATGCTGATGCTTCTTTGTGCCTTTAATTCAAATTTTGCAAAAGATGAAGAGAGATGAATGGAAAAAAGCCAACTGATTCTTTATTCTTTATTCTACACAGTGTTTATTGTGGGATTAATCGCCTCAGCTGCTCAAAACATCAGAAACCTTGACGTGAGGAAAATATAACAACAAATAAATATTAACATAAATTACATTATTAGTTGATCATAATTAGTACAAAACAATGCAACCAGTCCTGCTGTAAATCCTCCTTACACCTCTGTTTTTGTGGAAATCAATAAAATGATCAATAAATGGTTTCTGGAATTGGGCGTTGATGGATCACGTGGTCCGACGTTGACACTGAGCAGAAAAAACTGCAGCATCAGCAATTGTGCAGATATAAACGCTGAGGCAATTAAAATGACGACGATGCCCCTGACAGTCCGATTCAATGTGCCCATAGACTCTGTATATATAGATCTCGACCGGGCCCGGAGGTATAAACAAACGGTTTTCAAAGCTTTGGTGTGAGGCCCAAACATGGACCGTGAGGGAAAGGTAGGCGGACGATGCTTGTGACCAGTTGTTCTCAGAGCTTGATTTGACTCCAGTTTGATTTTTTCATTGTGCGAATGAGCTTCCTGAGTTTCCGCCGAACTCGCTCTGTCCTCCACAGATCGTGTTCTACGAAGACAGGAACTTCCAGGGCCGATTCTACGAGTGCAGCAGCGACTGTCCCGAGCTCAACGCCCACTTCAGCCGCTGCAACTCTGTTCGCGTGGAGAGCGGGACCTGGGTCTTGTACGAGAGGCCCAACTACCTGGGCTTCCAGTACGTCCTGACCCGGGGGGAGTACCCAGACTACGAGCACTGGATGGGCTTCAGCGACAGCGTCAGGTCATGCCGGATCGTAAGAAATGTGAGTTTCCCTCCTCGAAGACGTGAGGAGAAGCCCCAAACACTGGTGTTGGACATGCAGAGAAACACATCATTGGGTTTAGCCGTGATGTTTCATCCAATCTCTTAGAAATCTCTTAGAAATGATACTGCTGCAACCTTACACGCACATTTTAGTGACGTGTACAACATCTGAACCCTGGTTCTTTGCGCTGCAGACCTCTGACGTGTTCAGGATCCGCATCTATGAGCGTCCCAACTTCGGCGGCCAGATGCTGGACTGCTCCGAGGACGTGAGCGACCTGCCGGACCGCTGGAACCTGCGGGAGGTCCACTCCGCCCAGGTGCAGGATGGCGTCTGGGTCTTCCACGAGCACCCCGGCTACCGTGGACGTCAGTACCTGCTGGAGATAGGGGAGTACCGCCGCTTCAACGAGTGGGCGGCCATGAACCCCAACGTGGGCTCCTTCCGCCGAGTCCACAACTACTAGACCGGCTCTGTCTCGGTTTGATGTGCCTGTTCTCTGCACGTTCATTAAAGGACTGTGCTCAGTGTGCGGCCATTCATCTGTGCTCTGCTTCTGTAAATACGAAACCCATGACAGAAACGTCTCGTACAAAAACCTTCTCATTAAACTCAACTCATCAAAAATCATGGAACCTAATGGTCACACATCTATGATCTATATATATATATGGCTTTTCATACATTATGTCATGAAAACCAATTGAAACATGATCAGATATTTTAAAAAAAGTAAAGTTTCAACCGAGCCTCAGATGAACTGAAGACGGAGGTCTGTGGTGTGATTACATCCGTGCACTATTCAAATGCACAAGAGAGCAGGGGTCCTCGTAACCAGGCAACCACGTGCACAATGAAAAATACATTGCATATCACTATTGATTACTGAGGTATTGATCCTTTTGTGTGGACCCTCCTCAGATGTCCTGTGCGTGCCCCACCTCTGGTGTGTCACTGCAGATAGGAGCACAGCTGGTGGTGGTGGTGGTGGGTAGTGTGTTTGTGTGTGTGTTTGTGTTTGTGTGTGTGTGTGTGTGGGGGGGGGGTCACAGAGCTCAGCTAAACCTGTGGACAAAGAGGTGCAGCCTGCTGATGACTCAGTGGGATTTGCCAGTAAGAGGCCGGAGCGTGCCAGCTGCTGTTAGTGCTGACGCTCGGCTCAATGGAACAACACCGTGACCCCCCGCCCCCCCACAAAAACACAAAGGAAGTCCAGCCAGCACGTTCTCCCAGCTGCAGTTATTCAAGCCTCTTTGTTTACTGCAACCTTTTAGTGGCTAAAAGGTGCGGTGTGTGTGTAGGTGTGTTGTGTGTTCACAGTTACACACCAGTTTGAACGAGTGTGCCCCCTCTTGTGGAGGATGTGTGACACTGCCGTTTCAGGCCGATTATACAGTACAGTGACATTTCTTTTCCAACTTCCCTTTTCTGTTGCAAAATGCACAAACATCAGGTCCATGAAGAAATGAAACTTAACGCAAAGCATTGTTATGACCGGAGGGGGCTTTACATTGGGATATTTGTACCCTGGAACCACCTCCACCATCCAAAACCAGATTTATAGTACAGTCTTCGGCTTGAGAATGTCATACATACCACGCACGCTTCATAATTCTCTGTAATGTGCATGTACAAAAAAAACGACTTTAACGTTCCAAAACATTTCATCTTCCCCCCAGAGCCCCGCGTTTCCTCCAGCTCAGTTATTTATAACTTGTGTGTGGATACGACTCGTCTCTGCAGCCGAGAGGAACTATGTTAATCCGGGGGGAAAGAATGTAGTTTCTGGCTGCGAGAGTTACCTTGTATGGCAACAATGGATGGAAAGGGGAGGACAGAGATGGACTTGGTCTTGCAGGAGGGAGAAGACACACAAACACACAGGCGGGACAGACACAAAGTAAAGGGAAAAAAAATTAAACAGGGTTAAAAATAGTACAGAGAAAATATATTTAAAAATGTATTCAAAATAACGGGACATGCTACTTCAAAGGGCCTCTTCATGCAAGGAGGAACTCTTAGGGAACTCTGGGTCAAATATATCAGTGTTTGAATTTCAATATTCCATCTTTTAATTTCATAATTATTCTCCTCTAATTCTAAATTTATAATTAATTCTTTTCTAATTCATTATTTTAGCATAATATTCTATAAATTTAGCTTCAGAATGGTCACTTTTTATTGTCAAGGCACAGAAATAGTTGGCTGGTTCATTCATTAGTCAGGATTTCATAATGGCTGGAATTAACCAATCACATTTTGATTAATAGTGGGTGGGACCAAAATTCATCGCCCGATTGAGCCCGATCAAAACGTGATTGGTTAATTTCAGCCATCATGAAATCTTGACCAATGAATAAACCAGCTAAACACTTTTGTCCATACGGGGTTTACACACTTTCTATCCAGGGGTTAAATCTACACAGCAGATCGCCGGCTTCCGTTAGTCAGACCGCGCAAGATGGCGGCCGGCGATAATGCAAAGCTGTCACTACTGAGTCGATGTTTTCAGTTCTCATCCTCGTCTAATTTGCGTTTTCAAACTCATTTTCGGCAGAGAGGGGCTTCGAACAACTCTGTAGTTTACTCTGAAGTCCCTCCAGTGCAACAAGAAGCCGGAGTTAGCCGCAGGTTAGCGACGCTAGCCTGTTAGCTACGTCAACGTCAGGAGAGAGAATGGAAAAGCGACAGGATGACATTAGGCAAGGTGAGGGGGAAAAATAGCTCAGTCACCAAACTGGCAGTTTTATTAAAGGCTTGCAACTTGCTGTAATACACCAATAAGAGCGTTTGTGAGTGTCCAGCGAATTTTATTATAAGTTTAACCAAAGTTACTTAGCGGCCGTTTGCCTTCACTCTTCGGTAGCAGTCCAGCTAGCTGGCGGCCATATTTTAGCCGCTACAAAGCAGTAGCGGCTAACAAACAGTCAAACCGGAGCAGCCCGAGTTGTGTGTGTTTATTGTGTGTCAATTATACGTACAGAAATGATTTTTAAAAAAAGATGTATTACAAGCAAGTCCTGCATACAAAACTTCAGCTAGAGCAACCACATAATTATCAACATGTGCTTAAAGAATTGCATCACAAATACATATAATTATCTATTTCTCTTTCCTTTGCCATTTCTCCTTTTGAATGCAGAACAGAGTAGGTGGACTTCATGTGACCATACCCACAACTTGCAATGCACTTGGATTAAATTCTGGACCCTGCACAAAAGAATATGATTAATCCAGGGATGGACAGATCGTCAGTGCCTGTCTCAAAGGTAAGGCGCTGACACCATTTCTGCTCCTTGCTATCTGAATGAATGAATGAATGAATGGTCTTGTACTCATGGTTTCAGTAAATGAACTGGAAGCTAAATTCAACATGCACACAAGTTGTGAAGAGCTGAACGACCGTGTTTGAAGCAACAAGAGACCTCGAGAGGCAGATTAATCAAAAAAAAAAAAAAAAGGTTTAGTGCTTTGTGTTTTATCTACGTGACCCCAGCATGTGTACGTGAAATGTCCACTGCTCCCGGTTTAATCTCTCCCCGGACATTTCTGATGATGATAAAGCTGAACGTCGGGGAGCAGATCCGTGGAATGAGCAGAGGAAGCCGTAACAGCGTTTCCTGTCTGTGCTTTTTGTCTGGAGCTAGTTCCTGCTGCAGCCGGCAGATAAATTTGCTCTCGGCCTCTTGTCACCCTCTTGTCCTCTGAGGAGACCCCCCCGCAGAGAGGTCGTGTCCCTGTGATGTGGCTCTCTGCCCACGACACCCTCAGACGCCCAATATCCTTGCAGCCTCCTTCACACACCTGCCATTCAACCCCCACAACGCACCTTTGTTCACACCTTTCCGCCGTGCACCTGGCACGTATACGCACCTGCTGGGACCCTTAATTTGGACCCCAGGTCTGTGTCGGGGGGGGGAAGCGTCAGGTCGCGCTGCAGCCAATGAGGAGCCAGATCAGAAATGTTATGACACAGCCCCCCCCCCCCAGTGCATCTGTCTCCTCCTCCTCCTCATTTATTACATGTTATTCTAATTTTAGAAAGATGGTTCACCGACTTTGAGAACACAGTGGGAATAAAGAGTCAGATATTAAATTATTAAGATTATTATTGATCCCCACAACAAGAAAATACACACTAATCTGTTGGATTGAATACATTAGAATAAGAAATCAGAGAGTTTACAGTTAAAATTGCTGTATTTTACACTATATAAATTAACTGTGCTAGTGCGTTTAATCCCGAAATACTGAACCAGTGGTGCAACTCTCAATTGTGATATGTGAGGTGTACACCCTGGAAATGTAGGTGCATAAACTACAAAATATAATTTTTTGCAGAGGTGGTCGCCATCAGGCCACGAGTGCAAGCGCCACAGGTGACCACAAGGTGGCAGAGTTGTACACAGAGTATTGCAGTACTGAAGCAACACGGGCTCAAAACAAAACAAAACAAAAACAAAAAAACAAGAAGCAGCTGTCGGCGTTGCTCCTGCCCGCCCTCATATCCGGCCGGATCACTCGGACCACGGCGCAGACAGATTAAGTTCTGTTTGAGTGAATGTCACAGCGGAGATGAAGGGGGGTATTAGGCTGGTTGAGTATAAACAGCTGATGTGGAGGAACCAGGCAGCACATGATTCACACCACGACCGCCGCTCTAACGCTGAATATGGATCTTTGTCGTCTCGCTGTCACCCGACTTGCCCACCCCCCCCCCCCCTCCGCTCTCATCTCACACACACACACACACACACACACACACCTTTGTGTTAAAGGTTTAGCAGGGAGCCCGACGTGACGTCAAACTGGGGTGGAGGGGGGGTTATTGCCATGGAAACCCATCTCCCTCAGTTTCTCAGCGATCTGTGATCCCTCCTGGATCAGTAAAACACGAGGGCACAGATAAAGCGGCGCTGCACAAAAACGAACAAAACAAACATCTTTTATTTATTTTTTGGGGGGTGGGGGGGGTGAGACAGTCCTCTTAGGTTGCTAGGTGACGGCAGGAGTGGATGGGAGCTGACTGTGTTTACCCTCGGTGACGGGCGGCTGCATAAATAGCTTTTACTGCCCGTCTTCCAGTCCAGCTGTGGAGGAGTCCCGTTTATGGACTCGTGACATCAACTTCAAGGTGGCCCGCCGCCGCCATTTTGGGGACGGGTCGGACGGTTTGTGCGTCTGCCGATGTTACTGAGCTAAACCCGGTGTTGTACCTGCTGCGGGTGTCTTTCGGTTGTTCGTTGTCAGTCGGCCTTTGCTCGCGTCGCCTTCGATCCGCCGCCGGCTTCTCCGTCCAGTCAGATAGTTGGACAGGAAACGTCCCGACGCGTTTGGGACGAGACAGACTTTAGGGTGAGCGGCGGCGTGTTTTTTTGTTGTTGTTTATTTTTCGCCTGGGGCTGTTTTAAGCTCATCTGGCTCAGACGTACACTTCGTCTCTCTGGAGGGTTTTTTTTTTTTTCCCCCATTCGTTTCCAGGCGGCGCCGCACGTGTCGTCCTCCCCGGTCACGTGGATTTCTTGCGAGGTCGTTCTCGCTGCTGACGTCGTCCTCTGGATATTTTCGGCCGTGCCCCTCAACCTCTTAGTGTTTCCACTCGTGTGTGTTTGTTTTGTTTTTGCTTTTTTTTGTTAAGCAGGAAATGGCATGTATTTAAAGCTTTGTTGTGTCTTTTAATGAAAGTTATGAACTTGCGAGTCTTTGTGTGTCTTCATCAGTGTGTTTGACTGTCCTGCTGTGTGTGTGTGTGTGTGTGTGTGTGTGTGTGTGTGTGTGTGTGTGTGTCACGCTCACACACCGTCGATGCCTATTTATTTCGGGGGGGGGCACAAACCTCCACAGATGGCTTTAATTCTGCAGCAGCTCGACGATGCGCGTCTGCCAAAGCAAACACGGGTTGATGATGATGATGATGATGATGATGAGGAAGAGGAGGACTGCAGTGTGTCCCACACACACACACACACACACACACACACACACACACACGCCCGGGCTGGTGCTGCCTGTCGCTGGCTCTGTGTTTACAGTGTGAGGGGGGATCCTGGGAGGGGGCTATTTTTAGCTCTGGTTTCATCATTCCTCGCTCTCCGCTCGGCGTGCAGCTGCTGCTGCTGCTGCTGCTGTGACGAAGAGACGCCGGCGAACGCCTCCTCCCCGTAAAGCCCGGAGCGTGTTGGGTGGGGGGGGTGGGGGGTGGGGGGTAAATTTGCATGAAGTGCGTGGTTCTGACCTGGCGGTGAACTCCAGTCCGGGCCCCGCGGCAGCGGTAGTAATGGTGGATGGGGTTGTTAGCAGTCGGGTAGCACGCCGCCCGGGGGTTCACCATAACAAACCCCCCCCCCCGCATGATGTACAAATGGTGCAGTGTTGTCATCCTGATGTGTCCTTCCCCCCCCACACACACACACACACACACACACACACACCACTGAGGACATGGGGCCCCTCAATCTTTATACATCACGCCATTCGTCGAGCTCGCTTCGTTTTTCTTCTCGTTTATACAGGTGATAATCTGTCAGTGCTTTACACATTCGTCTAGATTAGATCCAACCAGGTGTAAAGGTGTACGGACCAGATTAAACGACACACTGAACGATAATCCAGATATCTATAGGAGGTGGGTGACATCGGGGGGGAGACAATCCTCAGGAAATGAGGTTTGAACCAGGAGACCTCCGGCCAGTTTGGGCCCACATGTATTTCTGGAAAAGAGCTCACCGTGGCTTCGTGGTGGTGGTGGTGGTGTGGGTTGGGGGGGGGGGGGGTTGTCGTCATGGAGACCCAACAGCAAAACAAGCGGAGTCGGAGGTTCCCAACGCGCAGTCTATTGATAGAGCCGGCGGAGTGGAAAACGGACGCATCCGGGATGAACCGCCGTGTTTTCCTTTCTCCGTTCGTCTGGGCCCCCTGCTGCCCCCCCCCCACGTCACCACGTTAATTACACCCCCCCCAAAGAAGAAGACGTGTCCCACTGGGGAATGGACGAAAACATGTTCTGTGTCCTGCAACTTGGTTTCTCCTCCGTCTTCGTCGTCAGTGGTTGAAGACGAGCGTCCTCCGGCGACCCGCCGCCGCCGCTCCTCGCGTGCGAGCGTACGCGATTGGCCGGCCGCGGCGCGAATGAGTCAGACAGACCGGAGAGGCCCCGGCGTGTTTATGTTCACGTCCGCAGGACGATGGACGAGGGGTGTTTTTAACATAGTTCAGCCGGCCCGGGTTCTGCCAACCGGCCGAGCCTGGGCCGGGACGCTCGTGTTTAAATGTCACGGGAGAGACGCTGGTTTTTAAACAACGCTCTCGAACGCGGCGCTTTCCCGTCGTGGAGACGCCGTAATTCGTCCCCCCCCCCCAGGCAGCCGGGACAAGGTGGCACAAATGGAGCGTTTTAATTAAAAACTGCTGAGACACAGCGATCCTGGGAGGAAGACTTGGCAGCCGCCGCCGCCGCCGCCGCTTCCTCCCGTTTCCCGAACTGAGGAGTGAAACCCAGTTATTACCTTTTTACCAGGAGCCGGGTCGGCGTCCCGACTTTATTTGGGTTTCTCCTCGGGGTCGTTTCCAAGCGTCCGCCGTCACAGACGAGTTTTACTCCTGCGGAGACGCCGAGGTGCTGCCAGCTGCCCGCGAATTAGCTCGCGGTTTCGCTTCCCTCCCCTTAGTGGATGGCGATGAGATACGGCGTTATCGAGGATTAATGCGCGTCGATGTGAAATGCGAGCGCGAGCACTTTGCCGGGCCGCAGAAGTGCCCCGGTCGGAAACGTCATTTCGCAAAGTGCACTTAGGCCGCGCTCGCGTTACGGCGCTGCAGACGTCTGCGTTTTCCTGCGCGGAGTCGAGTTTTCTGTCGTTAAGCGCCGGAAACGACCGCTTCCCGTCATCGGGATGGGTCGGGGCGGCTGGTGGTGGTGGTGAGGGGGGGGGCATTTCCCACGGGGTCGGCATCTGGTCTGTAATTGGTTAGCGAGTCGTACCCGGGGCCGGTAGGCCGAGGAGAGTTAATCTCATTAAGAGCGCAGCTCCGGGGCCCCGTGTCGGCCCCCCCCCGGCAGCTGGAACCCGCTCCATCGCCGGCGGCAGGAAATGAACATGGATGATCAGATGAGGCTTTAAGGTGGGGGGGCGGGGGGCGAGCTAATCGGATGACCGCTCGTCTGGGGGCTCGCTAACTCGCTAATTGCCCATTTAGCCCGGTCGTCTTTCCCCTCGCGACCTCTGATGTACGAGCACTGGGCCGGGCCGCTCGTGTCTGGGTCGGCGCTGGAAGCTCACGCTACGCCAGGAGCGTGTGTGTCCTTGTGCGTGTCCCTGTGCCATGTTTGTACAGTACGCCGGGGAGGGTGTGTGTGTGTGTGTGTGTCGACGTTTGGATAAATGGCAAATGACTGATTTGAATGTCAACTTGTTGCGAGCACACAAAAGGTCTCCGTGACCTTTTTCCAATTTTGGAGCGGCGTCGACCCAGACGTCCGCCGACGGGACGCGAGCCATTGACCATTACATCGCCGGGGTGTGTGTGTGTGTGTGTGTGTGTGTGGGGGTTACAACTGAGCAACCTGAAGAGGAAGAACACCCTCTCTGGCGTCCAGTGGGAGTTTGGGCCTCCTCCTCCTCTTCCTCGCTCCACCTCGGCCCTCGCCGTCGAGCCCCCCCCCCGCCCTCGGGACGTCCGGTGCCTTCGAACACTTTAAACCCCGTCCGTGCGTTGTTTTTTTTTTTTTTTTTTTTTTTTGAATTGGAGGTTGAATAATTGAAGCGAAACCTTTTGAATAATTCAGCGGCGGCAGCAGCTCGGGGGAGTCGAGGTCGGCGGCACGCGAGGTCGCGGTCGTAGCGCAGATTTCACACGCGCCGCGAGGAAGACGAGAGGAAAACGCGCAGGCGCCTCCCTCTTCTTCATCGCTTACGACACAAGGCTGCTTGATTAACGCCCTCGCCGTGCCCCCCCCCCCACGGCGGCGAGCGTTTCCTCATTAGCAGTCAGCTGGTGAGACGTGGCGGCGGTGAGGGACTTACCTCGCAGGATCAAAGTCGTCCTTGATAATCGGCGTCCTTCGGGGGCCTCCTCCCGCTCCGGCGTCCGCCGGGCCATCTGGGACGGTTAGCGGCGAGCGTGTGCGCTCCAGATTAAGATTAACGAGCGGGAGGGGAAGTCACCGTCACGTGTGTGTGTGTGTGAAACCGCGCGGAGGCGTGTGTGGGTTTCTAACGGTTTTTAAGATGATAAATAAATTTTGATTTATTCAACATATTCTCAGCGTGACCTCATCCCGAGGATGGAGGATGAGGAGGCGCTCGGCATTCCCAACGCGATTCCCCATTACGGGCGGGAATCCCGGAGGGCGGGACGTGGGACGCCGAGGCGTGAACCTCCTCTCTGTTCACCGTGGGCTCCGTTATGGAGAGCGTCCCAGACGCGAGCGTTTTGATTTGTGCGTTGCGGGGGAGGTGTTGTTGATGCTGATTAATGGTGCCCCGATGAGCGGGGCAGACGGCGAGGATATTATTTTTCCACACGCTTAAAAAAAAAAAAAAAAAAAAAAATCAGCGGTGTTACCGGGTGAAAAATTAGCGGCACGGGAAAAAAGCTTTTAAGCGCTGCCTGCTCCGCGCACGTCGAGCTTCTCGTCCGCGTGCCTCCCACTTCCTGTTTTGCAGTCGACGCGTCGGTTTGCTCATGCATGTGCGCGCGGACGGGGTTGCGTTGCCGTCGCCGTGTGTGTGTGTGTGTGTGTGTGTGTGAAACCACAGGTGATGAACGCGGCCTCCTGACGGTTGCGGCGCGTTTCGCGACGAAGATGAAGCGTGCAGGAAGTGAGGCGCCGGTCGCACTTACAGACGCTACGCTAACGGGCTTCGCATCAGCTGTGCATAGTTAACTTGTCCGCGTGGTGGAGACCAAAGTCGGAGTGGGTTTCGGAGGTGATTTCCTGCCGCGGCGCTCCTTAATCCTCCTCGGATTTGAGTCGTGTTCGTCGGCATTTGTTTTCTCCACGCCGGCTCACGCTCTTCCATCACAATCACGTTCCTGTGTGTGAGCGAGCTGTGTGTGTGTGTGTGTGTGTTTGTTTATTTGTTTGTTTTCCAGCGTGCGAGTTAGCGAGGGTTGTGACGTCACTGTGCACCCACTTCTCTTCTTCTTCTTCTGGTGTAACATCCAGGCGACAGGAAGATGGAAATATGACGGTGTGTGTGTGTGTGTGTGTGTGTGTGTGCGTGTGTGTGTGTGTGTGTGTGTGTGTGTCTCTCGTGGGGGGGGTTATAAAGCACGCTCCTCTGGTTTCTCTGGGGATCGGCCTCTTTTTAGCTCCCATCCACAGCAGCAGGAAGCCACGCGGGATTCTGTGAAATGAGGCAACACGTCACATGTGAAGGGAAGAAGAAAGTGTGTGTGTGTGTGTGTGTGTGTGTGTGTGTGTGAGCGCTGTCAGAGCAGCTGTGTGAGAAAAAGGAGGGGGGGGCGTAGAGGGACGGACGCAACTGGCTTTATTCATCAATGACTTCACTCCAGAAATAGCCAGCGGCACAACAACGGGGCCGACACCTTTTAGGAGTTGTGCGACGCACTGTGTGTGTGTGTGTGTGTGTGTGTGTGTGTGTGACACTCTTAATTATTAATCCCTGGGTTTATTTAAATCGCACAGCGCCCGTTCACCTTCGTTTTTTTCTATTATTATTCTGTTAAAGGACTTCCTGCTATGAGCCGCAAAAATAAGGACGTATTTTGTTTGTTTTTTTCTTCTTCTCTGATTTGTTACTGAACCCTGCAGAAGGTCAACCGAAGGAGGAAGAGAAGAAGAAGAAGAAGAAGAAGAAGAAGAAGAGGAGGAGGAAGACCCGTGTGCAGCTGCTGATCGGTGAGTCAGGAAGAGAGCGAGCGAGCGAGCGAGAGAGGAAGCCGAACACAGGGGGGGGAGAGAGAGAGAGAGAGAGAGTGAGAGCATTAACCATGCGCACATGAGAATCAGAGAGACGGGGAGAGAGAGAGAGAGAGAGGGCGAGAGAGAAAGAGAGAGAGAGAGAGAGGGAGAGAGAGGCTTAATTAATTCAGGGTGGATGGGAGGGATGTAGCTGCTGCCTCCGCTCGTCGTGCTGCAGGAAAGCCCAGCGACCGGACCGGACCGGACCGGAACCGGGTCTGCACCGAGCGGGAACTGTACGGGGAGCAGCCATGTCCGGAGGTAGGTGAGACTTCTCCACCACCACCACCACCTCCACCTCCACCTCCACCCCCCGTTTCTGTCTCTCTCTCTTCTCATGCCGTGTCAGCGGTGCCGTCTGATCAGCGTTTTCATTTCGACACGTTGTTGTTGTTGTTGTTGTTTCAGTTTGTTGTGTTTTTTTTTGGCATGTTGTGTGTGTGTGTGTGTGCGAGTCGCGTTTGAACCGACCTCGTGTCAGGATCCCAAACATTCCCGTTGCACCTCTAAGGACCTGGCTGCTCGCCGGAACCACCTGAACCCCGGCGTGGGATCAATGCTGTGTATGGATCGGCCGGGACCCGGCAGACCCCCCGCCGTCCCTCAGGGTCAGGTCACCCCCCCCCCCTTTTGGTTATTACGGAGCTCAGACGGGATTGGCCGCGGGCGGCGAGCTTGGTCGGGGTGTGATAACGGGGGCTGTCGCGGCGAGGACGTTTCATCCAGGATGTCGTAAATTAGCCCGAACGTAACGCGTCCCTGGACTGGATCATCTGTTTGTCTTTGAGCTGAGGAGAGGAAAGGTCGAGTCCGAGGCTTCATGATGAAACGCTGAAGGGGGGGGGCTCCCCCCTCCCCCTCCCCCTCCCCCGTTGGCTAACCCCCCCGTTGGCACGCCTAATTACGTCCCATCGCCGAGTACGGCGCTCATTTACTCCTCGACGGCGACGGACATCGGGGATGCGTCTCCTGAGAGGGGAGGGAGTTGAATGGGGGGGGTCATTTAACGGCTCGACCTTCATTTTGTGTGTGTGTGTGTGTGTGGGGGGGGTGTCCCATGAAGACGGCGGCGGTGGCAGCAATGAAGCGTTCGCCGTCATACACCGATTTATCACGGGGATTAAGAGGCGAACGATTAGGACGACGCCCACTCAAAGTGATTCCTCTCATTTCCGTTCTGACCTGAATCGACGATGACCCTGATTAGAACACACACACACACACACACACACACACACACACTCCATCCCCCCATTTTAAAAATCAGCTGCTCAAAAAGCAGGTGGACGTATTTAACATCTTGTAAATGAAGTACGAAGCTCTGGAGAAGAATACATGATGGTGTGATGACACGTGAGGTGCCCCCAATCCAGGTAAACGAAGGTGGATTAAATTAATCTGGGTTTATGACGACGATGAAGATGTTGGGACGTTTGAATCTGATTCGAGGTGCCGGAGGAAAAAAAAAAAAACTGGAGCAACTTTTTGGGACTGAAGGATCATGGCGCAAACTTCAACACGCACGCACAAAACAAACAACAACACAACAACCCATAATGCATCTGCAGGCTTAAAGTGACAGGCCCGCTCCGGCCCGTGAGTTCTGGACGGGCCCGGTAAACTCTCAGACGGATTATTTATGGTGTTGGGTGCGTTTTTTTTAAAATTTATTTTTATTTTGCGCAGCATGAGGTCACCGCAGGACAAACCTTAAAATTGTAGATTTACACACACGTGTGTGTGTGTGTGTGTGTGTGTGTGTGTGTGTGCGCGAACGGAAATCTGACAAAATCCAAACACACACCAGCAGAATTATTAAAACAACACAACACAGCTTGTGTGACACAGTGCGGAGGAGGAGGATTTGTGTGTTTTCATGATCAGCCTCTCGGATGTTTGACCCCCCCCCCCCAGGAGAGACGGCTGGACCTGTGGATCCGGAATCTTATGGAATGTCCCTTTAACCCCCCCCCCTCTACATTTCACGCTCAATCCCCCAGTTGCCATGACACCCAGGCCTTCCATAAATACTCCTGGTATTTGTGAGGCTGCGTCCCCACTAGTTTAGAGACCCCCCCCCCAGCCCGATCGAGCTAATCACGACCATAGTAGCTGGGGAGGGCACAGACACCCCCAGAGCCTGATTGCGGATCGATCAGCCACTTTCCCGGGCGGCGGTGGCGACTGGGGTCACCTCTCGTTACCTTGACGATGAACACCTGAAGCGTCCGGAGACACCTGAGCGACAGGAAGAAGCGTCGCACGGAAGATCGAGCGGGGACGGGGGGGTGAAAACTGAGCGGAAAGAGTGAGCTGCGATAACGGGGGGCGAGGGGTGAAGACAGACCGGGACGGGAGGCGGTGTGTGTGTGTGTGTGTGTGTGTGTGTGTGTGTGTGTGTGTGTGTGTGTGTGTGTGTGTGTCTCTTGTCAAGTCTTGACAAGGCCTCTGCAGCAGCGCTCCTTTTATGGATAAAGATGGAGCTCGGGCTGCGGCCCCTAAGGTTAACCATGCCCCCGTGCAGCTCGTTTCTCTCAAACAATATTAGCCACTAAATTCGTCCTGAACTTCGGCCTCTGCCCCCCCCCCCCCCCCCCGTCGAGAGCCTGGTACAGAGGAGGAAACTCTCTCCTGGGTCAAGCTGTTCTCCTGAGGAGCCGCGAGCTTTGGGACGAGGTGCGAGAACCGGGACTGGGTCATGTGGTCCGTGCAAATGCAAGAATGCAAAAACGGCCGCGCGTGGGTATGCAAATCCAGCTCGGGGGGGGGGGGGGGGCAGGTGCGTTTGACGGTTTGAGAGTTTCCCCCCGCGTGGGCGGGAACGCTCGCGAGTTTCATTTTCCCCTCTCGATGAAACGGCTCGGCCGTGAAACGGTTTCTGTCTCCAAGTTCCACGTTGGGCTGGCCCGGGCTCTTCGGGTTCCCCGCAGCCGCTCGGCGAGCTGGGCGAACGACCCAGTTCTCGCGGCGCCGTCTAAATTTAGCCGGCGCTGGGATGGTGGAGATTATCTCGCCACTGTAAATGACTGATGTTTGACTCAGAAAAGCTGCTGTCGGGATCCATTTAATCATATGGTGGCACAGTCCTGTGTGGCTTCCTGCCTCCGTGTGTGTGTGTGTGTGTGTGTGTGTGTGTGTGTGTGTGTGTGTGTGTGTGTGTGTGTGTGTGTGTGTGTGTGTGTGTGTGTGTGTGTGTGTGTGTATATGTGTGGCGCTGCTATCGGAGCTCCTGCACACTCTTCCTGTAGCGAGGCTGCGCTGAGCCCGCAGCATCCTGTGTCACTCACACACTTACGGGCGTCCTGCACTGACTCTGGATCAGCCGGGACCTGCAGCCCCCCCCCAATCTTCTTATGATATAATAATGTCAGACCCCCCCCCCCGCTCTTCATCGCCGTAGTCATCATCATCGGCTTCGCTCGCCGTGCAGCGGGGGAACCTCTGGCTCTGCAGCTGTTTGTTGCCTCGCAGGCAGAGGGAAACTTTTGTTTGTTTGTTTATTTATTTACAGCGAGTTTGTCTGAAGCCCCCCCCCCCCCCCCACACACACACACACACACACATACACACACACACATACATTTAGCTATGACCCGTCTTTGTAACAGAACGTGTTGTGTTGGTAAAACCTCACACACACACACTGATGTAGTTACATGTGTTCGCAGTTACCGTGGCGATGCTCGCCCCCCAGTCCCCCACCCACACTTCCCTCCGTCTCCCACATCTCTGTCACGCCGGTGACGTCACGGTTGCCGGGCAACGTGGCGAGCAAAACAGAATCCCTCTCTGACTCTCTCAGAGGGGAGGGGGGCTTGATTGGCACGTGTCCCCCCTCCCTCCTCTCTCTCTCTCTCTCTCTCTCTCTCTCTCTCTCTCTCTCTCTCTCTCTCTCTCTCTCTCTCTCTCTCTCTCTCTCTCTCTCTCTCTCTCTCTCTCTCTCTCTCTCTCTCTCTCTCTCTCTCTCTCTCTCTCTCTCTCAGTGTCTCTCGCTCACATACATGTAGACACCCCCCCCCCCCATCCCGTTCCAGCCCATGTGACAACAGACGTGTGTTATTCCTGTTCATAAACGCAGATGCGCCTCTTTTTGAGTGTTTATTCCGGCGGCGCGATGACGCGACAGGCGCCCGGCCGCGGTGCGTTTTGATTGGTTCGAGCCGACTCGCGGCGATGACCCGCGGGTTTTTGCGGGAAACAAAACGAAAAAAAAAAAAAAGCTGCTTTTCTTTTCCAGCGGAGGCCGAGTCGCGTTTACTCACCACATGCTTTTATCTCCCTCTCTCTCTCTCTCTCTCTCGTACCAGATCACATGCTCCCCCCCACACACACACACACACACACACACACACACACACACACTCAACCTGACGTACTTTTGGGGTTTTTCTTCGCGTCCTGTGCTTTGAATATTTTCCACTTTGATCTGCCGGTTTCATTTTTCACACACAGACACACACACACACACACACACACACACACACACACACACACACACACACACACACACACACACACACACACCTTAACGCGCCTCGTCCTCTCTCGTCTCCAGGCCGGTGGACTTCTCTGGCTCGTCGCCGCAGGTCGTGAGGAGGAACTCGCCGCGGCCTCCAACCAGGAGACGCTTGTTTTTACTCTTAATCTTTCACGCCTCTTTTTGTTTTTTGGGATTATTTTCTTTTTTTTTTTTTTTTAAATAATCTACATTGGGAGCTGTAATCCCGGACGTTTCACACCACCTCCTCCTCATGCCGCCTCCGTCACCTCCGCCCTCCACCTCCCGTTCGCTCGCCGCGAAGAGGCGCAGATGACGTCCCAGAACGACTCCACCCGCGGGTAATCGGTGACCCCACCCCCTGACCCGAGCGGCGCCCGTGGACCGACCACCCCAACCACCCCACCCACCCCACCCCACCCCCACCCTCAGGCAGCATGGGAGACGGGAGCTGGGTGTGTCTGAGCCCGGCTGAGTTTACGCAGCTGCAGCAGTACAGCGAGTGTGAGTACCCCGTGTGTTTGTGTGTCTGTCCGTGTGCGTGTGTTGTTGTCTGTGGTTGTGTATTGTTGTCGTGCCGCCCTCGCCGGCATTTGTTAGTCAAACCAGCGTGTGCGCGCGGCGGACGCTCGGGGCCCGTCCAGGAATGGGCTGCGCCCGAAGAGGAAACCGCGGCGGGCGGTTTATGATGTCAGAGCGGCGGCGGCGGTCGACTTACAAATCCGTCACGCTTCATTTGTGTAACGCGCAACATTGCGCGAGGAGACGACGCGCGCAAACAAACGAGCAGGAAGTGAGGAAACCGCAAAAAGAAAAGTCGAATAAAATATTCAAATAAACTGAATGTTGCAGGGCGAGTGGTGCATGATGGGAAGCCCCGCCCCCCTCGTCTCATTGGAGGGAGGGGGTTTATCAGCAGCCAATCAATCAAGGACTTAATGAAGGACGCCGTGTGAGGGGAGCCGGCGCCGTCGGGCCCCCGACGGCTCGGCGCCATCAATAAGCCGTATAACCCAATAGACCTGAAGCGCGATCAATGCGGCCCGATCAATGACGGCCGTCCGGTGCCGATCGATCGATCGCTCCGGCCGTTTACCCACCTTCTCAAATGTCAGGAGGCGCCGCCGCCCGCGCAGGCGATCGATCAGATTAACGATGAAACGATCAGCGGGCGAGCGGCGAGCGGAAACGAGGCGATAACGAGCGCCATCGGTGCTGATAGTCTACGGTCCTGCTGTGTGTGTGTGTGTGTGTGTGTGTGTGTGTGTGTGTGTGTGTGTGTGACATCACTTCCTGGCACCGTGCAGCGTCATCGCAGCTGACGTTGTGTGTGTGTGTGTTTGTTTTTCGCTCCTGCTCCTCAGACTCCTCCAAGAAGCTGAAGGATGTGCTGGAGGAGTTTCACGGCGAGGGAGTCCTGTCCAAGTACAACCCGGAGCAGGTGAGCGTAGGCCGCGCCTCCTCGCCGTCGCGGTTACGGTCCCTGCGCTCGTACACGGGTGACGTCTTCCTCCTCCTCCTCCTCCTCCTGCTGCTCCTCTCTTCATTATCACCTCCTCTCCGCTGCGAGCCGCTTCTCCTCGGCGCCTGTGACGACATGACTAACGGCCCGGCTGGACGTGTCGGCGCCGCGGGAGCCGGGATTAACGTTCGCCTGGCGCCGCGACGGGCGCCGCCGCCCTGCCCCTGCCGTTTATCAGAGTGTGTGTGTATGCGCGTGTGTGTGTGTGTGTGTGTGTGTGTGTGTGTGTGTGTGTGTGCGCGTGTGTGTGTGTGCGAGCGACCTTCGCCTTCTCACACTCAGAACTTCTGTTCGGACCCCGTCTCGTCTGCAGGTGCAGAAAAAGCAGCAGCTCTGCACACGCCAGTCACATGACCGCGGCTCATGGCCTTTCAGTCTGTTCTTCGTGGCCGGACCAAGCCGGGCCGAGCCGGGCGGGCCGGACCGGGCCAGCCCCCCCCCCCCAGTACTGATGCCAGGAGAAACTGGATCAGACGGTTCTGGCAGCGCTGCAGAATTCAAAAAGATGAAACGAGTAAATGTGTCATCGGTGCCCACCCCAAATTTACAGGGATTATAATCCTCATCTGGACTCTGTGTGTGTGTGTGTGTGTGTGTGTGTGTGTGTGTGTGTGTGTGTGTGTGTGTGTGTGTGTGTGTGTGTGTGGGGGGGGGGTTCCTCCACACGAGTGTTTCGTAGTCTCAGTCGGGGATTTAAGTCGAACCTGCGGCGGATCAAAGCCGGGCGTTTGTTTGGCCAAATAAGGAGAGGAGAGCGATGTGAAGGATGCCCGGGGGCTCCCGGGGGGTCGGGTCAGCGCCGTCCAGCTCCAGAACCGCACAGAACGGAACCGCGTGAGACCAGCCGTCCTGGGTTTGGTGCAAACCGCATGCCCCCACCCCCACCCCAGAGTTAATAAACAAAAACAAAACTTCCCAGCAGCAGAACCGGACTGACGCGGTTCTGCCGTCCCGACCGGAACCCGACCAGAACCGCTGCTTCGTGTCACACGCAGGCAGCTTTAATGCCCAGACTGTGCCCAGATCGATGGTGCCAGTTTAACCCCGCCCCCTTCATCTTCACTGCAGACGCCACCTCACATAAAACAAGCTAACCCCTTCTCTTCTTCTACCTGCTCTTCCCTCCTTTCCTTTCCTTCCTTTCCTTTCCTTCCTTTCCTTTCCTTTCCTTTCCTTCCTTTCCTTTCCTTTCCTTGCTCCCAACTGTCACACAGAAGCAGGACGTTCTCAACCAAGTAAGGTTCTGTTCGGCCCGGTTCGGCTCGGCCCGGCCCGGCCCGGCCTGGCCCTGCATGCTGTGTGTGTGTCTGTGTGACTGCATGTCCACTAACACACAACTCATAACATCTAACGTGGCCCCGCCCTGTCGGACCCTCGTCACATGGGTTCCTCGAGTGCGGCGCCGAGGGGGTTAAGTAATGAGTCCACCCCCCCACCCCCCACCCCCACCCCAGCCCACACACACACACACACACACACACACACACTAACCTTTTCGTTTGGGTCGTCATTCACCCTTTAAATCATGACGTCATGTAAAAAGTACCAGGAATGTTTTCATCGAGCCGTGTTTTTTTTTTTTTTTTTTTGTTCGCCGCCGCCGCCGCCGTGAACCGCGCCCAGCTCCTCCCCCCCCCCCCGCAGCCGACCGACCACGACGGCTTCCGGCTCTTCATGGCCACGTACCTGGAGAACGACCTCCCCGAGGAGCTGTGTCAGCACCTCTTCACCTCCTTCAAGAGCAAGACGGGAGGCTGCTCCCCCGACCCCGCCCGGGCGGGGGCCGGCTTACTGGGTGAGCACGCCGTCCGCCATCTTTGTTTGTTTGTTTGTTTGTTTGTTTTAACTAGGCGGGGGGGGGTGATGTGTGAGAAAACCGTCCACAAACTTTCCCCCGTAGCGGCGGTTTGTTTGCGTTCGCCGAGCGACCGGCGCCGGCGTCTGATGATGTCATCATCATTTGTCGACTCGAGACGAACCGAGTCCGGGAGGGGTCCGTTCGGGCCGCGGCGCCGTGACGTCACGCCTTCGTCTTTGTTCGCGTCCGAGGACGGGACGGGAAGTCGTCACGGCACCGTCCAATCAGAAACCGGTCTGTGAGGGACGCTGCGGTCACAAGCTGCATCAGGAGTCTGGCGGCCTGCGCTGCCCCCCGGTGGCCGCGCAGAGTAACGCATGTTCACTCAGGATGTGGACCGCAGTTACACTCGTGTGTGTGTGTGTGTGTGTGTGTGTGTGTGTGTGTGTGTGTGTGTTCGCGCCCGCCCCCACGTCACCTGACTCCCCCCCCCTCCTCCTCCCAAAAACCCTCTGTAGCTTTCTGAGTTTTCTTCTTCTGCTGTTTTTTTTGTGACCGAACAGAAGCCAGGTCCATCGACGCCGGCATCTCTATTCAGACTGAAGTGGCCTGTGCCCCCATCACAGGTACGGGGGGGGGGGTCACCTCCTCCCGCTCCTCCCTCCTCCCCGCCTTTTTTTTTTTTTTTTTTCGTGCTCTCGTGGCGTTGGCGTGCTCTCGTGGTGGCGTGGATCGGCTTCCTGCTTCCTGTCCCTCTGTGCAGGCGCTTTGTGTATTCGGGTTGTTGGTTGTTGTTGTTGTTGTTTTGCTGTGTTGCTCCTCTTTTTGTGCAGCCACTTCCCATCATCCTTCACTTTGACTAATTCCCCCCCCCTACCCGCACCCGACAGGGATGAACGGGAAGAGCATCCTGTCCGCGATGGGGCGCCACACACCGGAGCACTCCGGCGCCACCACCTCCCCCTGCTCGTCCCGCTCCTCCTCGCAGCGTTCGGGGGGGCACACGCCCGGGGGGCCCCACCGGTCGCCCTGCGCCCAGGTCAGAACCTCAGAGGGCGGCGGCTGCAACGCCCTGACGCCCAACGCGGGTCCCGCCAGGTCGCCGGCGTCCCCCAAACTGTCGCCAGGTGAGTCCGTCGGGTTCGCTCGCCGTTCCGCCGTCGGCCTCGCCCTCACGCGGTGACGTTGGTGTCGTGACAGAGAGGGGCCGCGGCGAGAAGCTCCTGTCCCTGCGCAGGAGCCCGTCGCCCCAGAAGGGACCCCCCCTGCCGCCCCCCCAGGTGGTCTTCCTCAAGGACATCGTCTGCTACCTGTCGCTGCTGGAGAGGGGGATGCCGGAGGACAAGCTGGAGTGTGAGTGACGGGGGCGGGTTTGTGTCCTGATGCCCGACCCCTGACCCCTGACCCCTGACCCCCACCCCAGGTGTGGAGTGGGTACGGCGTGACCTCACAGCTTCTCATCACCGGATCTCTGCTCTCTCCCTTCCAGTCATGTTCCGGCTGTACGACACCGACGGCAACGGGGTTCTGGACAGCTCGGTGAGTGGTTACACACACACACACACACACACACACACACACACACACACCGGCATCAGCGATCAGTGTGTGTGTGTCGCTCTCTGTGCAGGAGCTGGATCGCATCATCAACCAGATGGTTCACGTGGCTGAGTATCTGGAGTGGGACTCCACCGAGCTGCGACCGGTGAGCGAACGCACACAAAATATGATCTTATAGTGTTGTTGTGTTATTTATCTCATTGTTGTAGTAGTTTCTAGAGTGTGTGTGTGTGTGTGTTTGTTGTCAACGTCTTCAGATCCTGAAGGAGATGATGGAGGAGATCGACTTCGACCGCGACGGGACGGTGACGCTGGAGGAGTGGATCAGAGGAGGCCTCACCACCATCCCTTTACTGGTGCTGCTGGGCATGGACACGGTGTGTGTGTGTCTGTGTGTGTGTGTGTGTGTGTGTGTGTGTGTGTGTGTGTGTCATCTCCACCTGTGTCCTCACACCTTCCTGCTGGTCGTCTCTTCGCAGAACGTCCAGGAGGACGGGCAGCACGTCTGGCGCCTGAAGCACTTCAACAAACCCGCCTACTGTAACTACTGCCACACCATGCTGCTCGGAGTCCGCAAGCAGGGTCTCTGCTGCTCCCGTGAGTCCCCGCCCTCGCCCCCCGCCCCGCTAACAAAACAGTAACACACCCCCCTTATCCGTAATTTTGTTACCGGCTGGATTATGTCACTGCCTGAAATAATCTGCTGAACTTCAAGCCGCGGTTTATTTTATATAGAGAGGAAACTGCAGGTGGAGTTTTATCTGTAACTGATCTTCCCGTCCTGTCCCGTCCCGTCCTGTCCTGTCCCGTCCCGTCCTGCCCTGTCCCGTCCTTTCCTGTCCTGTCCTGTCCTGTCCTTTCCTGTCCTGTCCTGCCCTGTCCTGTCCCGTCCTGTCCCGCCCTGTCCTGTCCCGTCCCACCCTGTCCTGTCCTGTCCTGTCCTGTCCTGTCCGTCCTTTCCTTTCCTGTCCTGTCCCGTCCCGTCCCGTCCCGCCCTGTCCCGTCCCGCCCTGTCCTGTCCTGTCCTGTCCTGTCCTGTCCTGTCCTGTCCTGTCCCGTCCCGTCCCGTCCGTCCCGTCCCGTCCCGTCCTGTCCTGTCCTGTCCTGTCCTGTCCTGTCCTGTCCTGTCCTGTCCTGTCCTGTCCTGTCCTGTCCCGTCCCGTCCCGTCCCGTCCCGTCCCGTCCTGTCCCGTCCCGTCCCGTCCCGTCCCGCCCTGTCCTGTCCTGTCCTGTCCTGTCCTGTCCCGTCCTTTCCTGTCCTGTCCCGCCCTGTCCCGTCCTGTCCTGTCCTGTCCTGCCCCGTCCTTACCTGTCCTGTCCTGCCCCGTCCTTACCTGTCCTGTCCTGTCCCGTGCCGCCCTGTCCTGTCCTGTCCTGTCCTGTCCCGTCCCGCCCTGTCCCGTCCTGTCCTGTCCTGTCCTGTCCTGTCCTGTCCCGTCCCATCCCGTCCCCTCCCTGCAGTATGCAAGTACACAGTGCACGAGCGCTGTGTGTCCAAAGACATCGCCGCCTGCATCAGCACCTACGCCAAGTCACGCCGACACACCAACGTACGTACCGACCGCTTTTTATTGACGTGGGTCAGTCGCGATGATTGATCAATAATCTGTAATCAATAACCCCCCCCCAGGCTATGCAGCACGTATGGATGGAGGGAAACTCTCCGACCAAGTGCGACCGCTGTCACAGGAGCATCAAGTGCTACCAGGGCCTGACGGGCCTGCACTGCGTCTGGTGTCAGATCACCGTGAGTCTCCTCTCGGCCGTCGTTGCGCTCCGCGTCCACCGGGCGGCGCCGTCGGCTCGCGCTGACGCCGCTCTCCTGCCCCCCCCGCAGCTGCACAACAAGTGTGCGTCCAACGTGAAGCCCGAGTGCGACGGAGGAGGCCTGAGGGACCACACTCTGCTGCCCTCCTACATCTGCCCCGTGGTGCTGGTGAGCACACACACACACACACACACACTTGTGTTGTGAGTGTGTGGAGAAATAAAAAAACTGGAGGTGGAGGTGGTGCGCTGCAGCCCCTTGTGGCCAACGCCGGCATTACAACAACAAACACGTGTTTTGTTTTCGTTTCCCCCTCGTGATTTTCACTAATATATTAAAAACTTCGCTCATATCGATCTTCCTCCTCCTCTTCTTCCTCCTCCTCCTCCTCCTCCTCCTCTTCCTCTCGCAGGACCGTCACTCTGTGGTGAAGCGTGGCGAGGGCGAGTCGTCTCCGCCCGGCACCAGCCCCGACGACGCCAACCAGACGTTCAAGTTCTCCCCTGGAGATGGGCAGGCGCTGCAGGTGTGGCGGCCCGTCCCGTCCTCCCGTCCTGTCCCATCCTGCGTGGTCGTGACCCGAGCATGTTTTTGTTTTGTTTTTTTTAATTTTTCCTTCCCCCTGTCTCCAGATCACGCCGCTCCCGGGAACGCACCCGCTCCTGGTCCTGGTCAATCCCAAGAGTGGGGGGAGGCAGGGGGAGCGGTGAGTCGCTGTTTACAGCTGAGGGGTCAGGAAGGCCTTGCTTTAATTTAATTTAATTTTAATTTAATTTTAATTTTCAAAATAAATCAACAAATTCACTTATTTACAGGTATTTATCAGTTATTAAAAAAATATTTTTTTTCCTTAATTTCCTCCAATTCATTAATCTTGGTGAGATTATTTGTCAAATGTAATTTGAAAACAGTAAAAACAAAAATGTGTCTTTATTTATTTCCTCTTTCTATTGTGTGTTTTTTTTTTTTTTCATCCCGTGTGTTTAACAAACCGTTTAATTGCGGTTTTGTTCGTTTCATGTCCCGTCGCCGTGGCAACGCGCTCTTTTATCACCCTGAGAGAGGAAATGATCCTCTGTTCAAAGACATCAAAAATAAATGAAGAGCCTGTTTGTTTGTTTT
>JAFBJZ010000957.1:902500-910000 GCA_016785225.1 Psettodes erumei
GCCGAGACTCCCGGCCCGTGGGTCGCCGCTCGGACCCCCGGGTCGGGGTGCAGATCATAAACAATATGGATGACGAGTAAACAACAACAACAACAACAACGCTCACCTGACAGACTGGGATCAGTCAAATATGATAAATATGTTCTCAGAGTGCGGCCTTTTACAAACCTGCCGCCTCAGGTGTTTTCTACACACACACACACACACACACACACTCACACACTCTCTCTCTCTTTCATGACTCATCAGCCCCCCCCCCCCTTCTTCCCACGACTCCTCGACAACAGTGGAGCTGCACCATGAAGGAGGTTATTTTAAGGCCCATCGTATTGTTTTCTTCTCACACGACAGAAACAGAGAGCGAGCTATAATTACTTTGATTCGCCCCCTCCCCCCCCCTCTCTCTCTCTCCCCCCCCGCCGCCCACGTGTCCGCGAGGCAGGAAATAGCGTTCGCGTGAAGTTAACGATGACAGACGTGTTTCTTTAAACCATTACAACGGCAGAAAACAAATCATGACAGGAAACGTTACCATCTGGGAGCTGTGTGTGTGTGTGTGTGTGTGTGTGTGTGTGTGTGTGTGTGTGTGTGTGTGTGTGTGTGTGTGCACACGCCGTTCTTTATCACGCTGCCTCAGCACCCCCCCCTCATCCCAACCCCACCCCCGCACCTTTACCTCCGCCCGGCCCAGTGGAGGTGAGCCGCGGTTCCTCTTCACCATCTGCCGTGACTCCGACCCCCCCGAGACAATAACAGGCCGGTCAGTGAGGGAGGGGGGAGGGGAGGGGGGGGGCACAAATATGGCTGCTCATAATGGGGGGATCCATTCAGTTTGTAATGGGGGGTTGATAAAAATAACTCATCAAATTACACTTTAATTATTATTACACCCCCGCCTGCTGCTGCTGCTGCTGTTGTTGTGCAGCTTCTTGTTCGTTGGTGTATTTTGAGTCGCCTCCACACACACACACACACACACACACACACACACACAATCACGCACACTGCTAAATAAAACAAAAACATAACAACAAATTGTGACGTTATCGGTTGGAGAGCGCTGAGAGAGTAAAAGTTTCCACGTTTAAAAAAAAAAAAAAAAAACTGGCGCACGAGCGATCTTCGCTCGCTCGCTCGCCCGGGCGAAACCGGTGCCGTCCCGTCCCAGAATGCACCGGGGCGGCGTTATGTAAGAGGCTGTTCCGTTCTATTCTTAGCTCTACCTCCGACTGAGACCGCGGCGAGGTGAGAAGCGATGCCGCCGGGCCGGACGCACGGCCCATTTATGGCGCGTGGAGGAAGTAGAGGTGTATAGGTGTGTGTGTGTGTGTGTGTGTGTGTGTGTGTGTGTGTGTGTGTGTGTGTGTGTGTGTGTGTGTGTGTATTTGATAGTAACAGGATGTGTGAACAGCGCTGCAGTGAAATCCTAAAATAGGACGTGTCGACACTCGCTGGCTTCCTCGCACACGCACCGACCGGCGTGATCCAGCTTTACGTCGGCCTCCCTTCTAATTCCCATCTGGCGTGTGTGTCCATTGTGTCGCTGCACACACACACACACACACACACACACACACACCTCGTCCCTCGTCTTCTTGATCCTTCAGTCTCCAACTGTCCAGTTTGTTCTTAATGGCTGCCGCATCGTATTATGATTATTTCCTGGAAAGCTCTGCAGAGACACATATGGTGTGTGTGTCTGTTTGTGTGTGTGTGTGTGTGTGTGTGTGTGTGCAGCAGCCTGAGGATGCAGCAGCCTGAGGATGAAGCATGCGATCGGATTTTTTTTTTTTTTCTGGGAATTTTGGTGGATTATTGTTTGTTTGCGGCGTTTTTCGTGTCGTCGTGAAACAAGCGCACCCCCCCCCCCCACCCCGTCGGGTTGAAGTTACACTTAATACATTCGTTAAGACCCACAACGTTGTGCGACGTGGTGACACTCACGTTTAGCTGCGGAGAGGCGGTGGAGACCAAAAGCAGAGCTAAAAAAACAAACCAAAAAACAGCTGTTTCATCCAGGAAGTCAGTTAATGATGTAACTGATAACGACACACGGCGGCTGCAGTTTGGGTCGAACCCGCCCGTCTGTAATCTGAACATTTCCAGATTAAATCTCTTTTTTTATGAGGGGGGGGCTGATGGAGCTGACGGAGCTGATGGAGCTGAAGGGCAGCGACTGATTGTTTTTAAAGAACGTTTTCATCTCGAGTCGTCGTCTGAAATATTAAATCAGAGCCGGTGACTCAGCAGCAGCCGAGTCCTCGTCTCTGAGACCGGGGGGGGGGGCAGAACCTCTGGGTCCGGGTCGGTCCTGGTTCGGACCAGTCAACTCTCACCAGAACCAGACCGGACCCAGACCGGACTCTCCCCCTTTCTCCAGTGTGGGGGTGTGACCCTGAGCTCCTCTCTCTCTCTCTCTCTCTCTCTCCCCCCCTCCCCCCCTCCTCTCACCCCCCCCTCTCTGTGTGACCCCCCCAGACTTCAGCGACCAGCTGCTGGAGGTGGTGGGCCTGGAGGGGGCGATAGAGATGGGGCAGATCTACACCGGACTGAAGAGCGCGGGACGCCGACTGGCTCAGTGCGCCAGCGTCACCATCAGGTCAGGACCCCCCCCACACACACACACACACACACACACACACACACTGCACCTCCGCTCTGCACATGTGATCAAAAATGTGCTGACAATAACACGCACCTGTTGAATTATTTATTTCAGCCTCATGCTTCAGTGCACAGGGTCTGATCGGACCTGAGGGGTGTGTGTGTGTGTGTGTGTGTGTGTGTGTGTGTGTGTGTGTGTAGGTGGGGGGGTGATGGACTAACATGAACTCTCCAGCGTAGTTCAGGATCACATCACGTGTTCATCGACCGGGTTTAAAGGAGCATTCATCCGGGGGGCTCTCCCACACGGGGGCTTCAGTCCTAAACCAACTGTGTGTGTGTGTGTGTGTGTGTGTGTGTGTGTGTGTGTACAGTGGCTCTGTGAGTTTGGGGGGGGGGGGCTGTCTGGGAACGGCTCTCATGGGAACAAAGGGTGCAGTGTGTGACCCTGTCCCGGGACAGTGTGAACAGGCCTCCTGTGCCTCTGAGGTGTGTGTGTGATCTGACCCCCCTCCCCCACACACACACTCTGCTGTCTCTTCACAGGACGTCCCGGCGGCTGCCCATGCAGATCGATGGCGAGCCCTGGATGCAGCCCCCCTGCACGGTGAGAACACACACCCCCCGGTCCGGTCCGGTCCGGTCCAGTCAGGCCCGTCCCAACCCGACTTCACCTTCTGTCTGGTTCTGTTCGGTTCCTCCAGGTCCGGATCACGCACAAGAACCAGGTCCCCATGTTACTGGGCCCGCCCCAGAAGACGCCGTTCTTCTTCTTCAAGAAGTGCAACCGGAGCCGCGACTAGACACACACACACACACACACACACACACACACACACACACACACAGGAACGTTTTTCACGGGCAGGATCTGACGAGTGGGACATTCCCGGGGTCCGTTCATTCCCAAAGGAACTTCGAGACCTCCTGTGCCCCCCCCCCACACACACACACACACACACACACATTAGCCATACACCAGTGCTGCACTGCCTGCTAGCCCCTCACCTGGGGGGGGGGTGAGCTCCAACAACACACTACAGAGAGAAGGTGACCTGGGGGGGCGGAGCATAAACACCTGTATGAATAATGAAACAGCAGCTGCTTGTAAAAGCCCCCCCCCCCCCAGAAGACAACAGAGGAAGAGCCTCATCCATTATTGACTGATGATTGGGGGGGGCGGTACAGTTGTGTGTGTGTGTGTGGTCATCACTGACCTACAAAAAGAATCCTTCAAACTATATATTAAAGAGGAGGTGTGCAGGAGGAAGTGGACCGGGACCGGGACCTGGACCTGGACCTGGACCAGGACCTGGGGGGTGGGGGTGGGGGGGGGCTTGGTTCTGTGATGTCATAAAGAATGTATCCCACTAATATGGCGACGACGTGTATCCTCCAGGACGAGTATCTGTATATTTCTGGAACTGTAGCAGTAGTTCAAATATACTGTACACAGACGTGTTTTTAATATGTTATTAACCCCCCCCCCACTGCAGCAGTGTGTATGTGTGTATTCATGGCGCGGGGCGGGGCGACGCGTTCTGATGGCGGCTTCGGAAGCTCCGCCCCCGCCTCCTTATTCCCTTTAAAACACACCGTCACTCTGGCGTCCAGGCCCCCCCCCCACACACACACACACACACACACACACACACACACACACTCACACACTCACACACATGAAGCCATTCAACACAGGGTGAGCGAGGATGGGCGGAGCCTGGGCGCCGGGAGTCGGCAGCGGCGGTGACAAGAGTGCATGTTTACAGTGTACATACGTGTTTGTAATGTTTTACCCGAGGTTACGTCACCGCATGCCTGAAACAACAACAACAACAAAAGAACAAACAAACTGTTCCATTTCTTTGCTTTAATGAATTTATCTATTTATTCTTTGTGCTTTTATTTTTTTATAGCGGCATGTTACAGTAGTTTCTAACACCTGTCCTCAACCTGTGGGCGGAAACCATGTGGGGGGGGTCTGGTTCTGGTTCTGGTTCTGGTTCTGGTTCTTCTCTCTCCGGGTGCTGATTTGTTTCCGAGAAAGTTCTGAAACTTCTCCATTAGATTTTTATGCGTCGCTGTAAAACGATTTTATCACCGCCGCCTCATCGCGAGCAGCACTTTTCATTAATCAACAGAATCTTAATCAGTCACACACACACACACACACACCCCACCCACGATGTGGTGCTATCACAGGCCAGTCCAGTCCAGTCCAGACCGGTGCGATCCAGTTCTGGGATCATCATACTGGGACTGATTAGCAGTATTGAGTGACATCAGAGCGCATCGTGGCTCCACATGTACATAAAAGTCATCAGATGGTAGGAAGTGAAGTCACAGCGGCCCCTCTGACCCCTCAGGGTTTGTATGGTGGGGGGGGTCAAGGGCAGACCCGCCCCAACCCCCCGTGTTGTCCAGGACCGGATTGACAAAAAGAGGTCGAGGAGTCGATATGCCCGGGCGTGTCGCCCCCGCTGCTCGTCAGCTGCTGGCGTTTTTGACGGACTCGACGTTTTACCAAAATAAACACAGACGGTTGAATTCACGCGTTCTCCCTCTCTCGTTTGTTTCAGAGCGGATTTACAGTATGGTTACAGTACAAAAGTCTGAATTTCTGGGTCGAAAAAGAGAAAAAAAATTGTTCTTGTTGAATTCAGGAGCAGGAAATCATTTGACCAGCCCTCTAATAACTTCCTCTTTTACAGGAAGTGGAGTATCGTCTGCGTAACGGTTGATCTTAGTCCCACGACTGTGTAAAATTTAACCCAGAGGGGAAATATATATATATATATATATATATATATATATATATATATATATATATATATATATGAGAGAAAAGCTGAGGGCCGAGAACAGAGCCCTGAGGTGCTCCGTGTTTCACATCAGGTAATACTGATGTGGTAGTACTGTAGGAGACGCTGTGTACTTTCAGGTAAGTCAGACTTTGACCACGTGAGGCGCAGGCCAGAGACACCAAAGTGTTTTTTTTCCCCAGTTGGTCCAAAGGTCCACAAAGATCTCCAGTGTTGGGTTTTAGCTAATGTTCACTGAAACGAAATTTTGCCCGATGAGCGCCATGACGTTTCTTCACAAGTTTGACAATCCTCCACCGGCAGATGATGTCAGAGCCGTGACGGAGGTCGGGCAAAAACCTGCCAAACCCCCCCCCCCTGGCCTCGCAGGGGGAGGCGGCGTGACTTCAGGACAGGAGAAGAAAAGGAAGCGAGCCTCGTCGAGCGCCGCCGCTAAGATAAAAAGGCGGGAATTATCTCCCAAAGTGCTATTAATAGCACGGCGAGTCACGTCTTGTCCCCTCAGCGAGAGGGCGTCCGGCCCAAAGGCGCCACTTTCCCTTTTAAAGCTCTTTTTGAAGGGACTCGGTTACAGTCGTCTCCGACGGCGCGCTCCATCACAACCGGACTGAAAGGTCAGGTTCTGTGACCATTTAGTAGTATTTTTTTTTTCATGGAATTGCTGTTGTGGAAATTTTCCAATTTTTTTTTTTCTTTCCCGAATCACTTCTCATCCAGGTGGGTGAGTCGACGTCTGGAGCTTTCGCTCGTGAACTTTGAGCTTCGGCTTTTAAAGGGGAACTCCACCGATTTCACACATCAAAGGGTGTTTGAAGCAAAAAAAAATCAGATATCCGGGGATGTGAAGTCAGAGACGTGTGCTTACCAGGCCTTTTGTAGCTTCCTCCGCTCAAAGCATCAGGCTCCGGGCGGCATTAGCTGCTGCAAACATAACGCACACACACATCTGTGCGTGTCTGTGTGTGCGTGTTTCCTGTGTTGTACATCTGCAGTAAATAAAACAGCTGAATTCTGCTGTGACATTAAAGTGAGTCCAGTAATAAGATGCATACTGTAATATTCTGCATCATGAGTACTTTTACTTGTAATACTTTAAGTGTAAATTAATGCTTTTATACTTCAGTAATACTCCAAAAGTGTGACAAAATACTTCTACGCTGTATTTTACTGAAGTAACATGAGGTGAATCTTTTCTTTTTGCTGTAATCTCACCTGCAGGATTCTTCAGGATTATCCCGCGCTGACCCGCTGACCCCGGCCCGTTACATCACTGTCACACTAACCTACAGTAACGGTCTTGGAGGGCGTTGGCGCCTTAAACCTCGCCGTGCCGTCACGACTCTCGCCGCTCGTCCTGGGAGAGGGGGGGAGGTAAGCGCACACGAGCCGAGTGTCACCCGCTGCATATGGCACATTTATTTAAGGAAAGAGAACAGCGACACAATGTGCTCGCTCTCCGCACGCCTCCGAGTGACCACCCACCACATCCGCACCGATGAAAAGGTGTGCGCACAAACACACACAGCAGGATATTTTGAAACGCTCGCACCGTCCCCAGCTGAAAGACAAGCTGCTCGCCTTTGGCCTTCGACCCGCTGTGTCAACACGTAGATGTGTGCGACGGCGGACTCTCTCTGCGTCGTGGTCTCGGGGATTTGCCGGGGGATTAGAGTTTTTCATACCAGCTCCTGGAATCTGTTTCCGAGGGGCGTTTGCGGGGATGCAGAGCCCAGATCGGGGATTCCTAATTCTGTGCTCGGGGCGATAACGGCAGAGGTTAATTATCTGTGACCTCTGACCTCTGGCCTTCGACAGCCGCACATATTTGCGAGTCAACGCGCACGTGCATATCTTACTTTCTCTCAAATTTTATTTTATGATAGTCAAAACTTGGGAGGGCTTCACATTTGTCATTTTAAAGCAAGGTTAAAGAGAGAAGCTTTTTTTTATCGTGGAGCAGATCACACCGCAAAATTATTTCTGTCAGGAAATCCCTGATTAAGATTATTATGGAGCAAAGAGGAGGTTAAACAAACTGAACTCATGTTCTCTGTGCTCTCTCTGGGAGTTTAGG
>JAFBJZ010000957.1:915000-927500 GCA_016785225.1 Psettodes erumei
CCCACGTGGCCAATCTGAGCGCAGGGCCGCGTCAGGTGCAGCAGCAGCAGCAGCAGCAGCGGCGTCTGGCGGCGAGCGCTCCCTTCGCCGTGCCCTGCGCCCCCGTCGGCCAGGATGCCGGCAGCTTCGCGCCCGAGCACAGGTTCCAGCGGCAGATGTCGGAGCCGTGTCTCCCGTTCCCACCCGCAGACGCCCAGGGGTGCCCCCAGTTCCTGACGCAGCCCCCCGCCGGCAGCGGCGGCAACGGTCTCCCGCGTGACGGGCGGCCGCCGTACCACCGGCAGATGTCGGAGCCGCTGGTGGCCGCGCCCCCCCAGGGCTTCAAGCAGGAGCTGGTGGACCCGCAGTACGCCGAGCAGGGCGTCCCCAGCATGGGCCCCCCGGGGCCGCCGCCGCCGCCGTGTCAGCCCGCCTTCCACGCCATGGCCATCAAACAGGAGCCGCGCGACTTCTGCTTCGACTCCGGTGAGTGGCGAGGAAAAGTAGGAGGAGGGTGAGGAATGTGCCGCGCCGTGTTTGTTCTGGGCGCTGACACGCGCCCGCGAGTTTTAGCAGGGTGGGGGTGGAGGGTGGAGGGTTGGAGGCCCCCCGTGGACGCGCGGGCGCTCGTTTCAAACGCTCCTTTTTTCTGGAGCCGAAGGGAAAGTGGGTCGCCGGGCTCAGCGTTTAAGCCTCCGAGGGCAGAAAGCAACTGGGTCAGGGAGACAGGTGAGCTTACCTGGAATAGAACTGGGCCGGGCCCTCGGGGGGACTGAGTGACCCGCGAGTCCAGAACCTGGAGATCCACTTGGGGGGGGGGCGCCAGGCGCCGGTCCTCGTGGCGGACATGTTGGTTCCTTACTAATTAGACAAAGCAGACCAGAGTGTGGGTGCGTTTGATGCAGCCCCCCCCCCCCACACACACACACACACACACACACACACACACACACACACACACACACACACACACCCCTCACTTCTTCACCTCTCTCTCTCTTCCCTTGCTCGTCCGCTCCGTCGTGATGTAACGACAAATCCTCTTAGCTTCTTACGGCCTTTAAATACCCACGTCATCTCTGGACGGACAGAAGCGTCCGCCGTCCCCCACACACACACACGCACACGCACACGCACACACACACACACACACACACACGCACACACACACTCACACACGAAGGTTACAAACTTTTTCTTCCACTTCCTGCGTGAAGCTCATCGCGTGACGACAACTTCCTGCGCTCTCGATCTGATTGATCTGTAGGCGTCTTATCAGGAGACAGGAAATAGAACGGGGGGGGGGGGGGTGAGTGGAAGACAGGCCTCGACCCCCTCGGGGTGTGTGTGTGTGTGTGTGTGTGTGTGTGTGTGTGTGGGGGGCATAACTTGATTGTCATTGAGATTTAATACAGCAGCCGCGGTGCTAATCCCATTTAAGGGCTTGGCGGACATGAGAGGGATGATGTGTGCTCTGATCCAGGCTTTGCTCCTGGGGGGGCGGGTGTGTGTGTGTGTGTGTGTGTGTGGTGGGGGCGGGGGTGTGTGTGTGTGGGGGGCTCCTGGTTGGACAGAACAGCAGCCGCCATGTGTGTTGTATATTTATCAGCGCGACCTAATATAACTCGGACCGAGCGTCTCCATAAACGCGGAGGAAGTGCAGATCCGGTATCAAAGCCTGTGTGTGTGTGTGTGTGTGTGTGTGTGTGTGTGTGTGTGTGTGTGTGTGTGTGTGTGTGTGTGTGTGTGTGTGTGTGTGTGTGTGTGTGTGTGTGTGTGTGTGTGGGTGTGCAGGGGGGGGGGGGTGGGGGGGGATCAGATCCGTCCGTCAGCTGTGAGCGGTGAGTTCTGACGCCTGGACGTTAAACTCTTCTTTGTCGTTGCAGAAGTGCCTAACTGTCAGTCGTCGTTCGGGGGGGCGGGGGCCTTCTACCAGAACAACCACGACGGTGAGTGTGGGGGGGGGGTCGGCTCTCTGTGTGTGTGTGTGTGGGGGGGGTCGGCTCTCTGTGTGGGGGGGGGGTCGCTCCTCCCTGCTGCCGTGTCATCACTACTCTTTGTTTCCTCAGGCTTCTCCTACGACCGAGATGCTCAGCTCTACTTCGACGACACCTGTGTGGTCCCCGAGCGATTAGAAGGTGAGAACCTCCCCCCCCCCTCCCTCCCCATCCCATCCTGCTGGGGGAACATCTGACTGACCCCCCCCCACTTCTCTCTGGCAGGTAAAGTCAAGCAGGAACCCTCCGTGTACCGGGACGGCCCGCCCTACCAGCGGCGCGGCTCGCTGCAGCTCTGGCAGTTCCTGGTCACGCTGCTGGACGACCCGGCCAACGGACACTTCATCGCCTGGACGGGCCGGGGCATGGAGTTCAAACTCATCGAGCCCGAGGAGGTGGGTTCTTCTGTCCCGCTTCTTTATTTTCTTTTTTTTTTTTTTTTTGGGGACGGGCGGTAACCCGGTGGTTCTGCCTCCCCAGGTGGCCCGTCGCTGGGGGATCCAGAAGAACCGACCCGCCATGAACTACGACAAGCTGAGCCGCTCGCTGCGCTACTACTACGAGAAGGGCATCATGCAGAAGGTAAAGGCACGTCCTCTTCTTCCTCTCCTCACGGTGTGTGTGTGTGTGTGTGTGTGTGTGTGTGTGTGTGTGTGTGTGTGTGTGTGTGTGTGTGTGTGTGTGTGTGTGTGTGTGTGTGTGTGTGTGTCTCACGCCCCCGTGTCCTCGCTCCTCAGGTGGCCGGCGAGCGGTACGTGTACAAGTTCGTGTGCGACCCCGAGGCGCTGTTCTCCATGGCCTTCCCCGACAACCAGAGGCCCAGCCTGAAGGCCGACCCGGACGGCCTGCCGGGCCCGGACGACGACACCCTGCCCCTCACCCACTACGACGACGCCGCCCCCTACCTGCTGGACGCCGGGGAGCGGTGCGCGGCGGGCCTGCCCTTCCCCGACGGCTACAGCTACTGACGGGCGGCCAGACACTCCCCATAAAAAAAAAAACTCTCGACGCCCGCTCTTCAGAACCCGGAGCTGGACCCCTGGAGACGGTCCAGAGGGAAGGACTCCTTCTCCTGCTTCCTGGAAAAACCCTGTCATAGAAACTCCGACCCCTGACCCCTGACCCCTGACCCCCGACCTGGGCTGAAGAACGAAAGAGGAGACGAGAGAGAGACCGGTGAGCGTGGACCGGACTCCGAACCTCGCCAAGCTTCCTCGAGTTAGGCCAAGCTGTCGCCATGGAGACCAAACTAAGCACGGACTTTAGACAAACCACCCCCCCACACACACACACACACACACACACACACACACACACACACACACACACTTTGTACTGCGAGAGCGGTTGCGTTTTCCGATCGTGTGACAATCTGCTTCTCTTAAAAACAATCGAGTAACCAACACAGTGAAAACACAAATATACAAAATGCAGTGTTGCCTCGAGTTGCCTTTTAGCCCCTCCCCCACATGACCCCTGACCCCTGACCCCCCCCCCACATGAAAACTACACAAAATAATCTGTGCAAAGGGCTTTAATTTGCAAAAAAAAAAAAAAAAAAAAGCAGGTTAAGGAAAATAAACAAGTTTGTAAACACACACGTGTGTCTCCTCCCCATGAAGACGACTCGTAAAGAAAAAAACAACGAGTTGTTGTGTATGATAACCGGTCACATGACTTTTTGTTTGTTTGTTTGTTTGTTTGTTTTCCTGTCTGGGTGCACCAGTATGGCAGGGGCATCAGGGCGTTGCATGCAAACACGAAGATTTAAAAAAAACAACAACAAAACAAAACAAAAAAAAAAAAAAGAAAGAAAGGAAGGACGGCCAATCGGGAGCCGTCGTCGGGAAGACTCCGCTTCTCCTCTGCATGGCGTAATCAAGACTGCGTGTCCGCTAACATATCGCTCTCTGGACAAAGATGTTTGTGATATTCTGCATTTTTATTATTTGTTGTTTTTGTTTTCTGGACGGGGGGCGAAGACGAACTTATATAAAATCTATATTTTTGCTATAAGGCTGCGTTTGTTTTGATTTTTGACGTATAAGCTGTAAAGTTCTGCCTCTAATAGACGTGTACCTTTTTAAAAACAGACCCCGCCCCCCCCCCTCCCTGTGAAGGCCACGGTGACGACACACACACACACACACACACACACACACACACACACACACACACACACACTGTGTTTCTTACACCGCTGACTTTCTAATCATCTGTACTGGGTACAACAATAAACGCTCCTCTATGCTTCACTGCCTGCAGTCCTGCTGTGTTTCCTCACACACACACACACACACACACACACACACACACTCCTCCTCCTCTTCCTCCTCTTCCTCTCCTCCTCTCGCAGTCAGCTGACCGGCCTGGTTTGCGAGTCACATGCCTCTCTGGGTAAATGATTGTGTCTCTTAACTTGAACGTGTTTTTTTTTTTTCCCCGTCGTTTTCGTTTTGGATATTTCAGTATTTATGATTCGCTCCGTCCTTCTCGCTCTAATGCGCCGACTCATGAATAATTCAGGCGCCGCGTCGCAAGTCGTGTTTCACGCGTGGAAAACCGCCATCATCAAACGTAGTAATGATCCCGGCGCCGTGCGACGATCCGTCATGTGATGGAGTAAAAATACACAGTAATTAGAAGTACTGGTTCTGTACTGGCACTGGTTTAACGCTCCTTAAACCCCAGTGTAACGATGCTCCACTACCTTTACTTTACAGTAAGGTAAAGGTAGTAGTGAGTACTTCAGTCGTAGTATTTGTACACTTGAACTCTGTGGTTGTGTTACTACCTGTGTGTTGTTTCCCCAACGTCTCAAAACCTGCGTTTTATTTCCGCAGAGTCCGGCTCGTGCGACGGTTAACTCCATCTGTGCCGGGCTTTGTTCTGGTTCGGTCCGGTTCAGCCTGGCTTGGTTCGGCCCGGCTCGGTTCGGCCTCGTGTCCATTCAGAACCTTCATCGAACCAGCCGAGCGCAAAAGCTGCGGTAACACAACCCGGCAACTCCCCCGCCTGAGAGAGAGCGCTGCGAGTAAAGGCCTTTTAGTGCGCTCATGGGAGGTGCCCTGCCCTGTGTGTGTCTGTCTGTCTGTGTGTGTGTGTGTGTGTGTGTGTGTGTGTGTAGTCACAACACACTTCTCTTCTCTTTGTTTGCTAAACCAGCTGCTCCCTGTGTGTCCCGGCGCCGCCGGAAGCAGCTGATGGAGGCGAGCGGGTCGAGTCCGCTCTCAGATCGTGTCGCTTCGGATGGCAACACAACCGCAACACAAAACGCACACCATCCACAGCCTGTTCATGGCGCCTGGCTAAAAATGTCCAACCCCTGTCCTTCTTATCCGTCTATCTATACCCCCCCCCCAGAACGACATAATGATCCTGATCCATTTAACGGGAACGAGGGAGGGATTTGGAAAAAGTCACGTCGCCTTGGAAACGCTCCCTGACCCGCCAAAGGTCAGCGATCGCGGACGGGACGGCGAAGAAACGCACACGGCCGCGTCGTAAACGTCCCGGCGAATCGATGCATACGGGATTACAGAGCACTCTGACACACGCCCCGGGCCCGACACCAGCGCACACGCCAAACGGGCCCGGCGACGCACAACCACCGGGAAGTTATTGATCCAGATACAAGCGAGCGTAATGTAGTTTACACACACACACACACACACACACACACACGCGCTGCAGTTTGAGAGGGTGCAATGGGATATGGGTCATCACGAAGCCCGCGAAGAGAACGAGCGCACAAATCCTTCACGACGTTTGTGCGACTCGCTCGGTGCTAATTACCGCGGCTGAAACGGGGCTACCTAAAAAAAAACCTGTTACATAACGGGTTGTGACACACACACACACACACACACACACACAAGTCAGTTTGGATTTTGGTGTTTATTTAATCGTGGCTGCCCTCTAGTGCACGGACGCCCTAACTACAAGTACACAACAACATTTAAACAAGTTTTATTTAGGATGTCGTCGTTATTTTTGCCCTTTTGTTTGAAAATATCAAACGTTGTGATGGACGGCAGATTTAATTACAAAAAAATACAGTACAAAAATTTATAAAATTAAAATAAAATTATAGAAAGCAATAACAGTGACATATGACACATGGTCGAAACTGGAGAAATTGAAAAAAAGGACCTTGTGCCTGAAGACACAGTTGCAGTGGTGTAGAGAAATAAACCACAGGAAGTGGGGGGGTCAGTGATAAGAATGCACAGTGCTGAAGTGAATTCTCTTATATGGGCTGTGTGTGTGTGTGTGTGTGTGTGTGGGGTCCCTGTGTAAAGAGGCCCTTGTTGTTGTCAATGATGTCGACCCACTGCTGCTTAATATTCTACTCAATGGCACTTTCAGTGTTGTTGGCAGAGAGTGTGGGTTTCCCCTGGTCTGTGAATAATGTGACAGGGAAAGAACCTGCAGAACCAGGAGGAAATAAACTTAATACTCACTGAAAGTAGAATGGAAAACATCGTGACCTAAAAATAATAATAATAATAATAATAATAATAATAATAATAATAATAAAAGGTCATTTGTTGTAAAGATATTGGCAATAAAATGTCAAGAGGCAACAATCACCAGACTTGGACACATTAAGAGAAATCTGCTTTTTTAATAATTTGTGTGGAAATGTCCTTTAAAAGTCACTGGAACGTTGTTATTGTCACGTAGTTTATTTATTTAAAAAAAAAAAAAGTTAATTAGCAGATTAGCTGCCGCTAACTGAAACCCACTATTTGTTTTAATATGTCTTTTTTTTAAATAAACCACTGACATCATATCAGCTAACAAGGGTTTAATATGTAGTTTTTTGTTGGTGTTTGTGCGATATGATGCCTGCACAGGTGAGACTCGGCCCGCCGACGTCAGAACACTAGAACAAACTGTTGGCGACCCTGTGACCTTTAACCTCAGTGGTTTCACGTTGTTCCCCTGTTTAGCTCATGGGCGAGGCGGCCGGGGAACGTCCCACGTCGGAACACGCCACCTGTCACCCAGACTCACCTGAATGTTGTGGAGGTGAAGAAGAGCCACGCCCCGGAGCGGCGGCGGCGGCGGCTGTCATGTGACCAAGCTTCCCCCCCCCCCACGCAGGTCGTCGTCGCCTCACAGGCCGGGTCGGGTCCAGTATTTTGGAAGCCGATCCAGTTTTGTGTTGTTTCTCTCGCTGTGTTGTGTTGAGTCGCTGTCACCAGCAGAGGGCAGCACAGGCTCTAACTCACCCACCGACAACAAATACACAATAAAGAGTCAGTGTGTAGACAAATCTAGAAGATCGTACAAAAGTGTTTTCACCATCCTCTGACACTAAATTAGCAAAAATATCATATTATATGATAATATATATATTATCATATAATATCAATACATAAGGCGCAGATCGGAACGTGAAGTTCTGTTGTTGGTGCAGTTCCCGGTCCTCACCGCCAGGGGGCCCCCGGACCCTCCCGCGCGCCCCGGTGCCGAACGTTCATCCGGGCACGAAGGAGTTAATTAAAGCGGCGCTGGGATCGGGGAGGGGCGGAGACTGCAGCTGGGACACGAACCGGACAACCCAGCGACCAACAATCAGAACCGGGACGGAAACGTCTGGGAGTTACGCGCTTTTTGTTTTTGTTGTTATTGTTATTTTGGAGGGGGGAGGAGGGGGGGGCGCTCCTCTGTGTTTCCTCTCGGTTGACCCGCCATGTTGGTCCGGGCCGCGCCGGACCGAGCCGGACCGTGAGCCACAAGTTTGGGAGCTGTTATGGGTGAAGCGGTCGGGACGTGGAAGTGCGCGGCGGCGGCGGCGACGGCAGCGGCGTCCGAGCGGAGCAACCCGGAGGCGGGTCGACGGGACGGGGGGGACGCGGAGAGCTGCACCCCGGAGCCTGCGCTGTGAACCCGGATCCGACCCAGAACCGGACCCGGCGTGGACTGAACTCTTCTTCTTTTTTTCCCCTTATTTAACCCGGAGTGGATCCTGTTAGAGAGCTGATGGGAAACTAACACCCCGGTGGTGTGTGTGTGTGTGTGTGTGTGTGTGTGTGTGTGTGTGTGTGTGTGTGTGTGTGTTGCGGAGAGACACACAAATCTGGTTGTTGGTCCGAGCGCGCATGTGTGACACCATGCGGAGCCCGGGGACGTGGAGCTGGAGGGCGGCTGTGTGCTGCTGCGTGCTCCTGCAGGCGCTGACCCACACCGCCGGAGGTAGGACGTGTGTGTGTGTGTGTGTGTGTGTGTGTGTGTGTGTGTGTGTGTGTGTGTGTGTGTGTGTGTGTGTGTGTGTGTGTGTGTGTGTGGAGCAGCAGCAGCAGCAGTTTGGTTTGTTTGTTGGCGTCAAAACAAACAAACAAACAAACTCACAGTGACTCACGCCTGCTTCATTTGTGAGTCTGTTGTTGGCACAACAATGGTGTTTGTTGTTTGACACACACACACACACTGACTTGGATTGAACACCTGTGTGTGTTTGCGACACGTATGTGATTGGTTTTTTGGCGCTCACCTTCTCCTCACCTTCCTCCCCCTCTTCCTCCTCCTCCTCCTCCTCCTTCTCCTCACCTTCCTCCCCCTCTTCCTCCTCCTCCTCCTCCTCCTTCTCCTCACCTTCCACCTCCTCCTCCTCCTCCTCAGGTCTCAACATGTGCATGAGCGGCAGTGCTACGTCCTGTGAGGAGTGCCTCCTCATCCACCCCAGCTGCGCCTGGTGCGCGCAGGAGGTACGGCCCGCCTCGCTCGCCGCCGCCATCGTTCTTCTCGCTCGCTCGCTCGCCGCCAAGTCACCGCCGGGTTTCCGTCTCTTTCAGGATTTCGGGAGGGGTCGGACCCTGACGTCCCGCTGCGACTTCCTTCAGAACCTGCAGAGGAGGGGCTGCGAGGCCCGCTTCGTGGAGTTCCCCGCCAGCAGCGTCTCCGTCCTGCAGAACCTCCCGCTGACCTCCAAGGGGTCCGGGTCGACCCAGTTCGACGTGGTGCAGATCGCGCCCCAGAGGATCTCCCTCAGCCTGCGGCCCGGTGAGTCCAGAACCGAAACCGAAAAAGACGAGCTTACGTCCCGGATGGGGGGAAGCGAGGGTGACGGGGTTGTGTCCGCCGGGCCCGTGCAGGAGACCGGACGTGGTTCGGGCTGCAGGTGCGGCAGGTGGAGGACTACCCGGTGGACCTGTACTACCTGATGGACCTGTCGCTCTCCATGAAGGACGACCTGGACACCATCCGCAACCTGGGCACCAAGCTGGCCCAGGAGATGGGGAAGCTCACCAGCAACTTCAGGCTGGGCTTCGGCTCCTTCGTGGACAAGAACGTGTCGCCGTTCTCCTACACAGCGCCCAAGTACCAGGAGAACCCGTGCAGCGGGTGGGTAGTGGCGGCGTGCGGTGGTGGCGGCCATGTTTTTCATATTTCATAAAGCAGAGTGGATGATGGAAAGCTGCGCCGTGTTCGCCCCCGGAGGTGCGCTCACGCATCACTTCCCATCTGGGTCGTGTGTGTGTGTGTGTGTGTGTGTGTGTGTGTGTGTGTGTGTGTCACATGCAGCGGTCCCACTGCATGTGACACACACACACACACACACACATCAACAGATCGATGTTGCTCGTCCTTCGTCCAACCTGACGTCTAAATGAACGGGTCGATTTTGCATAAAATTAAAATTGCTCAGTGTCGTCCTGACGTGACCCCCCCCCTTCCTCCCCCCCTCCCTCCCTCCCCCCTCTCCCCCCCCCCACACAGATACAAACTCTTCCCCAACTGCGTCCCGACGTTCGGCTTCCGCCACATCCTGTCGCTGACGGACAAAGTGGACCGCTTCAACGAGGAGGTGCAGAAGCAGATGGTGTCCCGCAACCGGGACGCGCCGGAGGGCGGGTTCGACGCCATCCTGCAGGCCGCCGTCTGCAAGGTGACGACTCACACCTCTTCTCTAACGCTCGCCCCCCCCCCCCAACCATGACGAGGCTTGTTTGCCTGGTAATTAAAAGCAGACAGGAAGCAGCTGGTTCAACAGGAGGACTCATCCCTCTTTGTTTCGCTCTCCCAGTTTAATTGTTTTGTGCAGGAAGAGAGCGACTCCCTGCAAACAGCTCCTGCCTTGTAATTTACTCGCTGGGGGGGGGGCGGGTCGGGGCCGAGCCGAGCTGGGCCGAACCGGGCCGGGATACGCTGTCAGTCAGACGGGAATGTTGTTTCACCGTGCACGGATTAACTTCACCTTTTGTTGTTTTTACACAACCCTGGTCAGGGAGTCGGCCGGTTGGCGCTGACATCATCGTTTCGCGCGTGTGTGTGTGTGTTTGTGTTTGTGTTTGTGTGTGTGTGTGTGTGTGTGTGTGTGTGTGCGCGCGCGCGATCACACAACCTGTTTGTGACAGACAGAGGGATTACGGGGCCTGTGGCGTCGTGTTCAGCACCGCTCGTTTGAAAGTTTGTGCATCTGTTGTTAGTGAGTTTAAAAAAAAAAACAACAAACAAAAAAACAAAAACACGCCCCCCCCACCCCACCCCGCATCTCCCTCCTCCAGAAGGAAATCGGGTGGAGGAAGGAGGCGTACCACCTGCTGGTGTTCGCCACGGACGACGTGCCTCACCTGGCGCTGGACGGGCGCCTGGGCGGGCTGGTGCGGCCGCACGACGGGCGCTGCCACCTGGACGACGGGAACGAGTACAGCGCCTCCACCCAGATGGTAAGAGGACGTCTCCGTCTCCGTCTCCGTCTCCGTCCTGCAGTAAACAGAGGAAATACCAACCGTCCGGACGCTGGGGGGGGAGGAAAAAAAAAAAGCTGGAGTGGATTCAGCTGTTTTTTTAAAACCGTCTCGCTGGAGCAGGATCCTGAGAAAGAGCTGTGTGTGTGTGTGTGTGTGTGTGTGTGTGTGTGTGTGTGTGTGTGTGTGTGTGTGTGTGTGTGTGTGGGGGCCGCGTCCACACCTAACCCCGTAACCCCCCAGGTTAACATACGACCCCCTCTCTGCAGGACTACCCGTCTCTGGCGCTGCTGGGGGAGAAGTTGGCAGAAAACAACATCTTTCTCATCTTCGCCGTCACGAAGCGACTGTACGTCATTTACAAGGTAAACAAACTTGTTTTTTTGTTTTTGTTTGTTTATTTATTTCACACGTCAAACTGCCGGGCTGAAGCTTCTCGCTCTTCTCCTCCGCAGAACTTCACGGCGCTCATACCCGGCACCACGGTGGAGATCCTGGACCAGGACTCCAGGAACGTGATCCAGCTGATCGTCGCGGCCTACAACGTGAGTGTGTGTGTGTGTGTGTGTGTGTGTTTTGTGCAGACTTTCGCTCCAGCGTGGGAGTCAGCGGGGAATGCGCCGCTTTGACTCGCGGTCAACATTCCAGCCGCCGGTCGTCGGTTCTTTCCCCGGAACGTCGCACCAACTTTTTTTTTTTTTTTTCCTCCCCAGAACATCCGCTCCAAGGTGGAGCTGACGGTGTGGGACCACCCGGAGGACATCAGCCTGTCCTTCACCGCCACCTGCCAGGACGGGAACCCGCTGCCGGGCCTCAGGAAGTGCGCCGACCTCAAGATCGGCGACACGGTGAGTCCGCGCCGCCGTCCCGACCCGCGGACCCGGCGCTGACGGTTTGCTCAAACTGGACTTTCTGGATCTTCTGGTCCCGGCGTGAAGCAACACGTCGGCATTTACTGAAAACAAACCAACAATCCGTTTAATCTCGGCCCGAACGTGGTTTTGGCCCGGTCCGGCTCCAGCCTCTCAGTTTGGGCCGGTTAAAACCAGATCTGCTTTTTTTTTTTTTTTTAAATGTTTCTCTTGTTTTTGTTGCTCATTTTTTTTCTGGTCACGTGACCCAGTCTGGCGGAACCAAGCGGTTCTGTTTAGATTCTGCGCAGGTCCGCCTCATACCCCCCCCCCCCCCAATTTTTCTGTGGGTGGGGGGATGGGGGGGGCAATTGAAGCGGTGAATGAATGGGGGGGCGTCTTTTCACTGTGAGGCCCAGGTCCACGGGCCCGGGTGTCAGTCACCCCGGCCCAGAGGCCGGTGCTGCATCTCAATGACCTCGTGCACAAAAGCGGGGGGGGACTGAAAGGAATGGGTGGATGGGGGGGGTGGCAGAACCGTGGGATGGCCGGACGGGCTCATGCATATGGATCAGACCCGGTCCACGCTGAATGAGGGTGTGTGTTTTTGTGTGTGTGTGTGTGTGTGTGTGTGTGTGTGGGGGGGGGGGTCCCAGATAATCCACTTACAGTCAGTCATAAGGACTCCATCACTGGACGTTATCTGTCGTTTTGTCTTTCATGTGTCTCCGTCCTGCTTCTTACACCATGCCCCCCCCCTTCTGATTCCTTACAGTCACATTACTCACACACACACACACACACACACACACACACACACACACACACTCCATCCCGCCCAGGCCGTCCTCATCCACACGGGACACATGACCGGACGGACGTGTCCTCCTCGCGACATTTACAGCATTTACAGCAAATTTGTGTTGTGTGTGTGTGTGTGTGTGTGTGTGTGTGTGTGTGTGTGTGTGTGTGTG
>JAFBJZ010000957.1:930000-982500 GCA_016785225.1 Psettodes erumei
ACTTGGCTGGTGTTAGCTATGTAGCGAAACAGCGGCTCTAATGTGGCCTGAGATAGCAGAACTAACTGCTGTTTAGCTACACAGCTCACATCAGCTAATTAACTTTAGCTAACGTTACTTAGCTGGTGTTAGCTATGTAGCTAAACAGCGGCTCCAGTCAGGTTTGTCTCGGACTAGAGCAGAGACGAAGCCTGAGATAGCAGAGCTAACTGCTGTTTAGCTACACAGCTAACACCAGCTAAGTAACTTAGCTAAGCGTAATGTAGCTAATGTTACTTAGCGGGCTTTAGCTATGTAGCTAAACGGTGCTCTGATGTGGCCTGAAATAGCAGAACTACCTACTGTTTAGCGACACGGCTAACACCAGCTAAGTAACATTAGCTAATACTATTTGGCTGGTGTTAGCTGTGTAGCTAAACAGCGGCTCTGATGTGGCCTGAGATAGCAGAACTAACTGCTGTTTAGCTACACGGCTAACACCAGCTAAGTAACATTAGCTAATGCTACTTGGCTGGTGTTAGCTGTGTAGCTAAACAGCGGCTCTGACGTGGCCTGAGATAGCAGAACTAACTGCCGTTTAGCTACACGGCTAACACCGACTCATTAACGTTAGCTCATGTTACCTAGCTCACACACCGCTCCCTGTTCGTGGGAAAGGGGAATTTAGCACCTGACATCACAGAGCTACCTGAGCAGCACCTGACCCCCCCCCCCCCCGCCCCCAGGTAAAACAAACAGCGGATTACCCCTCCCTCTGCTCTTTGAGACTTGACTGAACTTGACCTGCCGAGACAAAAGGCCGCGGGTGCAGAACCACGCCCCGGACCCGGGCCGAGACGGTTCCTCTGATCCGGGACGTGGACAACAGGAGGGAAAAGGTGTCGGGTTTCGTCTCGGCCCGGCAGCTGTTTTCGGGGGGCTCATCCTCCTGGGTGGTTCATCAGGTCTTGGATTAAAACAAAAGAAATCACAGCTGTGTGGAAGCTGCTGAGAAAATAAATAAAGGAGCTTCTGAATTCTGTGTCCGGGTGTGTGTGTGTGTGTGTGTGTGTGTGTGTGTGTGTGTGTGTGTGTGTGTGTGTGTAATCCTGTATTTGTGGTTAAACTGTAACCAGAACAGATGAGTGTTGGACTTTACGTGCGTTGAGTCACCGCGGCGTGACCTGGCGTTCGAAGCGCTAATGGCTTGTCGTTCGAGGCCTTTCGAGGTGTCGTGCCGACTCAGCAGGTGTCGGCTCGGGTCTCGATTGTGCGTCGGTCCTGCGTTGTGCGACCAGCAGACGTAATAGCTGTTTACTGCACGGGCGGCGGCTGCTGTCGTCTGGCAACGTGCGACATTACTCACGGCCCATACCTGTAATCGTAATCGTGACCCGGGCCGACCCACAATGCCGTGCGCGTTGTGGGTCGCGCTGTGGGGGTCGGCGCCGTCGGACGCACAAAGACGAGCCAGCGCGAGCTGCTTCGGCCCAGCGGAGCCGACACGAGCCGTCCGTCTGTTCCTCGGCTCGCACAAGAGACGGCTTGTCTCGGCCTGCGCCGTTTAACAACCCACATTTTTCAGCTGTTAAGCCCACAAACGCACACACACACACACACACACACACACACACACACACACACACATCTACACAAAGATGGGCAGTCATGTATTTGTACAGCCCTTTTAAAGGAGACACATCAGCAGATGAGAACAAAAAACTTCACTTCCCACTTGCTCTCATGCTTTGCGTTGTCGCTTTGTGCGTTTGTGCGCCCCCCCCCCCACACACACACACACACACACACACACATTGTGTGTTATCGCCGTCCTGAAGGACGAGCAGCCCCGGTGTTGAAACTCTCGCTTTTTTTAGTTCTTTCTCTCGTCCCGCCTGTGAACTCCTTTTTGTGGAAACAAAACTTCTTCTTCTTCCTCTTCTTTATTCGTCTGCTCAGCATGTTTACTGTGGGGTGTGTGTGTGTGTGTGTGTGTGTGTCTGTGCGGGGAGCGGGGGGGCTGTCTCTCACCGCTGCTTGTTTTTGTGGTCGTTTGTTGCCGTAATGAATGAATCACTTCTGCTTCCTTCTCTCTTCTTTTTCTGTCTGATGCGCCCGAAATGAGACTTTGGGTTTTTTACCACAAACGGGAAGGAGCCCCCCCACACACACACACACACACACACACACACACACACACACCCCCGGTAAGGAGCGGCCCTTGGCCGTGGCCTTGGCGTGACTTCGGGGGCGGCTGCTGATCCCGGACCAGCCCGTCGGCCGCTGCGTAATTAAAGCCGAGCGGTTTCTGCTCGTATTGTTCTGCCGCTCGTCTTCTTCCCGCGGTCGGTCAGGGAGGGGCCGACCCACAAAACGCACAAAACAGTCTGTCATTAGGCCGGCGGGGGCGGGACGTCCCGCGGAGGACGCAGGATTCCCTCTACAAACCCCCCCCCCAGAAACGCAGGTATTTCAAACATTCAGTTCTTCGTCGGCTCAGAGCAGGAAGTGGTGCGACAAGGGGGGGTCAGAGGTCAGAGGGCACGCGTGGAAACGTCCAGCCCCCCCCCGTGTGCCGTGTGAAGCGCCCCTTTGTTCGCCGCACGCAGGAAGTATCGGCAGGAGCGCGGCGACCTGTGGTGTTTTGTTTTTTTCGCGGTGGTTTCGGCCCAGCTCCCGTTCGCGGCGCCGCTACGGACGCCGCTCTGAAAATAACCCGGCGGCTCATTTCCTCTCGGCGCCGACTCCAAATATTTGCCGGAGCCCGGGTCGGACGCGGTGTCGAAATCCAGCCGGGACTCGGGGCTGAGAACAGGAGGGACGCGTTGACCCGGGTTTGATTTTAAAGTCCGCTCTCCGCCCCCCTCGCTGTGCGGCCGGTCCGACAGAACCGCGGCCCGGCCCGGCGTGACAGGAAGTGGGAGTCGTCCGCTCAGCAGCAGAAGATGCCAATGAACTCCGTGACCCGCTCTGACGTCACGGAAAGTCTGGTTCCGGACGCGACCCGAACCAGCTGGGCCGGGTCCAGATGAAGAGCCGAACCTGAAGGTGTCGCTGACACACCAGGAGTCAGATCTGGTACTTTTCTGGGTTCTATCGGAGCGTGAACAGAAACTGAGACCCGCTCAGGCCCGGCGGAACCACCCTGGGCTGGTACCGTGACTCAGTTGACAGTTCTGGGAGCGGCTCGGTCCAGCCGGGAGTTCCGAAGAATCGGGAACGAAAAGAGAGAGAATCCGTCGCCGCCGTCACGTGGACCAGACGGGACTTTTCCTGTGCAGCTCCGGGACCCGGGCCGTGACCTCTGAGGTTCTGGGCCCGATCCCAGACCGTCGGACAGAACCGAGCGGTCCCGCCCGGTCCGACGGTCTGACTGACCCAGTTTCTTCTCCGTCTCGTTTTCGACTTTACCGTCCGAGGATCTGGACCCTGCGTCGTGTTGCTCTTTTAACAGCGGCTCTGGTCCGTTTTGGGAGTTCTGTTAGAACCGTTTGCTGCTGCGGGATCGTGTGTGTGTGTGTGTGTGTGTGGGGGGGGGGGGGCGACAGCTGCTGCTCTTCCTGCTCTTCTTTCCCAAGAACCCTGGGATTTGACCCGCTCCTTTTCTTAGCCTAACGAACATGGAGGGTCCTGGATCAGCTGGTGTTAAATAACACACACACACACACACACACACACACACACACACACTGCGGTAGGTGGAGAGCGGTCGCACAGATGACCGAGACAAATCAGTGTTTCAACAGAGTCCAGCGGGACGCAGCCCCCCCCCCCGTCGGATCTGATCCAGTGTGGATAACAAGTTAATGTGTGTGTGTGTGTGTGTGTGTGTGTGTGTGTGTGTGTGTGTGTGTGTGTGTGTGTGTGTGTGTGTGTGTGATGGATGTGGACTGCAGCTGCTGCGGCCCAAAGCTCGGGTCGTTTTGATTGGCTTGCCACAGATTCACGCTCCTCATTCATCCTTTCACTTCCTGTCCCGTCCCCCCCCCCCCCAGGTCACGGCGAGTGCCACTGCGGCGAGTGCAAGTGTCACGCCGGCTACGTCGGCGACAACTGCAACTGCTCGACGGAGACGGCGGCGTGCGTGTCGGACGACGGGCAGATGTGCAGCGGGCGCGGCGCCTGCGTGTGCGGCCGCTGCCAGTGCACCGAGCCCGGCGCGTTCGGCGACACCTGCGAGAAGTGCCCCACCTGCCCCGACGCCTGCGGCACCAAGAGGAGAGGGGGGAGGTGGAGGAGGAGGTGGAGGAGGTGGAGGAGGTGGAGGTGGGGGGTCGAATCATCAAACGCATCGGGTCCGAAGCTGAAGTGACATCACAGACTTATCTGAGCTTTTGATGATACAGTCGTTCAGATAACCCCGTGTTCTGGTTTTCCGAAGCAGAGGCGACCTTTGACCTTTGACCTTCAGTGTCACACGATCTCCCACAGATAAAATGTGGCTGAGTGCAGGAGGAGCACACAAACTTTAAAAAACAATTTTTTAAAAAATGCGCTGCAGAACCGGGTCAGAACCGCAGTTTGTCGGTTCTGCAGCTTGTCCGAGCCGCGTTAAATAAACACGTGAAGAAGAAGGCGGCGGCGGTTTTCGTCTCCTCTGAACGTCTCCTCCTCCTCCTCCTCCTCCTCCTCCTCTGACGCAGGGAGTGCATCGAGTGCCGGCTCTTCACGTCGGGCCGACTCGCAGACAACCAGACGTGCCAGCGCCTGTGCAAGGATGAGATCATCACCGTGGAGACGCTAAGTGAGCACACACACACACACACACACACACACACACACACACACACACACGCACGCACGCACGCACAACAGCTGGCTGGCATCGCTAAGTGTTCACATGTGCGGCATCTGCCAACAGCTTCACTTTCCATGACACCCGTCTCACTGGGGGACCACACACACACACACACACACACACACACACAACCATGTTGTACGTGTGTCATGAGGTAACTTGTAACTGTAATCACATTACTTTACATACTGAGCTGTGTCATTTTTCCACACGATGCGCGCTGCGTGCTAAACGCTAGCCTGTTAGCATTGTAAACACGTTAGCGTGTCGCTAACGCAGCACAGCGCAGTCACCGCCCCAGGCAGCGGAGGAAAAACATCTCCGTCGCCCCCTGGTGGCTGGCTGTGATGTAGGTCATAAAACACACACACACACACACACACACACACACACACACACACACACACACACACACACACATTTAAAAAGGTATAAACAAATTAAACGCAGATTTCACTCGTCTACATCGAGCTGATTTTCCTGATGAGATTGGGTGTGTGGGTGTGTGTGTGTGTGTGTGTGTGTGTGTGTGTGTGTGTGTGTGTGTGTGTGTGTGTGTGTGTGTGTGTGTGTGTGTGTTGGGGGGGGGTGCTGGAGTCAGAGCAGCCCGTCGGTTCTGTGTTTACCTACAGAAACTATTAGCAGCGCCGGCCCGGCGTGGCCCTGGCCCGGGTCCGACCCGTTCCACACACACCACCCCTCCCCACCCCCCACCGTTCAGAACTTAATGGACTCCACATGTACATACCAAATACTTTGAGCATGAAATAAAGGGGGGGGGGGCAGCCTGACCTCACCCTCCCCAGTGAGCAGCGCCTCGACCCGTTTTCTGAGCGTTTCCTCCGTCCCGGTTCCTTCCAGAACCGGACGAGCCCGGCGCCGTGCTGTGTCTCTACAAGACGGACAACGACTGCGTCATGAAGTTCACGTACACGGAGCACGCCAGTGGCCAGTCCGTCCTCGCCGCGCTCAAGGAGCCGGGTCAGTGCTCGCCGCCGGGTTCAGAACTGACCCCGGGTCAGATCGGCCGTCCTAACTGTGTGTGTGTGTGTGTGTGTGTGTGTGTGTGTGTTTCCCGCGGCAGAGTGTGGCGGCGGGCCGGAAGCCCTGACGGTGCTGCTGGCGGTGGTCGGCAGCATCCTGCTGGTGGGGGTCGCGCTGCTCGCGGCGTGGAAGCTGGTCATCACCGTTCACGACCGCCGGGAGTTCGCTCGCTTCCAGAGCGCTCGATCCCGCGCCCGATACGAGATGGTGAGTCCGCCATTCCTAACCCCCACCCCCCAAAAAAAAGAAAGAAAGAGGGTGTGAGGCTCACACGTGTTCGTTCTCCACCTCAGGCCTCCAACCCGCTCTACAAGCAGCCCGTCTCCACCCACTTCGTGGAAACGGATTTCGACGCGTACGGGAAGTCCTACAACGGGGGGGTCCACTGATCGCCCCCCCCCCTCCCCCGCACACACAGGGGCGCGGCAGGACCGGTCCAACACGCCCACGTCCCAGGACTGAACGCGCTCGTCCCTCCGCCCGGCGACGAGGAGCGAAACGACTGAGGGGGGGCTGGGATTATTTGGCCTTTTTTTTTTGCAGAAAAGACTGAAGCTGACGCCACTTCCTCCTCCTCCTCTTCCTCTTCCACTCCTCCTCCTCCTCCTCTTCTTCTTCTTCTTCTGCCGCTCGCTTCGCTCGACAGAGCGGGAAGCGTGTTTAGAGAGACAGTAGAGTAGAGCGTGTCTGCAGTCACGCAACACAAACACTCACAGCGACGACAACAACAACAACACAACACCACCAGCAGCAGCGGTTCTGACTCACATCTGTATGTTTTTTATAAAGCGGTTCTGTCGGGTCGCCGCCGGGTCGCACCTTCCTTAAGAGGCGCAGGCCGTACTAACAGACGCTTACCTTCGTTTTGCACAGGGTTCCATTTTTCTCTGTGTGTGTGTGTGTGTGTGTGTGTGTGTGTGTGTGTGTTGATCTGAATGGTACCGAGTGCCCCCCCCCACACACACACACACACACTTATCGTCACCAAATCCCGTGAAAAGACCAAAACCAGCTGAGGACACGTCGTCAAACAGGAAGCCGGTCGGGGGCTATTTTCAGCAGCTGATGATCTTCAGCAGTCATTGATCGACGAGTCACATGATCAACGAGTCACATGACCAGAAACGGATGTTCAAACTTATTATAATCATGAATTAATTTAGATTGACTTTATTGATCCCAGATCGGGGAATTCTTTAGTTTCTAATTTTTGATTTTTGATTTTTTGGGGAGTTTGTGCCGAACACAGTGAAGACGTCGGCCGGACGTAGATGAGGTGATGAGGAGAAGACGATACGACAACAGGCCGGCGTGTGACACACACACACACACACACACACAGACACACAATGACCTGCTGGTTCTGGTCTTCTCATTGGATTTGCTCACAGACTGGGCAGGAGGTGTCCCGGAGCAAGGCCCTTTGTTTCACTGCAGGTACACTGTGTGAGGAAAAGGTGTGTGTGTGTGTGTGTGTGTGTGTGTGTGTTGGGGGGGGTGTTAGATTCGTCCACCCTGCCGGCGGTGGGAGCGGGCGGGGAATGTCAGGAAGCCTCAAACGACAGCGCCCAGTATCATAAATCTGCCATGAGCGCTCCCACAGGAAGAGGCGGGGTGTGAGCTGTCACAGGAAACGGGACGGCGGGACAGGGTGGGAGGGGTGACGGGGTGGGGGGGGGGGCGTTGTGTGTGAGAGTGTGTTGTGCGACGAGAGTGTGTGTTTATACTATGACTTTGGTACGGACAGTGTCCGATGATGATGTTTTTCCAGTCATTTCCAGTTTACTCACCGATCAGCACCTGTTTCAGCTCGCCCTCACCCACCTCCACCCACCCCCACCCCCGAACATTCTCACATGGGTGAACCCCCCCTACCCCACCCCTCCTCCACCACCACCACCACATGTTTATGTAACACAGCGCACAGAGCGACAACAATAAATCTGCTTCTGTTTAAAGTCACAGTCTGCTGCAGTGTCGTGTTTATAAAAGGTTTGACATCACACACAACCATGTGTGTGTGTGCGTGTGCGTGTGTGTGTGTGTGTGTGTGTGTGTGTGTGTGTGTGTGTGTGTGTGTGTGCGTGCATGTGCGTGCGCGTGTGTTTATATATAAGTATTTATACTTCACACACTTCACAGTGCAGTAAAAACATGTCTGCACCACTTACCCAGCTCTTTCATGTGTGATGTGTGACGGGGGGGGTTACGCCCCTCCCACAGATGACGATGATGATGATGATGATGATGATGCTCGTGCACGTGACTGTGACTGTCATGTGACTTCAGGAGCCTGAACACCTGTGACGCGTGTTCCTGTCCGAGGCGTTGGGAAACGTGTCGAGCGTCTCGCCGATTGTTTCCGTTTACGTTGCTGTTTTTTTAGCATCACTTCCCTGTTCCCATGAGACGCTTCACAGAGGAACTGAGAACGGGTGTGTGTGTGTGTGTGTGTGTGTGTGTGTGTGTGTGTGGCGAGGAGCGAGGTCAATCTGCGCGGCTTCCCTTCTGGAGGCGGTGGAGACCAAACGCGGAGCGAGGAGCGGCCCGCTCTTCACAGGTGCGCTCACCTCACGGCGCCGGACTGTACGCATCACTGCAGCTCCGTGACCCATGTGACCCTCTTGAGGAGGTCCTGACCTCTGACCCCCACCGCCTGCTGTTGCTGGAGGCCGTCACTGGGCGGCGTGAAGTGTGTCGTAGGTTCATGGTGACGTTTAAATATTTCTAGATTTCAAACTGTATAATTTCTGGCCTCGTGCTTGGTCCTGATCACATGATCGGCGCTCGCTGTGGCGTGTGTGTGTGTGTGTGTGTGTGTGTGTGTGTGTGTGTGTGTGTTTGAGCTCCTCGCCTTCCTACTTTTATTTTCTGCTGAACTGACGACTCACAGATTACACGGTGGCGAGGAGCTCGTGGGCCGTAATGAGACGTGCGGCTTCACAACCCCTTTCATTTGCACGATAACGACGAGGTTTCAGACGCCTCGGGTTTCCCTGCTACTCACAAATATATATGTACATGTATATAAATATACATATACATGTGAGTGTGCAGTTTATTTTTACTTTTCTTTTGTTTTCTGCCACTGGAGCTAAATTTAACGTCAGCGGGAACCAGAGGATTGTGTTGGTTCATGTTAAATTACACCGTCATCAAGTGGTGTCAGGTTCTGCTTTTGTTCTGGACCGGTTCTCCGTGGTTTGGACTCATTGCGTCATCAGAACGGTGGTTTTGTTGTTGTTGTTGTTGTTGTTGTTTTTTCTGGATTCAGTGTTGTCGGACCCGGACTGGCCCGTCCCGCACGTTCGGGATGAACCGGGACCAGCGCCGGCGCCGCAGCGAGAGCGAGAGCGACGCGCGGGCGCGACGTGAAAGTGTCCGCGCACTTCCGGCCACGTGGTGGCGCCGCCGCGCTCCCATTGGTTGTTGCTGCTGTTGTTGTGCAGAAGCCCGGCTGCTCCGCCGTGTCCTGTCTTCTGCTGCCACCTAGTGGACGTCGGAACCGGGCCGCGGCTCAGAACCGGGCTGTGTTGCCATCTGTCGCCGCCAGGGGGCGCCAGCACAAAGAAAGTGGCCACAGCAGAGGACGCCATGTTTATATGAAGGTACTTTTTACTGCACAGTACAGTTTTGAGGTACATGTACTCGCTGCTTTATTCTTCTACTCCACAACATGAATTCAGCAGGTACTGTTCACTCACTTTTTATATAATCCCAGAATAAATGATAATTTGATATTATAGATTAGAATGTGATCAAGGATCATATAAATATAAAAGATTATGAAAGTGAAACCAAAGACACAGAGTTCTCTGAGGTTTTTAGTCCAGCGGTGTCATGTCATTTGCAGGAGGTGGGTTGTGTGTGTGTGTGTGTGTGTGTGTGTGTATACACCACCAGAGCAAGGAACAGCAGCTCTGGCTCCAGCTCCGGTCTGACATAGTCCAGTGCCGGGATTATTAAATCATGGAGGTGGGACGGTACAGCCTGGAAGAATTAAAGACAAAAAAAAGACAGAACAAAGACAGTATTATCTCTCTCTCTCTCTCTCTCTCTCTCCATCTCTCCATCTCTCCATCCATCTGTCCGACCTCTTCCCCTCCCTGCGGGTCTGTTGTGTTTGTCATCCATGTACAGTTGTGTAGTAAAAAATCCGAACAATACAACGAGCTTTGCCCCAGAAACGTGTTTGACACGTGTGTGGAGGACGTCACATCGTTTCAGGGAGGTAATCGCCAACCACGTGCTTCAGTTTCCTGGGACTGCTGACCACGTTTCCAAATAGCTCGAACCCTAACACCAACATTAGGACTCTCACGGCCAAACTAACACGAACATCTGCTTCATGTAGAAATCATTGTGTCAGAGTCGCTGCGTGGAGCTGTTAGCCCTTATTTTAGCTCAGTTTTGGTCTCAACCACTACAGGATGCAAAGAAAACCTGCTTCTGTCAACATCACGTCTCTCCCGCCATTTTGACCTCTTTTTAATTTTTTTTTGGCATTTATTGCCCTAATTGCAGAAGTGATGTCATCACGCATAAATACACTTTTACTGTCGTTTAACCGTGACTGTCGGGCGACTCACCCGGAGCTGCAGTTTGTCCGCCCGTACAGGACACATGGAAACAATGATGAGCAGGTTTTACTGTACGCCGTGTCGCAGTGACGCCGTCTGAGGTGGACTTTCCGTGCGTGGGCTCGGGTCGGGAGGGGCGGTCTGGGACTTACGAGGGGTACGCATCATTTCCTCCCCAATCTGGAACCAATTCAGTACAATTTGACCCGGCGGCCACTGGTCTGTGTGTGTTTCCTCTTTCACATCAACCTGTGATTCTGACATAATGGTCATGGTTTACAAAGTCTGTGTACAAGGGGTTGTTGTGTGTGGTTTTTCTGGAGCTACACCGGAGAAATTGTGTTACTGTATTGTTGGGTTAGGTATGCAACGGACCCTCGTTTCATGCAGCAAACTGTAAACATTGTCACTCATATATTTTTTTTCCTCTGTTTTTGGTCTCCGCCAACTTGGTCAACACCAACACAACGGCTGTGAGCCGAAACAACGAGCTGCTGGACGCTAAAATGGGCTGCAAACAAAGTAGTCGCTCCGAGCTGTTGAGCAACTGTGGTGCAAGGAGGGGAGTGTGTGTGTGTGTGTGTGTGTGTGCGTGTGTGTTTCGGGCTGAACTAATCGATAATATCATTTTTCCCATGAGCACATGCAACGTGAAGGAGTTTGTTCACGGTTCACACACACACACACACACACACACACCAGCGCTCGCCTCTTTTAGCTCATTGTTGGACACCCTCCACACCTGTGTCAGTCGGACGCTCACTCCCTGCTGTGATTGGACGCCTGCGCAGAGGTGGGAGGTCCCTCGCAGAGATAACGCCCCGCCCCCTCCTCAGTGATGACTTTCTCTCTGTCTCACAATGTGGAGTGACTCGTCAGATTCTGAGGGAGTTCAACCCCACCCTGACCCACTTTCCTCCACCTCCACCTCCACCCCCACCCCCACCCACTCCCACCACCCCACCACCGCCCCCCCAGCACCTAATGACAGACGGACAACAACTGTAACAGCAGCTCGCTGCAGGACAGGAGTCGAGTCTTCAGAGTGTTCCTCTGACTGGATTCAGCTTCGGACCTCCGACAGTTATTATTATCCTTATTATTATTACTATATTTATTATTATTATTATTCTGCAGTAAGTCATCTGCCCCCTGGTGGCCAAAAGCCGAATAAACCAGCTTTAAGTTACGGAAAAGAAGCGTTAAAATATTATTCAGGAGGTAAAATGACGTTTTGTGGATGTAGCGTTTTATGTTCATGTTGAATTAATGAATCTCTGTGAAAACACCATCCACCAAAATAATATTTATTTATTTCATTCTTATTCGGGACTTTCACTTTTACTTCCCTCCTGCCTCTGCTGCAACACTAACAGAAAGTAGTCTTGAGTCACTTCCATGTGCTTGGGTGACTTTCCACTTCTCCTGGGGAGGGTGGGTGTTGGGTGGTGGTGGTGGTGGTGGTGGTGGTGGTGGGTGGGCAGCAGCAGCAGCAGCAGCAGCAGTGTTCAGTATAAAAAGCCAGAGGCAGCGGAGGCGCAGAGGAGAGAGCTCCTGGGAACATCTGGAGAGAAGAGCAGCTGCAGGATGCGCGTCTTGGTCCTCCTCTGGACGCTGGGGCTCCTGCTGAAGGAGGCGCAGGCCTGGGGCTTCAAAAACGGAGTATTTCATAACTCCATATGGCTCGGTGAGTGACCTCTCCTCTTCTTACACGCTGCGGTCGAGCCTGAAAACAAAAAAAAAAACGAAACGCAGCTCGCTGGGATGAAGCTGAGAAGCCGAACAAAGAGCCACTTGACTTTAATGGTTTACTGTTAAAACCAGTAAGAAGTTTGTGTGAACTGGTCAGGATGCAGTTTATTAACAGACTTTTACCTCGTGAGAGCTGAGGACGAGTCAGTTTACGGTCAAACCAGGGTGTTTATGTCAGCAGATAGTAAACATGACTCAGCAAACATCACTACACACTTTGTGTTACTTCAGAGGACGTCGAACAACAATCACCGTGTCTCCACGGCAGGAGAGCATGAAAACATCGCTGAGAGATACTCATGTTGTAATGAATAAGACCACACTGTGACGCACACACACACACACACACACACACACACACACACACACACACCTCTGACTCTCACTTCATCAGCCTGTGTGTGTTTTTACGAGGTGAGAGTCGAAGCTGCAGGAACAAACCTCACCTGCATCGCAGGCGCACAGTTTACTGCCGGCTACATTCAATTTAACGGAAATCAAAATGCATTTAACAGGCACACAAACAAACAAATAACAGGCAAACAAACAAACAACAACACGTGAGAACCAAAGTCGTTCAGGCACCAGGAAACAGGTTAAAAAACTGGATCAGAACTTGAACCAGAACTTTCTGCCTAGTTTGTAGTCAGGCATGCGTACGAGCCAAAACAGGGTCAGCAGAGAACACACACACATGCACACACACACACACACACACACACACACACACACACACACACACACACACACACACACACACTGAGGCTCCATGAGGCTACAGAGAGAAGTGACCACATTGTTGGTTCGCTTCCAACACAAAGAAAAGTTTGACACAGTTATTCTGCCCTGTTGTTGTTTAACCTTCATCCCCCCAAAAAAAAAAAGTGTGTGTGTGTGTGTGTGTGTGTGTCTCAGGTGACTGTCCCGTCTCAGCTTCTTCTCTTCCCCCCCCCCCGACAGAACAGGCAGCCGGAGTTTACCACCGCGAGTCTCGCAAAGGCAGATACCAGCTGACGTATAAAGAGGCCAAGGCTGTGTGCAAGTACGAGGGAGGGGCGCTGGCCACGTACCAGCAGCTGGAGGCCGCTCGCCAGATAGGTCCGTCCACCCGCCGCACGCCGGCAGGTGGGGGCCGCCGCGCCTCGGCCCGCCGGAATGCGGGTTCATGTGTTCGCGGGTCAAAGGTCGCGCGGCCCCCCGAGTGTCGTAAATATTAAAAAAAAAAAAGTGTTCGCACCTTCTTGGGTGGTTGATGGAGTCAGAACCCGCCAACAGGAGGTCTCACTTTATCTGGGGTCTGCTTTTTGTAACTCTGGCCTCCACCCTAAAGGCCCCCCCAAACGACCCCCACCCCCAACACCCCCACCCCACCCTTTCATCACAGTAATGAAAACCAGCAGCATCTGTGGGTTTGCTCTTCAGCTTTCATACAGTCGTCTTCACACATCTGGACGACTTAGCGTTTGGAATAAACAAACAAAAGTTTGCACCCCCCCCCCCAGAGGAGCGGCCGAACCCAGAAGTTTCTTCTTCTCTGCTTCAGGTTTCCACGTCTGCGCGGCCGGCTGGTTCGACAAAGGCCGCGTGGGTTACCCCATCGTCAAAGCCGGGACCAACTGCGGCTTCGGGAAAGTCGGCATCGTGGACTACGGCTACCGGCTGAACAAGAGCGAGCGCTGGGACGTGTACTGCTACAACCCCACCTGTGAGTGCACCGTCAGCACGTCAGTGTGTATGCTTCTGGCTCTGGGGGGGGGCTGAAGGAGGGGGGGCAGAGACAGCCGGGACTCTTCAGTTATCACATCCAGACCCAGAATAAACCTGGAGGAAGTCAGACCATCGGCTCTGGATAAGATTCTGTTGGAGGAACAGAGTGAGAGATAACTACACCCCCCCTCCACCCCTCCACCCCCCCCCACCCCCCCACATGCTCTTTAGTCAGTTTTCGTGCCCCTCCAGCAAAGAAAAACCTTCCGATGCCATCGTCACATGTGTGTTTGATTTCCTTTTGTTCAGCTAAAAGATTTTCTCTTTTCTTATTCTGAATAAACTCGGAGCTCACACGCAAGAGCCCCACACACACACACACACACACACACCCCAAATACTTCTGGTGCCCAATCCCACCAGCTAATTAAAGGAAGACATTGTTTGGGAATTACTGCGCTGGTTACTTTGCCTGAGAACACAGACACATGGAGCAGAGGATATGAAAGATCTACTGTACTGTATGTATGTATTGTTGCATTACCCCCATGACCCATGACCCATGACCCATGACCCATGACCCTATGCAGGATAAAGCACAGGAAGTAAAGATGCAGCCAGGTTTTGGTTTTGGATTGGACGTGTGCGTGAGCCGGATGCGTTAGTTTGCAAAAAAACCAACATTTTATAGATTTTTTAAAATCTTTCGGGTCAGAACCACTGAAGCGGCGCCGCCGTGCGGTGACGTTGACTTCCTCACAGTTTTGCGTGTCTCTCGCAGCCAAGGAGTGCGGAGGAGTCCTGACGGACCCGCAGAGGACCATCCAGTCTCCCGGGTTCCCCGACGAGTACCAGGACCAGCAGATCTGCTACTGGCACATCCGGGTCCGCCTGGGCCAGAGGATCCGGCTCCGCTTCCTGGAGTTCGACGTGGAGGACGACGCGGCGTGCCTGGCCGACTACCTGGAGGTGTACGACAGCTACGACGACGTCTCGGGCTTCGCTGGGAGGTGAGGGCCGAAACATTCATCCACCCACCAGTCAAAAAAAGCAAAAAATATGTTTACAGACGCTCAAATCTGCTCACAGAGCTACTTTAATTAACTGATAATTTAACCGACTGTTAATCTGAAGCGGCAGATTAATGAAAAATGAATCTTTAACGTTTAACGCAAACATTCTGTTTTTCTTCACAGGTTGTGCGGCGATTATTTACCCGACGACATCGTCAGCACAGGTGACGAGTTTGCACGTGCGCCCGCCTGTCTGCGTTGCCGCGACGACCGGACGTTCTCACCTACGTGTTTGTTGTCGTTTTTCGCAGGGAACGTGATGACGCTGAAGTTCCTGTCCGACGCCTCGGTCGTAGCCGGAGGCTTCCAGCTACAGTACACCACCTTCAACACCACCTCCAACACCGCCCCGCTCTCACACAATCACACCCACTGTGGTTCAATACACTGATGTAATCCCATCGCAGCGGTTATAATGTGATGTTTACCTCCTGTACTGTAAGAAATGGGTCCCTGTGGCTCATTAAAGGAATAGTTCTGTCAAATAAACAAGGCCATTAAACTGTGCTGCAGTTTCGTGTATACAGTATTTACAATCCTGACTTTGTCCTGTGCTTTCATTTATGGAAAAAGAAATCTGTTTCCAGAAATTCCCATTAACTTCTCCCAGACGTTCGTGCTGTAAATTCTTTTCTCCAGCTGCGAAAGTGGCGTTTAGTAAATAATCAGTCGGTCGCTCCCTGTTTTAATGTCTCAACTTAGCACCTTTTCATAAAAGCCCATATGGTATATTTATGGATGTTTACATAGAATGAGCTCATTTTTTCTTTAAACTTCTTTAAACATTAAATTATTTTTTGTGTGATCTGGGAGACATAAAGAATATGTGAAAGGAAATATTTCTACTTTTGCTTTTTTAAAAAATGAATTAATTAATAAATAATAATAATAATAACAATAACAACAATAATATAATAATACATGAATATGCATTTATTATTTATGCGGTGCAAGAATAAAAATAAATCATGATTAATATAAAATGAAAATTCCGCAAAAAACGGTGCCATTTATGAACTCGTGAAATAAATAATAATAAATAATAATTATCGGGAAATTATATATATTTTTTAAATTAAGGTGCTTATTTCACCCTGTGGCAATCTGTATAAAATATATAATCTGTTTTAATCTACAGCACACACGATATATCTGAGTTTTATCGCAATGTATTTGTCTAACCGGAGCCGTTTTTAGGGGGAAAACAACAGTTATTTGATATTAGCGCGGTCAGGCTGCTGCCGCTGCTACTTCCTTATAAGGTGACGCAGAACCGGAACCGGACGTGACGCAGGCGGGGTCAGAGGTAATTTTGTACGTCTGCGTGGTGGTTTGGCGCCAGTGAGTTCGCGGGGTAACAGCACACGGAGCGGCGGCGGCGGCAGCAGGAGGAGGAGGAGGAAGAAGAAGAGGAAGAAAAAAAAGGCGAAAAGTTAAAACATAAACTTTATGATTTAAGAGACGCCCCCCCGGGTGAGGAGGCCGGTGGACCCCCCCCCCCCCGCCGGCTTCCATGCTGTGTCACCGCTGTTTCCTTCCTGCGCGTGGGTCCTGAAGTCCGCGGCGGAGCAGGTCGGTGCCGCGGTGTTAGCATCGTGTGTGTGTGTGTGTGTGTGTTTGTTTGTTTGTTTGTTTGTTTGTTTGTGAAGCGTGGTGTTTGAGTCGCAGGCGGCGTCACGCCGGCGGGGCGGTGTTAGCCGCTGTGTTGTCCACCTGCGTGTGTGTGTGTGTGTGTCCGCGCAACAAACTTTGTGCGCTAGCGCTGCTAACTTTGCTAGCTTGATTTAGCTCGGTAACGTTAGCAGGCTGCTTGTGCCCCCCCACCACCCCCCCACACACACACACACACACACACACACGGTTTAATTAACATTCACTCTTCAGCTGCAGTGTGTTGTTGTGTGTCTGTGTGTTGTTGTCTTACCACAGTGACTTGTTGTGTTTCCTCTTTATGTTGGGGGGGCTGACAGCTAACCCCCCCCCTCTTTTTTACCCCCCCCCCTTTTTTAACCCCCCCCCCATGACTCCAGCTCTGCAGACAGAAGGTGAACGCAGCTCGACTTGAATCTCACCGAGGTACGAGTCCCGAGGTCGAATAATAATAAAAAAAAAAAAATGAAATCGCGACGCCGTTTAAATCTAATCACGTTAAAAACTGTTTTTGTTTTCAGGAAAGCGATGATGGCGGCGGCGGCGGGGCCCCCCAGCGCCCACGGTCTCCTCCCGCTGCTGGAGTCCCTGGAGGACGGCGCCGCGGGACAGTCTGAGCAGACGGACGCCTACCTCACCATCGCAAGGTGAGTCCAGGAGCTCGCCCCCCACCCCCCGGGGGTCCGACCCACTTCCTGTTCAAAGTGCTGACTCACCGCACCCCCCCCCCCTGCAGCCGGCTGAGCGGAGATGAAGGCCGCCAGTTCCTCCCCGCTGTGGAGAAGCACTTTTCCCGTCTGGGTACCGCCATGTTGGTGAGTTTTTTTTTTTCACGCCGTCGCGTCGCGTCCGTGACGCCCGGCGTGACCTTCTGATCTGCTGTCGTCTCCAGGCCCACGTCACCAGTCCCAACGCCGAGCTGAGCCAGGCGGCGCTGCAGGCGCTGGGGTTCTGCGTGTACCACGCTCAGGTCGTCTCCGGGGTTCCCGGTGCGTCGCCGCGCCCGCGCACGTCCCCGCCCCTCGCCCGTCGGACCCGGCCGGACTGAACCCGCTCTCCTGTGTTTTTTTTGCGTTCCAGAGACGCTGATGGTAGAAATCCTCTCGGCGCTCTGCTCGCTGGTGGCGAACTCCACGGACAAGAACACGTGCACCAGGGCGTTGTGGGTCATCTCCAAGCAGAGCTTCCCGCCGAGCGCCGTCGCCAAAAAGGTGAGTGTCGGTTTGAACGTGGTGGGGCTGCAGGTGGGCGAGGGGCGCGGCGCTGACCCGTGTTGCTCCGCCCGCTCAGGTGCCGTGCATCCTGGGAACGCTGGAGAGCGTGTGGAGCCGGGAGGACGTCCAGTCCGTCGTGATGGAGCACGAGGCCCTGAACGTCGTCATCAGGTAAAAAAACGGAAACCTGGCGGCACACGGGTCAGAACCGGGTCGGCGCCAGAATCCGCGTTGATGAGAGTCGGCCTCGTTGTGCAGGCTGCTGGAGCAGGTGCCGGTGCAGATGGGCGACGGCGCGCTGCGCTGGGCCAAGCTGGTCGTCCCCCTGGTGGTGCACTCCGCCTCCAAGGTGCGGCTGCGCGCCGCCGCCGCCATGGAGATGGGGATGCCCCTGCTGCTGGAGCGCCAGGCGGAGGTGGCGGCCATCATCGAGCCCATGATGTCGACGGTGAGTATCCGTACGCTCCGGTGGGGGGGCCGGGGGAGGAGGTCGCCGCGCTGACGTCCCGCTGTCTCCCGCAGAAACTGATCCCAGAGCTGCAGAAGCTCTTCATGTCCAAGAACGAGACCAACGTCCTGAAGCTCTGGCCGATGTTCGTGAAGCTGCTGGGGAAGGTAAGAGAGTTGATTTAGTGGTTTAAGTAAAAGTCACAGACATCCCGTGTTTGTTTATTTATTTATTTGTTTGTTTGTTTGTTTGTTTGTTTGCAGCTGCTGCACAGGGGCGGCCCCTTCATCAACTCGCTGCTGCGCCTGGAGGAGCTCGGCTTCCGCAGCTCCTCCCCCACCGTCAAGAAGATCGCCTTCATCGCCTGGAAGAGCCTCATCGACAACTTCGCCCTCAATCCAGGTGAGCCGCCGCCTCCCGACTCGACCCGTCCCGTCGACTCGTCCCGTCCCGTCCCAGTCTTAATGCGCCCCCCCCACCCCCCCCCACCCCCACCCCAGACATCCTGTGCAGCGTCAAGCGGATGAAGCTCCTGATGCAGCCGCTCATGTCCATCCACGTCAGGACCGAAGCCCTGCTGCTCACTAAGGTGGAGGTGTGGTGGTACCTGGTGGTGCAGCTGGGCCCCAACTTGTCGGCGAACTTTGACCAGGTCAGAACACACACACACACACACACACACACACACACACACACACACACACACACACACACATATATGAAGCTTCACGTTAGACCTACGATACGACACGACGTGCTCACTGTCCGTCCCGCTCCAGGTTTCCACGCCTCTGCTCCAGTGCACCATCGGGTCCGACTCCTCTCCGGTACCGGGCACTCCTTCCCGACCCGTCGCTCAGAACGGCACCGCTGCGCCCGTCACGCCCAAAACCGGTACGCATCCACCCCCCACCCCCCTTGTGACGAAGCTCCAGACACGGACCCAGTTTGTGATTATTTTTTTTTAACTTCCTCCGCAGGGACGCCGGGTCTGAACAGCTCGGCCGGCACGCCGCTTAGCGGCCTGAACGCCAGCACCCACGCCCCCTGCACCTTCACCTCCATCCAGCTGCTCGGCCTCGAGATGCTGCTCCACTACTTCCTGGGACCAGAGGCGGCGGCCGCGGCCGCCAAGAGGAAACTCATCCTGAGTCTCGGTGCGAGAACTTTTACGTCCGACCTTTTAACCGGCGTCCCACAGGGTTGTTGTTCGTTTTTTTTTTTGTTTGTTTTGTCGTCTCCCGTATGAGCCGGGTCGTCCTTTTTTTCTTTCCAGAACCGCTGACCCACCCGCTCCTCTCTGGCTCCTCGTCCTTCACCAAACACGCCGCCGTGCTAGTCTCCAACCTCAGAGACGGGTTCATCGGCGTCGGCAAAGAAGCTCCAGGTAAACGCGGCCGGCGCCGGTTCTGCGTCCGACAACCCGTGTCGCCGATCGTATCGCGTTCACGCAGGTTGTCTCTCTCTCCCATCAGAGTCCCTGCTGTCCGTCTTATGGACGAGTCTCGTCCACTTCGTCAACTTAACCATCGAGTCCGGTAAGTCCTGATGGTTCTGACGGGTTCTGTCCCGCCGTGTCGTGGCTGCTGCTCAGCAGGGCGGGCTCCTTTCAAAGCCGTGGGTCTCGCCTCGCAGCGCCACGCAGAGCAACGCGACCGGGGTCCGGTTAAACCCGTCAGGGAGCGGGACCCGCGAGACCTCGTCCTCGCCCCCCCCCATCGCCGCGACCCACATTCATCTTCATCAGTTTAAGTCCGAGCGTTCAGGTTCTGAACCGCTGAGAGAGAAACCGGCGCTGAGGGGTCCGCCCCCGATGATGACGTTTTCTTCCTCAGTTAGACGAAGAACCGGCTGGTTGTCGGTGTCGAAGAACCGGTGCTGATGTTTTGGTTCTGGTCCAGCAGGCAGTAAGAAGGAGCGTCAGGGCTGCGAGGTGCTGACGCTGATGCTGCAGGCTCTGCAGAGCATCGTCGCCTCTGAGGCTCTGCCCGCCGACCGGGTCCTGGTAAGACCGCGCACCTCTGACCCCCAGAACTGATCAGCTGATCCGTCAGAGCTCGCTCAAACGTTCCCCAACGTTCTGCCTCAGGTTCTGTTCGAGGCCACGGTGAAAGGCGTCCCCCGCCGAGTCCTCAGCTCCACCTCCTACCAGGTTGGGAAGATGGACGTGCTGAACGTGAGCTCTCCTCCTCCTCCTCCTCCTCCTCCTCTCTTCTCCTGCTTCTCCTTCTTCTTCTTCTCTCCACAGCGTCGATGTTGGTTCATCAGAACCGACCCGACGGACGATGACGTGTTCTCCTCTCTCCTCAGGGGACGCCGGCTCTCTTCCTCATCCTCCTCCTCTACAACAGCAGCCTGCTCGCCGCCTTCGTCGAGGACCAGAGGTCGGTCTCCGTCACGTCCCGCGTCTTTGCCGTCGTTGACGGGCGAACGCCGCCTCACTGTCTCCCGATCCGTCTCCAGGTTCTTCCAGGTCCTCCAGGCGCTGGTGGACTGCGGCCTGTCGGGCCCCACCTCCCCCCTGGCGTTCGCGGAGGCGGTGCTGGGCGCCATCAGGGGCAGCGCCGGGTCTCTGCAGAACAAGGAGCAGCTGTGGAGGATGTGGACCGCCGTGGTCGGGCCGCTCACGGACACCGTCACGCAGGTGGGACGTCGACACGATCCGAGTTCGCAGTCGCGGCGAAGTCGCGGAGCTTTTGCTTTATTTTATTTTATCTTTTTTTTAGTCGAATGAAGTGAACCAAGGCGACGCTCTGGAGCACAACTTCAGCGCCATGCACTCCGCCCTCCTCCTCCCCGTCACGCACCTCCTGAGCGGCGCGCCGCTGCCGCAGGTCCGTCGACCGTTTTTATTTGACCCGCGTCCAAATCCGCGAACCGCGTCCCCGGTTTCTGATCCCTGCGTTTGTCTCGCCCAGGCGGCCCAGAAGTCCACGCTGTCCGCCTGGTCCAAGCTGTACAAGGTGTTCGCCCGCTGCTCGGCGCTGGTGGTCACGGCGGAGGAGAACATCTGCTGCGAGGAGTTCTGCGCAAAGATGGCCGCCTCCGTGGACGAAGACGCCCTGAGGGTGAGTTGGGAGAGGGAACTGCCGCCGCCGTCGATCTGCACATCGGATACGGAGAGATGGGGAAAACAAGCAACTTGTCCGATCTATCAGGTTCCCTCCACTTTGAACGCCGTTGCCGGCATCCTGCAGGTCCTGGTGGACTGCGTGGACTTCTCGCCGTACACGCCTCAGTTCCAGCAGAAGCTCAAGTGTAAGAGACCTCCGGCCCCCCGCGGGATCGTTCCCGTCTTTCGGAGACGGAGACTTCACGCTGTCCCCGTTTCCTCCAGCTCCTCACACGCCCGTGAACTGGACCAGGAAGCGGAACAAGGCCCTGGGGAACCTGTCCACGTTCCAGTCCCTGCTGGTCCGGTGCCTGGAGGTCTACCTGGAGACCTCCGGGGCTCCCTCCGGGCTCCCTCCGAGCCCGCCGGGCTGGCCCTGGTCTCCGTCCTGTCCACGCTCTTCGCCAACCTCGTCCTCGCCAACGCCGTCCAGGAGGCGCTCGCCTCCCTGGTCCCGCTTCTGACCCGCCTCTACGGACGGGCGTCGAACGAGCCGCCGCTTCTGGCAAAGGTGGGCGCAGGAACACGATTTGGTTCGTTTAACTGATGAGTCGTGCGGCCGGCTTAAACTCCACCCCTTCCCTTCCTGCAGCTGGAGAAGCTGCTGGGCGAGGTTCTGGGCTGCCTGCAGAACCGCTCCACGCTGGCCTACGACAGCGAGCTCCTGGCTCTGCTGTCCCCGCTGCTGTGCGCGCTGTTCCCGCACAAGAACAAGCAGATCCGGAGCTCGGTCGCCCAGTTCTGGAACGCCACCTTCGCCAACGCCGTCAGCCTCGAGTACCCCGACGAGATCAGGTAACGATGTTGTGTTTTTGGCCGGCGGGGAAGAAGAAGGTTCGAGTGCGAGGTCTAAACGCATGTCCCCCCCCCTTGTCCCCCAAGACCGGTGCTGATCCAGGTGAAGCAGAAGACGCCCGTCATCCTCCCGGGCTTCGAGGCGGTCCCTTTGTCGGATGAGCTCAGCGGACAATACTCCGTGAGTAGCGCCGCCGTTAAAAAAAAAAACAAAAAAACTCTCTCTCCTCCTCGTTCATTCGTGACCTTGTGTCGTTGGTCGTCGGTCTCCAGAGCGAGAGCTCCCAGCTGGAGACCCGGCTCAGCGGGATGCCCGTGACGTTGGCGGGGAAGAGGGACTCGCTGCCGGGGAAGCCTGACAGCAGCGCCGCCAAGACCCCCAAACCGGTTTCTGTAAGTCTTGCGTGAAAGTCTTTCATGTGGTTTTCTTGAATTCTCGACGGAGTGAAAATCTGACCGTGAAACAACTGGTTTCCATTGTGGTTCCCCCTGCGCAGACAAAGCTGGACTTCGGCTCTCCCAAGCCCCCCCGCAGAGAGGCCCTGGAGGAGGAGGCCTCCATCGACTTCGTCTTCATCCCCCCCGAGACGAAGGAGCGAGTGCTGACGGAACACCAGAAGGAAGTGAAACGGACTAAAAGGTTTGGTCGTTTGTCTTCATCCGTCGTTTCGCGTGAAGTGAGGTGTCTGCGTTGTGTGTCGTCGACGCTGACGTCTTCCACCGCCGCAGGATCGACATCCCGGCCATGTACAACAACCTGGACGCCTCCCTGGACACGGCGGTCTTCACTCAGTTCACTCAGAGCCAAGAGGACTCCTTGTAAGTCCTGAATCGTCAGAAATCAGCTGCTTTCACTTTAAACAAAAACCTCATTCACAAACTGAACTGTTGTTGCCCCCCCCCCCCACCCACAGGGACAAAATGCCCACGGAGCTCGCGGAGAAGGTTTCACCAGAGGAGGTAATGACACCAACCATTATTTATCCATTGTAAGTCTGAGTCAGACTAAACCACCTTCCTGGGGGGTCGGTTCTCAGGCCAGATGTGTAATTTTTCCAGTATGTTCCCAGCCTCCTTCAGTTTGTTTCCTTCCAGGTTCCTCGGGAACGTATTGAAAACGAGCCGGACCCCGAGGTTCCAACAGAGGAGACTCAAGACTACGCCAGTCCAAGAGGAGGAGGTGATGATGGTGAGGTGGAAATCCCGGAGTCGGCAGATGTTTCCGTGGAGGATGAAACCAAGAGCGACGACGGAGCAGGAGACGTGCGGTCTAAGGAAGGCTCGAGTCCCAACGTCCCTTCCTCCTCGGATTTGGTCTCGGGGACGCCTCAGAAACCCAACAGTCGCCGTCAGCCCTTTATCACGCTGGAGATGTATCCCGAGGGAAAGCCCGCCAGCCCCAGTGGCGGGTCCAAGTTCACAGGTCCCCTCATAAAGACCTCCAACAGCCAGGAACGTTCCAAGACCAGCAAGGGTTCCTCCTCTCGGGCCGGTTCAAAATCCCAAGATTCTCAGGCACGAAACTCGCAGCGTCCTGTGAATGACGCCGCCGAGTCCCCTCGAAGACCAAAAGACTCCGGCGTGACGTGCGAGCCCGTGCGGCTGACCGAGAGGCTGCCCAGCGACCCAACAGACGACGAAGACGTCATCCCAGACACCCAGGCTGGGGTGGAGGGCAAGGAGGGCGCGTCGAGTCAGGAAGAGGAACTGGACGACTCTCAATCCTCTTTAACCCAGAATTCTCCAACCGGGCCCAGGCGGTCCTCGCGCAGCAGAGTCAAACCGGACCCCGAAGGACGGGAAGAGAAACACCGAAAGCCGACCAAGAGGAGACGTTCTGGAGAGGAGGTGAGTCTGGTTCAAAGCCGACTGACCAGGAGACGCAAGCAGGTCGCGGAGGAGGACGGCGGCAGTAGGGAGCGGGCTCAGGGGGGCGAGGGCGAGACGGGCCAACCGGACTCTCAGGGCAGGGGACGCAAGAAGGTCAAGCTGTACAGCAGTTCGGAGGACCTCCTCGATAAACCCGAACCCAGAAGACGAAGCACCAGAGAGTCCAGTCAAACTGAGCTCCTGTCGGACTCGCAGTCCGATTATGAGAGCCAGTCGCAGGGTCGGCGACGCCGGCGGAGTAAAACTTCGTTGGAGACGGCTGTGAAGAACGAGGTTGACCAACAGTCGAGCCAGAAGGCCACACAGGAGCTGCAGAAAGACTCACGGACGGTCACGCCGTCCCCTCCGGCTGCTGGTCAATCCCAAGAGCCAGAACCTGTAGAGCCAGAACCTGTAGAGCCAGAACCTGTAGAGCCAGAACCTGTAGAGCCAGAACCTGTAGAGCCTAACAAAAAAGATGGCGATGAGCTAAAGGAAGACGCTCAAGTCACTTCTTCTCAAATCGATGGCCAATCCCAAGAGTCTGAGCTTGAAGAACAGAACGAAAAAGATAAGCTAACGAAAGACTCCGAGATGGTCGCTCCCTCCCTGGAGTCTGAGCTTGAAGAAAAGGCAGAAAAAGACGGTGACGAGATAAAGAAAGACTCTGAAGCCATTGCTTCCTCTGATTCCGACGGCACATCCCAAAAGTCAGAGCCTGAAGAAAAGACCAAGGAGGAAAAGAGAGATTCTTCTTCCTCTCCAACTGAGTCCGAGGACAGAACCAGCAGGACAGACAGGTCGATGAATGAATCGTCGTCTGTCAAGCGCAAAGGAAAGTCAAGACGACCCACTGACGAGAACCTCAGTCAAGAGGACTCTCAGGAGCTCACGCCTACGTCTTCTGATAGCCAAACTCTGCGTAGATCCAGAAGAAGCAAGGGTCTGTCTGATTCTGAAGATAAAGGTGACAGCAGGGGTTCGCCGAGGAGGCGGAGTCGGTCCAACTCTCAGACGGAGGCCAGGGGCAGAACTGGAGGCCGGACCAGAAGGAGCAAAGTGCAAGAAGAACTCTCGCAATCAAGTCCAAGTTCGACCCCAGAGAGCTCCCAGTCGTTAGATGTTGGAGGATCAGCTGAGTCCTCCCAGGGCAGGGGCAAATACTCGAGACGCAGGTCCTCCCCGGCGTCCATGGCTGTCATGGAGTCCTCCGAGTCTGAATCCCAGGAGCTCAGAGTGCATACCCCCGTTCCCCAAAAGAGGGGGAGGAAACCTCGAGTGTTGCTTCCGAGTCCTCTCACCGTTGAAGCCGCCGGTGCTTCTCAAGACGCAGATACATCCAACGCTAAAGAGCCGACGGATTTAGAGCATTCGCAGAAGAGCCAGGATCCCGAAACCCTCCAGGTTCCAGGCGACGCCGAGGAGCAAAGCGACAAAGAATCGCCGATGGAGGTGGAGGTCGATGCTGCCGTAACCTCGGAGCCCGTCGCTTCGGAGAAGCCCGACGACGCAACGGTGAGCGAGAAGGAAACAAACGTGGATGATGCTCCTTCACAAAAGGACGACACCCAGGACGTGGAAACGCTCGAATCGATCGGTGACGAACAGATCCACAATGACACCTCTGCTCTGGACTCTATGGAGCCTTCTGACGAGACAACGGACAAACCTCAGGTCTCAGAGCCTTTGGAGGAAAAAGCTGAAGTTTCTGAAACCGTGGATGGTTTGGAAGAAAATCAGAAAGACGATTCAGACCAAGAGGCTGTTCGAGTTGAAGATGCAGCTCAGGATGACTGTGCCTCCTCTTCAGAAAACCAGGTCGAGTGTCCAGACGTCAAGGACGAGCTCTCGACGGAGGACGAGCAGTCTGCCACTCAGCGTACCGAGGAAGAGATCGCCGAAGAGAATGATGACGACAGCAAAGCCCAGATTGCTGAGGACGAAGAGCAACCCGAGCCGTCCAACGCCGAGGATGACGTGGCCGTAAACCTGGACGCCGCTCTGACTGCACTTTGCGATGCTTCGGCGCCGGCGGACGCCGCGAGCGAAGATGCTTGTCGGGGTTCTCCGGTGAAGCAGAAAGACCTGGAGGCCATCGTGGGCTCGGAGGTGGGCCAGAGCCCCAGTGGCGGCAGGACCAGAGGAACCTGGTCCCCCCTCGCCTCACCCTCCACCAGTATCCTGAAGAAGGGCCAGAAGAGACCGCTGGAGGACGACACCCCCTCGCCTCTGGTCAAAGTAAGACACGGTGCTAACGTGGAAAAAAAAAAACCCCAGACAGACCCTTTAAAAGCTTCTCACGTTAATTTCTCCTTTAACTTCCCAGTCCAGACGCGTCACTTTCGCCAATCCGATCCAACGTCAGGAGACGGCAGACGACATCGACCGCCGCAGCCCGGCGCTCAGAACCAGCTCCCCCAGAAGATCCAAAGCTACCAGCATCCCACAGCCCAAGGTAGGAAGTCAACCGCCGTGTGTTTCAGAACACCAAGGTCCAAACCTGTCTATGACCATCGTCTGTTTCGTTTTTAAATCCAGTACATCACCACTCCAACAAAGGGCCTGCCGGTCCTGAGCCCCAGGAATCTGCGCAGTCCGGGCTACAAGAGCTCCAAGAAATGCCTGGTACGTACGAAACCATCGCAAAGCCAATGCAAACGCGTCTTCTCCTGAGCGACCACCAGGGGGCGACTCCATTGGTCGGTTTGTAGAGAAGTCAGTGAGAAAATGGATTTATGACGTCGGTAAACATTTTCACACTGATGTTGTGTTTCAACTCTTCTTCAACAAGAAAAGACCAGGAAGCGGGGGAGGTTTGGGGGTGTGGCCACGCTGTGATTGACAGGCAGTGCGGCTTTGACTACGTTAGCTTTTCGCGTGGAGTCATTTCGTTCATGTGGTTCGTTCTTTCCTTTTTTTTTTTCCCCTAGATTTCAGAAATGAGCCAAGAGCCTCGGCCCGTCCCCAGAGACTGCATCTACCCCGCGCTGGTCGGCTGCTCGACGCCCGTGGAGGCCGTCCTGCCTCAGATATCCTCCAACATGTGGTGGGTGAAGCACAGGGTGGAGAGAAAAACAACAAAAAAAAAGTTTTGGTTTTATTTCTCCTTCTTAAATTCTCCCCTTTTGTCGTCAGGTCTCGTGGTTTCGGGCAGCTGGTCCGAGCCAGGAACATCAAAACGGTGGGCGACCTCAGCGCGCTGACTCCCGGCGAGATCAAAACCCTGCCCATCCGCTCGCCGAAGATCTCCAACGTCAAGAAGGCGCTTCGGATTTACGAGCAGCAGGTATGGCGGGAGGAGGCGGGGCGGGCGGGGATGACGTTTCCAAAAAACCCCAAAAAACCCCAAAACACGCGTGAATGTTAAAATCCGTAATTTGACGCCCGAGCTGTCGTCTCCCAGCGTAAAGGTCACGGCGGCGGCGGCTACGAGCTGAAGAGCTTCGATGAAATGGAGGACATGATCGCTGACGTGGAGGAGAGCAGCGCTCCTCAGAACCAGGAGGAGGAGGAGGAGGAAGAGGAGGAGCAGCAGCAGCAGCAGCAGGAGCAGCAGCCGACCACGGGCGGGACGTTAGGTAAAGTGAAGCCACTGCAAGATGCTAGTTAGCTTAGCATCCGTTTTTGTTGGGATTAAATGTTTGTATCCCGCGGTGCGTTCGCAGCGGCCGAGCTGGCGGATGAGCCCGTCGATGCAGATGGGACGCCGCAGCGGGACGTCATGGCGGCGGCGGCGGGAGAAGGAGCAGAAGCCGACGGACTGCCGGCGCAGGTGGAGGCGCTGACCCGCCGGGCGACGCCGCGCGAGCTGAGCCGCTGCTCGCCGCAGCAGCTCGTCCAGGTGCACGAGCGGCTGGGAGGCCTGATGAGGCGCGTGATGCTGGAGCTGCAGGCGCGGCTCTGCCGGGCGGACGCCGAAACCTGAGGCGGCGGCGGCGGCGGACCCGGCGCTCACGAGGCACGCAGTGCTACGGATCTAGTTCATACGATTTTTTTTTTTTTTTTTTGTTTTTTAAAGAAACACTCAAAGGGAAGCACAGTCACACCTGAACTGTGTCAGGAACAGTTTTAACAGTCGTAGTCGTCGTGGCGACGCGGGACGGACCGACACCTGCATTTTTAGGCCGTTTACGAGTCACGGACATTTGTCGACCTTCTTAGATTTTGTGTTAATGTGCGTTAGATGGAACTAGGCGGCCTGCACTTCCCTGTTTACCTGTGGTTTTAAATACTTAAATAAAAATACGTCAAAGAAGCTCCGCCTTTTTTTTTGTTTGTTTGTTTTATTTGATTAGCATGAGGTTCAACGCTCGGGGGAAGAGGCGGCGCCAAGAGGCCAAACCATCCGAAACGTGTCCAAACGCACCCCTGACTCCGGATCTGCCCCTTCCCCTCTCCTCCCCGCCCGGGCCGAGCTGTTCAGCGTTTTCTGTTTAAACCTGCTGACAAAACAAACGCACCCTTTTAAGGGACATCGATTTTTCTTTTTTTCTCTCCTCGTCAGCCCGATCGCTCGATTCGTCTTAAATCTTTGTTTTCGGGGCCCGACGGGAAGATAAAACCTTTAGCTGTTCGGTACCGTGGGTGGGATTGGGTCAGAACCCGGTTCTGCAGCCGCTCAGTCCAGAACCGCAGTCTCTCCTCTGCTGTTTGCACACGTGCCGTCGACGTGAGCGCAGCTGCGATGACATCAGAGAGGTCCAGTAAACAAAACGGGCCGGTGCGTTGCCAACGAACGACAGCTTGTTTGGACTCGGAGCTGACCTTTGACCTCAGCTCGGGTCCATTCGGGTTCACAGAACCGGAGCTGTTCTGGCGCCGCGAGGACGTTTGGCCTGAAGCCCGAGGAGCGTACGGGGGGGGGGAAGAAAAACAGTAATGGTGATCTAATACCATGTGACAGAAGGTTCTTCCCGCCCGGCCCGGCCCGCCCGGCCCGCCCGACCCGGTCAGCGGGCCCGTCTTTGGCTCGGCGCAGCGGGTAATTATCTGATTATTCCCGCAGAGCGCCGCGTGCCAGGACGCTGCGTTGCATTTCCACGCTTTATTTGGGACGCGGCGTTGCAAGCTTAGCAGAACGGAACTGGACCGGGACCAGGAAGAAGGAGCTGCTCCGACAGAACCGGTCCACTGCGGGACCGGACCGGACCGGAGCGCCCGCACACGCAGAGAGAGACGCACAACGAGCGGCTCGGACTTTTTGTCTGATGGATGAATGAAGTGTGTTTTTGTTTAATTTCAGTAAACGATCGTATTGATTATTGATTATTGATCCAAAACGTCTCTGAACGTCGATCTCGGCAGCTTCGACTTTGAGCAGAACAGAACTTTTGTCGTGCGGCGTGTGTGTGTGTGTGTGTGTGTGTATTAACCGACTCGGCTCTTCCCGTTTTTCCCGCCATCCGATTTTTTTTTTACTTTCGGGAACGTTTCCGCGTTCCCGGGTCCGACCCGCCTCATCGTTCCCAGGAAGATGCTGACTCAGCTGCTCGTGGGATGGACCGCCTTGCTCGCCGGCCTCCCGGCGGCCGCGGCCGGTGAGTACCAATGAGCGCGCTCCGTTTCGGAGTCACGTGACCCGGCGGTTCGAGAAGCTGAAACCCCCGGTGGTTCGTCGTTCCCGCAGGATCCGCGATCAGCAGGTGGTCTGCTCCGACCTGCCGGCTCTTCATCCCCCCTCCTCTTCCTCCGCCTCCGTTTCCTCCAGTCAAACGGCGAGCAGAGCTGATGGTGATGCGCACACACACACACACACACACACACACACACACACACACACACACACACACACACGGGCATCATGGTGATTTTGGTGACGCTCCGACTAAACGGTTCTGGTTCTGTTCCGGACTCTGCAGGTGGATATAACGGAACACATCACTGGACCTACAGGGGAAAAGGTCCGACTTCATGACATCATCGCGTCGTGACATCATCCCGTCGTGACATCACACGGTGGAACAGTGTGTTTAACCGGAAGTGTTCGCTACAGTTTATGGTGTTTGTGTTTGTGGGTTTTTTTTAAAGGGCTGCAGAGGAACCAGAGGAGCCAGGGTGTGACACACACACACACACACACACACACACATTTGTTAGACATACATCATTTTATAGGCAGTTCAGTGTGTGTGTGTGTGTGTGTGTCTCAGGGCCGACCTGGTGTGACGGGTCCAGAAGGAGAACCGGGACCACAGGGACCCATGGGACCGCCGGGACAAAAGGTGTCAGAAAGACTCACAAAAAGTAACACAGTGACGCGTGGTGTGTGATGTCATGTCGGGTTGTCGAGTTGTCGTCGGCGTTTGACACACAAACAAAATTTTTTTTCTCCTCCTGCATCACGTGCAGTGTGTGTGTGTGTGTGTGTGTGTGTGTGTGTGTGCTGAGTCTGACAGGCGAGCGTGTCCGTGTGCGCTGATGCGACGAGCGAGGGGCGAGGCGAGCGAGGCTGGCGAGGCCTGTACGGAGACATCGGGACTCCCGGGATGATCAAGGTACGACAACCGGAACCGTTTTGTGCGCGTGACGGCGTCGGGACCGATGCAGCTGTGCTGTTGTGTGTCCGCAGGGCGGTCGGGGCGCCGGCGGGTCCAGGGTGAGTGACGGGTCTCTGACGTCTTCAGCCGCCGCCGTTTCTGTCGAGCGACGGTAACGTCCGTGTTTTTGGTGTCGCAGGGCGAGAGAGGCGCGAGAGGAAGCAGAGGACGCGGCGGAGAGACGGTGAGGACGAAGACGCGTTTCCTGTCCCACGGATTTTACGCTTTTTCCACGTGTGTGTTGACCCGCGTGTGTGTGTGTGTGTGTGTCTGCAGGGTGCACACGGCGTCACCGGGCCGCCCGGACAGAAGGTAAACGCTGATTTCACCGATTTAAAAACAACAACAACAAAAAAAAAAACGCAGCCCAGAACTTTTGCGAATGCGGTTCTGTGTCAGGGCGACCCGGGCCTGCGGGGGGATCCGGGCCGGACCGGTGAGCAGGGACCCAGAGGAGAACCGGGAAGCAGAGGAGCCGCGGTACGTACGCGAGGGTCAGAGGTCAAAGGTCAGGACTCTGCAGTGACACAGTAAAGGAGGGAGGGGGGGGTCGGTCTGTTTGCAGGGGCTGAGGGGATCCCGCGGGCCACGGGGGAGGCTGGGCCGACCCGGTCCAGCGGGACTACCGGGTCCGAACGGAGACCCTGGATTACCTGGACAAGGTGAGAAGGGATTGTTGGGGGGGAATGGGTGGCCCGGTTCTCTTCATAATAATAATAATAATAATAATTTCCTCGTAGTCTTCCTCCTCCCGGGCCTTCAGGGTGACGTGGAAACCGAGGTCCTCCGGCCACGTGCCGCTGTCCGCGGGTCCGAACCCCGGAGCCCGGACCTCCGCCGGACCAGGTCCAGGCGGTGAGTGTCCCGGCGAGCGAACGGCTCCCCCTGGTGGAGGTGTGGGGAGCTTCACGCGTGTCCACGTCCACGTCCGCAGGTCTTCGTCGCGGACGGAGAGAGGCCGATGAGGAGGCTGCGGGGGGAGAACGTGATGGTTCTGCGGACGGACCGGGCCGCCCTGTACATCTACACCGAGTCCCAGTGGATCAACGTTCTGGTAAACGGAGGCGCCCCCCCCCCCCACCCCGGTCTCCTTTATTTACAGTTTCTGCTTGTTTTCATGCTTCCTGTCCGGACCTGCAGGACCGCAGACCCTGATCCACCTGATCCACCTGATCCACCCAGCATCCAGGTGTGAACGTGGAACCGCGAACAAGCGTCTTCACCACGGTTTTGTTTCCGTGACGTCACGGAGAGGTTGAAGGACGGTTGATGAGGGGGGCGTCGCCATGGAAACAGTCCCCCATCACGAATGTAAATCATCATCGTTTGTGTTAAAGTACGTGCTGCTCAATTAAAAAAAAAAAACAACCTGCATTTGAACCGTTTCTTCTTCTTCTCTCTCGCGCTCGTTGGTTTAATTGACACCACAGATATAATAATAATCTAATATAATAATCTAATAATCTAAAATAATCTACACGTGTCCTTCAGTCTGTTTAGATTTCACATCACTTCACACACGAAGGTGTTCAGACGGGTTTATCAGTTCTCTTCTTCCTGGTCCTCACCGTTCTTTAAAAACAACCAAATAAAAGAGGAAATAATCTGCAGATTAATTCATAGTGAAAATAACCAGATTTTACATTAATCCATGAGCAATAATGTGGTTTAAAACACAACAGATTTATTTTATGATTTTATTTTTATTTACTTTCATTTATTTTGTCACCTTTTTTTTTTTTTTAATCATTTTTTCACCTCCAAGACCGAGCGGACAGCAGGGGGCGCTGTGAGTAAAATACGCGAAGAAGAAGAGGAGGAGGAGGCGGAAGCGGAAGTGCCGCACACCTGTCGCGCGCGCAAGGACTCGCGTTTGCCTCGTTTGAAACAAAAAACACTTTTGTTGTCGTGGTTCGGTTCCGGGCGGTGAAGACGCTGTTTTGCTGTTCGAGTCGAACCGGTGAGTCTCGTTTGTTTCCGGACGCGGAGTCGATCACGTGCGTTTAAAACCCGCCACCTTTAAATGAGGGTTCGTCCGGTGTGTGTGTGTGTGTGTGTGGTTGTGTGTTGTTGTTGTTGTTGTTGTTGTTGTTGTTGTTGTTGTCGGTGAATGTGAACGTGAAACTGATCCGGGGTCGGTGAAGTAGGATGAAGTTTGCTGATGTTCTGTGAGGCGCTTGAGTTGGAAAATCATTAAAAAAAATTATTAATATTATTTTTAAAATAATTTAGCATCAGTTAAAAATCGTGCCTGAATTCGTCCAGATTAAATTAAATTAAATTAAATTAAAAGTGGATATTACGTGCTGCTGCCTGTGAACGTCGGGAGCGCGTTTTTGACCAATCAGCACGCAGCGTCTCATCCGGTTGAGTTTCGTCGATATTGATTAATTAAACATGGATGTACAGTAATAATGATCCGGTGTTAATCAGGTGTTTGATCTCTTTCTGCAGGTTCTGACCCGGGAACAGCAGCACGTGCAACCAGCCCGGCTGGCGTCGATGACACACACACACACACACACACACACACACACACACACACACACAAACACACAAACAGACAGCGATTGATCAGGCGTTCAGATGACAAACGAGTGTTTTATTCACGAGCAAATTGACGATCTCCTTCCTTTCGCTGAGCTGACGGACTGAAGACAAAAACCAAAAGCCGGCGGGGAAAAAAAAAAAATCTGCTCTGAGGCTGCGCTCGGACCGCAGGCGGTTCTGGTTCTGGTTCTGCCTGAACAGATTTATAAATGTGGATGAGTTGTCTGACGTTACAGAGGAAGACGCTGATGATGTCACACTTTGCGTGCGACCCGAGCGCGGCCTCGCGGGCCGACGCCGCGAGGCCCAAAACTTCAAACGGATCTGATGACCCGGTCCAACCCCCCCCCACCCCCCCCTCTGAGAAACCTCAAATAATTAGAATAACAATATCTTTCCAGTATTAAATAATCTTATATAAAAACACACACACAAAGAAAAGTTTGAAATAAATGGCAACGCTCCCTCTACGTCTGCCCCCCCATGTTTCTATGCACCTCCTCTGCCCCCCCCCATGTTTCTATGCACCTCCTCTGCCCCCCCATGTTTCTATGCACCTCCTCTGCCCCCCCATGTTTCTATGCACCTCCTCTGCCCCCCCCATGTTTCTATGCACCTCCTCTGCCCCCCCCCCCAGTACCAGTCGTTCGTCCCCGTCGTCCTTCAAGTCTTTTTTTCTCGTTCATTTCGATGCGAAGCTGCACAGACGTCGTGAAAAAAGCTCGACAGGTGACTTGTCCGGTTTGCTTGTATACAGATATATGTACATATCATATATATACTTATATATATATATATATTTATATATATTTGACTCATGTCAGTGGGTTAAACATGGTAATGATTGTAGTAATGAGGGTAGTTGGGACGATCTGAGATGAAGAGGAGGAGGATGAAGATTACTTCTTCTTCTCTGCGCTGAAGTCCTTAGTAATCAGTTGGGTTCTTTAGGCTCCGCCCACCGCCCCGCCCCCCCCCCACCCTCCTACCAATCACTGGTCAGTTTGGTGCTTTGGTCCCTTTTCGGCGGCGCGGGGGGGGGCCCTCGCCGCAGCGTTGCATAGCCTGAGATGTTGGCGTGTTTGGTGGAGTGGGAGTGGGAGTGGTGGCGAGACAGAGTGTGGGAGTGTCCCCGCACGCCGCCGCCCCCCCCCTGCTGCTGCTGCTGCTGCTGCTGCAGGAGCTCCGGGGGGGGCGGCGGCAGGAGCGCCATGTCGTCCATGGTGCCCACCGGCTCCATCCTGGGCGAGGGGACGAGGCTGGAGGACGTGAGCGAGCCGTGGCGGGACACCGACTTCCTCTTCAGGGTGCGGTTGAGGTCCTCCAGGAAGAGGGGCTTCAGCGCCAGGGAGCCCGGCCCTGCCGATTTCGGGGAGGTGGGGGGGACGGGGGAGGAGGAGGAGGAGGTGGAGGAGGAGTAGGAGGTCAGGGAGGGAGGTGGCGTCTGGGACAGCGGGGGCGGCGAGAGGGGGATGGACATCGCGTTGTCGTACTGGGTCGTGTTGCTGCTCCGCCGGTTCATCGCCGGGGGAGGGACCGCCCCCTTCTTCAGCGAGCCCTGTTTCCACGACGACGACGACAAGGCGGAGGTCGCCGGCTGCGTCTGAGGCTGGGGGTTCACCACGGCCACCTTCGGGGGGTGGTGGAACTCGGAGGGGTGGGGAGGCGGAGGGAAAAGCTCAAAGTCGCTGGGGGGAGGCGGGAAATAGTCGGGGGAGGAGTCGAGGTGGGGAGGGTGGGAGGGGGGAGGCGGGGGAGGCGGGGACGGGAAGTCCGGTGGGGGCGGGTGGTGCTGGCCCGTCTGCAGCCCCTGCAGCGCCAGCGGCAGGTTGGCCAGGTTCAGCTTCCCCGGCTTCGGGAGCGGCGCCGGAAGAGCGGCGGAGTCTTTGGAAGGAGAGCCGGTCGCCGAGGAGGAGCCGGAGGAGGTGCCCGTCTGAGGAGCCGCCCCGAATCGGTTGACCAGGCTCTCCACCTTCTTGGGCCGCTCCTCCTGGGCCTCGCCCGAGCCGGAGCGGATGGAGGAGGCCCTCTGCGGGGTCGGGGGCGGCCCGCGCTTGGCGGATCCCGCGGAGGAAGCGGACGGCGACTTCTTGATCGGCGAGCCCGTCTTGGAGGAGGACGGGGGAGGGGGGAAATCTCCCAGGGAGCCGTCGGGAGGAGGCGGGGGGAACTCCGGGGACTGCGGCGCCACGGCGCCCCCTGGCTGCCACTTCGGTTTGGCCTTGACGGCCGGAGGAGACTGGGGGGCGCCGAACTTGGACCCGTCCGCGGCGTTCGACACGGGCAGGGAAGACGGGGCGTTTCCCGGGAACTGATTGACGATCTGTTTGACCAGTGAGGAGGTGGCGGCCGCGATGGAGACCGAGGAGGAGGAGGAGGAAGGAGACAGGGCCAGGTTTTTGGAGGAGAGGCTGTGCTGCTTGGGCAGGGTGGGGGGCGGCTGATTGGGCGAATGTCCCGTGGAGAAACTCTGCTGCTTTTTGAACGGGCCGTGGCCGCCGAACGCCGGCGTCGGCGACACGGGCGAGAGCGCGATGGGAAGGGAGGACGGCCCTGAGGGCTTCGGAGCCGTTTGAGGGGGAAACCCCCCGGTGAAGGTTTTGGGAGGCGCAGGAGGGGGAGCGCTCGGGGACAGAGGGCGGAGAGCTTGCAGGGAGGCGGGAGGAGACAGCTCGGCCTGAGGAGGAGGAGGAGGAGGAGGGGGAGGAGGAGACTCGGCGTCGGACGCCGCCGGCGTGAAGTCGTACACCATGTTGGGAAACTTCTGCGCCAGGAAGTGCTGCAGGCCAGCGTTGGAGAGCTGAGGGCAGGAGCTGGGCTCCGGAGGAGGGGGAGGCGGCAACCCGTTGGCCTCCAGGCTCTCCGGAGGAGGAGGCGGGAGGTAGCAGGGCTCCTGCAGGTCCTCCTCCGGCGGCGGCTGGCGGCGGGAGAGCGGAGGCGGGGCTCGACGGGCCGAACTTCAACGCCGCCATGGCCGAGCCCGGAGGCGGCGCCGTGGGCGGAGGAGGAGGGGGAGGAGAGGGCGGTAACGGAGGGGAGGTGCTGTAGGCGGCCGGGAGGGTGTTGTAGTTGGGTTTGGTGGTCTGGACCGGGAGGCCGGCCGGGCCGGGCGGCTGGGTCCTGGACTGGTTCTGGCTCTGCAGGCGGGCCAGCGTGCTGTACTTGACGTAGGAGGAGGGAGGCGCCGCCTGATGGGCCACGCTCACGACGGGGGGAGGCGGCGGGGGCGGAGGAGGCGACGGCGGCGACGGGGACGAGTCCTCGGATTGGACGAGGCCGTCCGTGTAGCTGGTCCGAGAGGGAGGGGTCTGAGGCTGAGAGAGGGGGAGGGGCAGGGGGGAGATGGTGGGTATCTGGAGCGGGATTGGCCTACTGATCGGGTCGATCTTCATCATCTGGAGAGAGGAGGTGAGAGGAAGAGGAGGAGGAGGAGAAAGGAGAGAAATTAGAGAAACTTTAGTTTGTGGAAACGAGGCGAGATCTGGGACGGGTTCTGATAGGCAGCCGTTGCGGACCCGCCCCCCACCCCTCTCTGTGATTGGCTCACATTCGTCTTTGTGACAAAAAAAAAACAGCCGTGCATTTTAGTTCTTTAATACGTTTATTGTTGGTCCTCATGAATCAGTGTTGTGCGTTTGTGTTGCGGTGTTCAGCAGGGATCTTTACGAGAGCCCGTGAACTTCTGACCGCGGCTGTGCTGACGTGACGTTCGCCGTTTTTGTCTTCCAGCGCCCGTTAAAAAACGGTTCGATGAGCGATGAGGACGCGACGGGATGCGGGAAGTCGATCCGCGGACCCACAACGCTTCGAACAAGGTCAGTCGCAACACAAAACTCCTCCGCCCGGCGACGACGGCATCGTCACGTCAAACAGGTTCTCAGCTGCTGTTTTCATTATCGCGTTGTCGTGCTTTGTGTTCAGCCCGCTGTGCGTTATTCATTGGTTAGGACGTCCCGTCACACCACGAGGTTAGAGCACAGCACTTACAAACAGGGGGCGCTCACGTTCCCGTTAGTCCACACCTCGACCCCCGCGGGGCGCGGCCTCATGGTTAAAATCGACGGCGCGCGGTGAAATCAAAGCACACGGGTTCAAACAGAGGTTTTAATGGGCTGCAGCCAAACACGGTCGCATGCGTGTTACATCACTTCCTGTCTAACCTCCGCTCCCTCCTCCTCCTCCTCCTCCTCCCGCACACAGAGGGACCGGCATACGCCCCTTCACCTTTGACCGCTGGCGGGGAAGCAGAGGGGAAACATGGGAAAAGTAGTCCACAAGTAAACAGGTAAACAGCGACGGGGGGAGGATTGTGTGTGTGTGTGTGTGTGTGTGTGTGTGTGTGTGTGTGTGTGTGTGTCGTTCACACACCTCGCCTTGTGTTCCTCTCCTCCAGGCATCCGAGAAGATGGAGCTGACGACGCTCTGCGAGCGGGTGTGGCCCGTCGACGTCATCTCCGACACGCCGCTGTCTGATTGGCTGGAGTGGTTGGACTGCGACTCTGAGGGGCGGGGGGGGGGGCGAACACAGGTGAGTTCGACTCGCTCGGGTAACGCCGCCGTGTCGTTACGCGAACCACCGAACCCTCGCCGTGTTCTCCCTCGACCCCCACAGACTCACCTGGGAGGCTGGAGGAGCTGGATCCTGACTTGATGGAGGAAGACGACAGGGAAGACCAATCGTACGCCGCCTCCGTCCTCCTCATGGCCTCCTGGAAGTTGATGTAGAGCGTCTTCCCGTACTGACGGAGCACAGGAAAACAAGCGGTCACCCAAACGCGGGAGCGGCAGCGGCGGCGGCGCGGCCCGATCGGGACGGGTTGCTACCTTGGCAATGCGGATGCTGTTGATCCACTGCTGGAGGGTCCTGACGTCGTCGCAGCAGAGGTACTTGATGTACTGCGACTTCTTCTGGATCTGAGGATGCTGCGGACACACGCGCCGATTTTACCAGCGCTATGCATTGTGGGCCGTCTGTCGTTTGTAATTACTCCACCACAGCACTAGGTGGCACTGGGGGTGAACGTACCTTCAGCACCATGCAGTAGTCTGTGGGAGCCTTGTACTTGCTCTTGTAGTCCTGGCCGTGGTAAACGTTGACGTGGTCCAGCTGGAGGAAACACACCAGGTCTCTGGATGCCTACCGGAAAAATAAATAAAAACCCAACACGCTGAATTTCAAGTATCTTGTTCCAGTGTAGAGAAAATAAAAGTATTACTGCGAAACAAACTTGTGTTTTTTTTCTTCTCTCCATCACACACCTTGGCTTTGCCCTTGGGGACGTAGTAGATGCCCGAGGCCCTGAGCAGGAAGTAGCGTTTTTTCCACGACTTCTTCCCGTCCTCCTTCAGCCACAGGACGCCCTCCATCTCAGGGACGGACACGGAGCTGCCGCCGAAACACTCCTGACGCACACGGCAAACAAATCCTCGTTCGGTTAAAGCCTGAGCCGCAGTTTAAGTGCGACGCGACGCCAAACGTTTCATGTAAGCATCAGACGGACGACGTTAGTTAGTCAGTTTGAAAGCTGCTGCGTGCATGCGCCACGAAAGCCCTGGTTTCTTTCAGCAAGACCGGAAACTGCTGAGTGTGCAGGAGGAGAAAACAAACGTACCTCGAGCAGAGCCTCTTTGTTTCTTTCAGCCATCTCGCACGTCTCCTTCCGCCCCAACAAATAGTTCTGCAGCACACAAGAAGCAGGAGAAACAGAGTAATGATGAAAACACACAACTGTGGAGTTTAATCAGCAAACTCTTCCTGTGAGTGTGTGAGTGTGTGTGTGTGTGTGTGTGTGTGTGTGTGTGTGTGTGTGTGTGTGTGTGTGTGTGTGTGTGTGTGTGTGTGTGCGCACGCATCCCTCTCACCTGGGGGTTTTTGAACAGGGCGTACTTCTCGATTCGCTCAGTAAACATCAGGCGGTTCTGGCTGTCTCTGGTCCAGTTCAGCAGGTTCTCCACCAGGTTCTCGTGATCTTCAAAGATCCGCTCTATAAAAGGCCAATGAGGTATTTGAGTCTTTGTTATTTTTTGCGGTGTTTTGACAGTGTAGTGAGGCGTTTTTTTCATGGATTTGTGACATGCAATATTTTGACCTTTTTTCCATTTTGAATACATATTATGCTATGGACTGTTGATAAAACACTATTTCTAGAGGTTTTAGAGCATTTTTAGACATGTTTCGCCTTTTTTCAACATAGTATAGTGAGGCGTTTTTTTGCGTTTTTTCTGACATTCTAAAAAATAACCTTTTTTGGAAGTTTTAACACCTTTTATGCTATGGGGTGTTTATAAAACAGTATTCCTTGATGTTTTGAGGCATTTTTAGATTTTTTTTTTTTTGTCATTTTTGACTTTTTTCGACATAGTTTAGTATGTCATTTTTTTTCCATTTTTCTGACATTCTAAAAACAACCTTTTGGAAGTTTTAACACCTTTTATGCTATGGGGTGTTTATAAAACAGTATTCCTTGATGTTTTGAGGCATTTTAGATTTTTTTTTTTTGTCATTTTTGACTTTTTTTTTCGACATAGTTTAGTATGTCATTTTTTTTTTCCATTTTCTGACACGCCACGACGGGGAGGCGGCGCGGGCGGAGGAGGCGACGGCGGCGACGGGACGAGTCCTCCGGATTGACGCAGGCCGTCCGTGTAGCTGGGTCCGAGAGGAGGGTCTGAGGCTGAGAGAGGGGAGGGGCAGGGGAGATGGTGGGTATCTGGAGCGGGATTGGCCTACTGATCGGGTCGATTCTTCATCATCTGGAGAGAGGAGGTGAGAGGAAGAGGAGGAGGAGGAGAAAGGAGAGAAATTAGAGAAACTTTAGTTTGTGGAAACGAGGCGAGATCTGGGGACGGGTTCTGATAGGCAGCCGCTATGGACCCGCCCCACCCCCCTCTCTGTGATTGGCTCACATTCGCCTTTGTGACAAAAAAAAACAGCCGTGCATTTTAGTTCTTTAATACGTTTATTGTTGGTCCTCATGAATCAGTGTTGTGCGTTTGTGTTGCGGTGTTCAGCAGGGATCTTTACGAGCCCGTGAACTTCTGACCGCTGGGGCTGTGCTGACGTGACGTTCGCCGTTTTTTGTCTTCCAGCGCCCGTTAAAAACGGTTCGATGAGCGATGAGGACGCGACGGGATGCGGAAGTCGATCCGCGGACCCACAACGCTCGAACAAGGTCAGTCGCAACACAAAACTCCTCCGCCCGGCGACGACGGCATCGTCACGTCAAACAGGTTCTCAGCTGCTGTTTTCATTATCGCGTTGTCGTGCTTTGTGTTCAGCCCGCCTGTGCGTTATTCATTGGTTAGGACGCCCGTCACACCACGAGGTTAGAGCACAGCACTTACAAACAGGGGCGCCACGTTCCCGTTAGTCCACACCTCGACCCCAGCGGGCGCGGCCTCATGGTTAAAATCGACGGCGCGCGGTGAAATCAAAGCACACGGGTTCAAACAGAGGTTTTAATGGGCTGCAGCCAAACACGGTCGCATGCGTGTTACATCACTTCCTGTCTAACCTCCGCCTCCTCCTCCTCCTCCTCCTCCTCCCCGCACACAGAGGGACCGGCATACGCCCTTCACCTTTGACCGCTGGGGGAAGCAGAGGGGAAACATGGGAAAAGTAGTCCACAAGTAAACAGGTAAACAGCGGCGGGGGGAGGATTGGTGTGTGTGTGTGTGTGTGTGTGTGTGTGTGTGTGTGTGTGCGCTGCTCACACACCTCGCCTTGTGTTCCTCTCCTCCAGGCATCCGAGAAGATGGAGCTGACGACGCTCTGCGGCGGGTGTGGCCTGGCCGACGTCATCTCCGACACGCCGCTGTCCGATTGGCTGGAGTGGTTGGACTGCGACTCTGAGGGCGGGGGGCGAACACAGGTGAGTTCGACTCGCTCGGGTAACGCCGCCCGTGTCGTTACGCCGAACCACCGAACCCTCGCCTGTGTTCTCCTCGACTCCCCACAGAGACTCACCTGGGAGGCTGGAGGAGCTGGATCCTGACTTGATGGAGGAAGACGACAGGGAAGACCAATCGCACGCCGCCTCCGCCCCTCCCTCATGGCCTCCTGAAGTTGATGTAGAGCGCCTTCCCGCACTGACGGAGCACAGGAAAACAAGCGGTCACCCAAACGCTGGGTAGCGGCAGCGGCGGCGGCGCCGGCCCGGACGGGACGGGTTGCTACCTTGGCAATGCGGATGCTGTTGATCCACTGCTGAGGGGTCCTGACGCCGTCGCAGCAGAGGTACTTGATGTACTGCGACTTCTTCTGGATCTGAGGATGTTGCGGACACACGCGCGCCGATTTTACCAGCGCTTATGCATTGTGGGCCGTCTGTCGTTTGTAATTACTCCACCACAGCACTAGGTGGCACTGGGGTGAACGTACCTTCAGCACCATGCAGTAGTCTGTGGGAGTTTTGTACTTGCTCTTGTAGTCCTGGCCGTGGTAAACGTTGACGTGGTCCAGCTGGAGGAAACACACCAGGTCTCTGGATGCCTACCGAAAAAAATAAATAAAAACCCAACACGCTGAATTTCAAGTATCTTGTTCCAGTGTAGAGAAAATAAAAGTATTACTGCGAAACAAACTTGTGTTTTTTTCTTCTTCTCCATCACACACCTTGGCTTTGCCCTTGGGGACGTAGTAGATGCCCGAGGCCCTGAGCAGGAAAGTAGCGTTTTTTCCACGACTTCTTCCCCGTCCTCCTTCAGCCACAGGACGCCTCCATCTCAGGGACGGACACGGAGCTGCCGCCAAACACTCCTGACGACACGGCAAACAAACTCGCTCGGTTAAAGCCTGAGCCGCAGTTTAAGTGCGACGCGACGCCAAACGTTTCATGTAAGCATCAGACGGACGACGTTAGTTAGTCAGTTGAAAGCTGCTGCGCATGCGCCACGAAAGCCCTGGTTTCTTTCAGCAAGACCGGAGACTGCTGAGTGTGCAGGAGGAGAAAACAAACGTACTCGAGCAGAGCCTCTTCTTGTTTCTTTCAGCCATTTCGCACGTCTCCTTCCGCCCCAACAAATAGTTCTGCAGCACACAAGAAGCAGGAGAAACAGAGTAATCATTTTTCTGACATTCTAAAAAAACAACCTTTTTGGAAGTTTTAACATAACCTTTTTATTTTATGGGGTGTTTATAAAACAGTATTCCCTGATGTTTTGAGGCATTTTAGCAAAAAAAATTTTTTGACATTTTTGACTTTTTTTCGACATAGTTTAGTATAGTGATTTTTTTTTACCATTTTTCTGACATTCTAAAAAACAACCTTTTTGGAAGTTTTAACACCTTTTATGCTATGGGGTGTTTATAAAACAGTATTCCCTGATGTTTTGAGGCATTTTTAGCAAAAAAATTTTTTTTTTGACATTTTTTGACTTTTTTCGACATAGTTTAGTATGTCATTTTTTTTCCATTTTTCTGACATTCTAAAAAACAACCTTTTTGGAAGTTTTAACACCTTTTATGCTATGGGGTGTTTATAAAACAGTATTCCCTGATGTTTTGAGGCATTTTTAGCAAAAATTTTTTTTTGACATTTTTTGACTTTTTTCGACATAGTTTAGTATGTCGTTTTTTTTTTCCATTTTTCTGACATTCTAAAAAACAACCTTTTTTGGAAGTTTTAACACCTTTTATGCTATGGGGTGTTTATAAAACAGTATTCCTTGATGTTTTGAGGCATTTTTAGAATTTTTTTTTGTCATTTTTGACTTTTTTCGACATAGTTTAGTATGTCATTTTTTTTCCATTTTTCTGACATTCTAAAAAACAACCTTTTTGGAAGTTTTAACACCTTTTATGCTATGGGGTGTTTATAAAACAGTATTCCCTGATGTTTTGAGGCATTTTTAGAAAATTTTTTTTTTTTGACATTTTTTGACTTTTTTCGACATAGTTTAGTATGTCATTTTTTTGCATTTTTCTGACATTCTAAAAAACAACCTTTTTGGAAGTTTTAACACCTTTTTTGCTATGGGGTGTTTATAAAACAGTATTCCCTGATGTTTTGAGGCATTTTTTTTTTTTTTTTTTGACATTTTTGACTTTTTTTCGACATAGTTTAGTATGTCATTTTTTTTTGGCATTTTTCTGACATTCTAAAAACAACCTTTTTGGAAGTTTTAACACCTTTTATGCTATGGGTGTTTATAAAACAGTATTCCCTGATGTTTTGAGGCATTTTTAGCAAAAAAAAAATTTCGACAGTTTTTGACTTTTTTCGACATAGTTTAGTATGTCGTTTTTTTGGCATTTTTCTGACATTCAAAAAAACAACCTTTTTGGAAGTTTTAACACCTTTTATGCTATGGGGTGTTTATAAAACAGTATTCCCTGATGTTTTGAGGCATTTTTAGAATTTTTTTTTTTTTGTCATTTTTGACTTTTTTCGACATAGTTTAGTATGTCATTTTTTTGGCATTTTTCTGACATTCTAAAAAACAACCTTTTTGGAAGTTTTAACACCTTTTATGCTATGGGGTGTTTATAAAACAGTATTCCCTGATGTTTTGAGGCATTTTCAGCAAAAAAATTTTTTTGACATTTTTTGACTTTTTTCGACATAGTTTAGTATGTGGTTTTTTTTGGCATTTTTCTGACATTCATTTTTCTGAAAAAAAAACAACCTTTTTTGGAAGTTTTAACACCTTTTATGCTATGGGGTGTTTATAAAACAGTATTCCCTGATGTTTTGAGGCATTTTTAGCAATTTTTTTTTCGTCATTTTTGACTTTTTTCGACATAGTTTAGTATGTGTTTTTTTTTGGCATTTTTCTGACATTAAAAAAAACAACCTTTTGGAAGTTTTAACACCTTTTATGCTATGGGTGTTTATAAAACAGTATTCCCTGATGTTTTGAGGCATTTTAAAAAAATTTTTTTTGACATTTTTTGACTTTTTTTCGACATAGTTTAGTATGTCGTTTTTTTGGCATTTTTCTGACATTCTAAAAAAACAACCTTTTTGGAAGTTTTAACACCTTTTATGCTATGGGTGTTTATAAAACAGTATTCCCTGATGTTTTGAGGCATTTTAGCAAATTTTTTTTTTTTTGTCATTTTTGACTTTTTTCGACATAGTTTAGTATGTTGTTTTTTGGCATTTTTCTGACATTCTAAAAAACAACCTTTTTGGAAGTTTTAACACCTTTTATGCTATGGGGTGTTTATAAAACAGTATTCCCTGATGTTTTGAGGCATTTTTAGCAAAAAATTTTTTTTTTTTGTCATTTTTGACTTTTTTTTTTCGACATAGTTTAGTATGTCATTTTTTTGCATTTTTCTGACATTCTAAAAAACAACCTTTTTGGAAGTTTTAACACCTTTTATGCTATGGGGTGTTTATAAAACAGTATTCCTTGATGTTTTGAGGCATTTTTAGAATTTTTTTTTTTGTCATTTTTTGACTTTTTTCGACATAGTTTAGTATGTCATTTTTTTTCCATTTTTCTGACATTCTAAAAAACAACCTTTTTGGAAGTTTTAACACCTTTTATGCTATGGGGTGTTTATAAAACAGTATTCCCTGATGTTTTGAGGCATTTTTAGCAAAAAAATTTTTTCGACATTTTTTGACTTTTTTCGACATAGTTTAGTATGTCGTTTTTTTGGCATTTTTCTGACATTCAAAAAAACAACCTTTTTGGAAGTTTTAACACCTTTTATGCTATGGGGTGTTTATAAAACAGTATTCCCTGATGTTTTGAGGCATTTTTAGCAAAAAATTTTGACATTTTTTGACTTTTTTCGACATAGTTTAGTATGTCGTTTTTTTTGGCATTTTTCTGACATTCAAAAAAACAACCTTTTTGGAAGTTTTAACACCTTTTATGCTATGGGTGTTTATAAAACAGTATTCCCTGATGTTTTGAGGCATTTTTAGCAAAAAAAATTTTTGACATTTTTTGACTTTTTTCGACATAGTTTAGTATGTCGTTTTTTTGGCATTTTTCTGACATTCTAAAAAACAACCTTTTTGGAAGTTTTAACACCTTTTATGCTATGGGGTGTTTATAAAACAGTATTCCCTGATGTTTTGAGGCATTTTTAGCAAAAAAAAAATTTCGACATTTTTGACTTTTTTCGACATAGTTTAGTATGTCGTTTTTTTTGGCATTTTTCTGACATTCTAAAAAACAACCTTTTTGGAAGTTTTAACACCTTTTATGCTATGGGGTGTTTATAAAACAGTATTCCCTGATGTTTTGAGAGGCATTTAGCAAAAAAAATTTTTTCGACATTTTTGACTTTTTTCGACATAGTTTAGTATGTCGTTTTTTTTGGCATTTTTCTGACATTCAAAAAAAACAACCTTTTTGGAAGTTTTAACACCTTTTATGCTATGGGGTGTTTATAAAACAGTATTGCCTGAGGTTTTGAGGCATTTTTTAAAAAAAAAATTTTTTTTGTCATTTTTGACTTTTTTTTCGACATAGTTTAGTATCGTTTTTTTTGGGCATTTTTCTGACATTCTAAAAAACAACCTTTTTGGAAGTTTTAACACCTTTTATGCTATGGGGTGTTTATAAAACAGTATTCCCTGATGTTTTGAGGCATTTTAGCAAAAAAAATTTTTTTGACATTTTTTGACTTTTTTCGACATAGTTTAGTATGTTTTTTTTTTGGCATTTTTCTGACATTCAAAAAAACAACCTTTTTGGAAGTTTTAACACCTTTTATGCTATGGGGTGTTCATTAAACAGTATTCCCTGATGTTTTGAGGCATTTTTAGCAAAAATTTTTTTTTTGTCATTTTTTGACTTTTTTCGACATAGTTTAGTATGTGTTTTTTTGGCATTTTTCTGACATTCTAAAAAACAACCTTTTTGGAAGTTTTAACACCTTTTATGCTATGGGGTGTTTATAAAACAGTATTCCCTGATGTTTTGAGGCATTTTTAGCAAAATTTTTTTTTTGTCATTTTTGACTTTTTTCGACATAGTTTAGTATGTCGTTTTTTTGGCATTTTTCTGACATTCAAAAAAACAACCTTTTTGGAAGTTTTAACACCTTTTATGCTATGGGGTGTTCATTAAACAGTATTCCCTGATGTTTTGAGGCATTTTTAGCAAGAAAATTTTTTTTTGACATTTTTTGACTTTTTTCGACATAGTTTAGTATGTCGTTTTTTTTGGCATATTTCTGACATTCAAAAAAATCAACCTTTTTGGAAGTTTTAACACCTTTTATGCTATGGGGTGTTTATAAAACAGTATTGCCTGAGGTTTTGAGGCATTTCTAGCAAAAAAATTTTTTCGACATTTTTTGACTTTTTTCGACATAGTTTAGTATGTCGTTTTTTTGGCATTTTCCTGACATTCAAAAAAACAGCCTTTTTGGAAGTTTTAACACCTTTTATGCTATGGGGTGTTTATTAAACAGTATTCCCTGATGTTTTGAGGCATTTTAGGAAAAAAATTTTTTTGTCATTTTTTGACTTTTTTCGACATAGTTTAGTATGTCGTTTTTTTGGCATTTTTCTGACATTCAAAAAAACAACCTTTTGGAAGTTTTAACACCTTTTATGCTATGGGTGTTTATAAAACAGTATTCCCTGATGTTTTGAGGCATTTTGTAATTTTTTTTTTTTTGTCATTTTTGACTTTTTTTCGACATAGTTTAGTATGTGTTTTTTTTTGGCATTTTCTGACATTCTAAAAAACAACCTTTTTTGGAAGTTTTAACACCTTTTATGCTATGGGGTGTTTATAAAACAGTATTCCCTGATGTTTTGAGGCATTTTTAGCAAAAAAAATTTTTTTGACATTTTTTGACTTTTTTCGACATAGTTTAGTATGTCGTTTTTTTGGCATTTTTCTGACATTCTAAAAAACAACCTTTTTGGAAGTTTTAACACCTTTTATGCTATGGGGTGTTTATAAAACAGTATTCCCTGATGTTTTGAGGCATTTTTTAGCAAAAATTTTTTTTTTTTGACATTTTTTGACATTTTTTTTTTCGACATAGTTTAGTATGTCATTTTTTTTTTGGGCATTTTCTGACATTAAAAAAAACAACTTTTTTGGAAGTTTTAACACCTTTTATGCTATGGGGTGTTTATAAAACAGTATTCCCTGATGTTTTGAGGCATTTTTAGCATTTTAATTTTTTTTTTGTCATTTTTGACTTTTTTCGACATAGTTTAGTATGTCGTTTTTTTTGGCATTTTTCTGACATTCAAAAAAAACAACCTTTTTGGAAGTTTAACACCTTTTATGCTATGGGGTGTTTATAAAACAGTATTCCCTGATGTTTTGAGGCATTTTTTAAAAAAATTTTTTTTTTGTCATTTTTTGACTTTTTTCGACATAGTTTAGTATGTGTTTTTTTTTGGCATTTTTCTGACATTCTAAAAAACAACCTTTTTGGAAGTTTTAACACCTTTTATGCTATGGGGTGTTTATAAAACAGTATTCCCTGATGTTTTGAGGCATTTTAGCAAAAATTTTTTTTTTTTGACATTTTTGACTTTTTCGACATAGTTTAGTATGTCGTTTTTTTTGGCATTTTTCTGACATTCTAAAAAACAACCTTTTTGGAAGTTTTAACAACTTTTATGCTATGGGGTGTTTATAAAACAGTATTCCCTGATGTTTTCAGGCATTTTTAGAAATTTTTTTTTTTTGACATTTTTTGACTTTTTTCGACATAGTTTAGTATGTCGTTTTTTTTGGCATTTTTCTGACATTAAAAAAAACAACCTTTTTGGAAGTTTTAACACCTTTTATGCTATGGGTGTTTATAAAACAGTATTCCCTGATGTTTTGAGGCATTTTTTAAAAAATTTTTTTTTGACATTTTTTGACTTTTTTTCGACATAGTTTAGTATGTCGTTTTTTTTGGCATTTTTCTGACATTCTAAAAAAACAACCTTTTTGGAAGTTTTAACACCTTTTATGCTATGGGGTGTTTATAAAACAGTATTCCCTGATGTTTTGAGGCATTTTTAGCAAATTTTTTTTTTTTTTGACATTTTTGACTTTTTTTCGACATAGTTTAGTATGTATTTTTTTTGGCATTTTTCTGACATTCTAAAAAACAACCTTTTTGGAAGTTTTAACACCTTTTATGCTATGGGGTGTTTATAAAACAGTATTCCCTGATGTTTTGAGGCATTTTTTAAATTTTTTTTTTGACATTTTTGACTTTTTTTCGACATAGTTTAGTATGTCGTTTTTTTTTGGCATTTTTCTGACATTCTAAAAAAACAACCTTTTTTGGAAGTTTTAACACCTTTTATGCTATGGGGTGTTTATAAAACAGTATTCCCTGATGTTTTGAGGCATTTTAGAAAAAAAATTTTTTGACATTTTTTGACTTTTTTCGACATAGTTTAGTATGTCGTTTTTTTGGGCATTTTTCTGACATTCTAAAAAACAACCTTTTTGGAAGTTTTAACACCTTTTATGCTATGGGGTGTTCATTAAACAGCATTCCCTGACGTTTTGAGGCATTTTTAGTTCAAAATTTTTTTTGTCATTTTTTGACTTTTTTCGACATAGTTTAGTATGTCGTTTTTTTTGGCATTTTTCTGACATTCTAAAAAACAACCTTTTTGGAAGTTTTAACACCTTTTATGCTATGGGGTGTTTATAAAACAGTATTGCCTGAGGTTTTGAGGCATTTCTAGAAAAAAATTTCGTCATTTTTTGACTTTTTTCGACATAGTTTAGTATGTCGTTTTTTTTGGCATTTTTCTGACATTCAAAAAAACAACCTTTTTGGAAGTTTTAACACCTTTTATGCTATGGGGTGTTTATAAAACAGTATTCCCTGATGTTTTGAGGCATTTTTAGCTCAAAAATGTTTTTGACATTTTTTGACTTTTTTCGACATAGTTTAGTATGTCTTTTTTTTGGCATTTTTCTGACATTCAAAAAAACAACCTTTTTGGAAGTTTTAACACCTCTTATGCTATGGGGTGTTCATTAAACAGTATTCCCTGATGTTTTGAGGCATTTTTAGCAAAAAATTTTTTTTTGACATTTTTTGACTTTTTTCGACATAGTTTAGTATGTCGTTTTTTTGGCATTTTCTGACATTCAAAAAAAAACAACTTTTTGGAAGTTTTAACACCTTTTATGCTATATGGGTGTTCATTAAACAGTATTCCCTGATGTTTTGAGGCATTTTTAGCAAAAAAATTTTTTCGACATTTTTTGACTTTTTTCGACATAGTTTAGTATGTCGTTTTTTTTGGCATTTTTCTGACATTCTAAAAAAACAACCTTTTGGAAGTTTTAACACCTTTTATGCTATGGGGTGTTTATAAAACAGTATTCCCTGATGTTTTGAGGCATTTTAGCAAAAAAATTTTTTTGACATTTTTGACTTTTTTCGACATAGTTTAGTATGTCATTTTTTTTTTGGCATTTTTCTGACATTCAAAAAAAACAACCTTTTGGAAGTTTTAACACCTTTTATGCTATGGGTGTTTATAAAACAGTATTCCCTGATGTTTTGAGGCATTTTTAGCAAATTTTTTTTTTTTGTCATTTTTGACTTTTTTCGACATAGTTTAGTATGTCGTTTTTTTGGCATTTTTCTGACATTCAAAAAAACAACCTTTTTGGAAGTTTTAACACCTTTTATGCTATGGGGTGTTTATAAAACAGTATTCCCTGATGTTTTGAGGCATTTTTAAAAAATTTTTTTTTGTCATTTTTTGACTTTTTTCGACATAGTTTAGTATGTCGTTTTTTTTTTGGCATTTTTCTGACATTCTAAAAACAACCTTTTTGGAAGTTTTAACACCTTTTATGCTATGGGGTGTTTATAAAACAGTATTCCCTGATGTTTTGAGGCATTTTTAGAAAAAAATTTTTTTTGTCATTTTTGACTTTTTTCGACATAGTTTAGTATGTCGTTTTTTTGGGCATTTTTCTGACATTCTAAAAAACAACCTTTTTGGAAGTTTTAACACCTTTTATGCTATGGGGTGTTTATAAAACAGTATTCCCTGATGTTTTGAGGCATTTTTAAAAACTTTTTTTTTTTTGACATTTTTTGACTTTTTTCGACATAGTTTAGTATGTCATTTTTTTTTGGCATTTTTCTGACATTCTAAAAAACAAACTTTTTTGGAAGTTTTAACACCTTTTATGCTATGGGGTGTTTATAAAACAGTATTCCCTGATGTTTTGAGGCATTTTTAGCAAAATTTTTTTTTTTTTGTCATTTTTGACTTTTTTCGACATAGTTTAGTATGTCGTTTTTTTTGGCATTTTTCTGACATTCAAAAAAACAACCTTTTTGGAAGTTTTAACACCTTTTATGCTATGGGGTGTTTATAAAACAGTATTCCCTGATGTTTTGAGGCATTTTTAGCAAAAAAAAAATTTTTTTCGACATTTTTGACTTTTTTCGACATAGTTTAGTATGTCATTTTTTTTTGGCATTTTTCTGACATTCTAAAAAACAACCTTTTTGGAAGTTTTAACACCTTTTATGCTATGGGGTGTTTATAAAACAGTATTCCCTGATGTTTTGAGGCATTTTTAGCAAAAAAAATTTTTTGACATTTTTTGACTTTTTTCGACATAGTTTAGTATGTCGTTTTTTTTTTGGCATTTTTCTGACATTCAAAAAAAACAACCTTTTTGGAAGTTTTAACACCTTTTATGCTATGGGGTGTTTATAAAACAGTATTCCCTGATGTTTTGAGGCATTTTTAGCAAAAAAATTTTTTTGACATTTTTTGACTTTTTTCGACATAGTTTAGTATGTCGTTTTTTTGGGCATTTTTCTGACATTCTAAAAAACAACTTTTTTGGAAGTTTTAACACCTTTTATGCTATGGGGTGTTTATAAAACAGTATTCCCTGAGGTTTTGAGGCATTTTTAGCAAAATTTTTTTTTTTTGACATTTTTTGACTTTTTTCGATATAGTTTAGTATGTCGTTTTTTTTGGCATTTTCTGACATTCTAAAAAACAACCTTTTTTGGAAGTTTTAACACCTTTTATGCTATGGGGTGTTTATAAAACAGTATTCCTTGATGTTTTGAGGCATTTTTAGAATTTTTTTTTTTTTGTCATTTTTGACTTTTTTCGACATAGTTTAGTATGTCATTTTTTTTTCCATTTTTCTGACATTCTAAAAAACAACCTTTTTGGAAGTTTTAACACCTTTTATGCTATGGGGTGTTTATAAAACAGTATTCCTTGATGTTTTGAGGCATTTTTAGAATTTTTTTTTTTTTTTTGACATTTTTTGACTTTTTCGACATAGTTTAGTATGTCGTTTTTTTGGGCATTTTTCTGACATTCTAAAAAACAACCTTTTTGGAAGTTTTAACACCTTTTATGCTATGGGGTGTTTATAAAACAGTATTCCCTGATGTTTTGAGGCATTTTTAGCAAAAAAATTTTTTTTACATTTTTTGACTTTTTTCGACATAGTTTAGTATGTCATTTTTTTGGCATTTTCTGACATTCTAAAAACAACCTTTTTGGAAGTTTTAACACCTTTTATGCTATGGGGTGTTTATAAAACAGTATTCCCTGATGTTTTGAGGCATTTTTTAAAAAAATTTTTTTTTTTGACATTTTTTGACTTTTTTTTCGACATAGTTTAGTATGTTTTTTTTTGGCATTTTTCTGACATTCAAAAAAACAACCTTTTTGGAAGTTTTAACACCTTTTATGCTATGGGGTGTTTATAAAACAGTATTCCCTGATGTTTTGAGGCATTTTTAAAAAAATTTTGTCATTTTTTGACTTTTTTCGACATAGTTTAGTATGTGTTTTTTTTTAGCATTTTTCTGACATTCTAAAAACAACCTTTTTGGAAGTTTTAACACCTTTTATGCTATGGGGTGTTTATAAAACAGTATTCCCTGATGTTTTGAGGCATTTTTAGCAAATTTTTTTTTTTGTCATTTTTGACTTTTTTCGACATAGTTTAGTATGTCATTTTTTTCCATTTTTCTGACATTCTAAAAAACAACCTTTTTTGGAAGTTTTAACACCTTTTATGCTATGGGGTGTTTATAAAACAGTATTCCTTGATGTTTTGAGGCATTTTTTAAATTTTTTTTTTTTTGTCATTTTTGACTTTTTTCGACATAGTTTAGTATGTCATTTTTTTTTCCATTTTTCTGACATTCTAAAAAACAACCTTTTTGGAAGTTTTAACACCTTTTATGCTATGGGGTGTTTATAAAACAGTATTCCTTGATGTTTTGAGGCATTTTTAGAAAAATTTTTTTTTTTTTTTTTGTCATTTTTGACTTTTTTCGACATAGTTTAGTATGTCATTTTTTTTTTCATTTTTCTGACATTCTAAAAAACAACCTTTTTGGAAGTTTTAACACCTTTTATGCTATGGGGTGTTTATAAAACAGTATTCCCTGATGTTTTGAGGCATTTTTAGCAAAAAAAATTTTTTTTTTTGT
>JAFBJZ010000957.1:990000-992500 GCA_016785225.1 Psettodes erumei
TGATGTCGTCCAGGCTGAAGTTGGAGGCCAGCGCCGGCCTCCCATGATGCCCGGCGGGAGCTCTGATGGTGCCGGCCGGCGACGCCCTGGTGCTGCTGCTGCTGCTGCTCGCCCCGCTGCTGCCCCCCCCTCCGCCGCTGACGCTGTTGCCGCTGCTCCCGCCGCCCCCTGCTGGCTGCTGCCTGCCGCTGCGCCCCGCTGGAGGCTTCTGACGGACCTGGAGGGACCACGGGTCTCAGATAAACCGTCACATTGTGTGTGTGTGTGTGTGTGTGTGTGTGTGTGTGTGTGTGTGTGTGTGTGTGTGTGTGTGTGTGCCCGTACCTTGGTGTCGGTCAGCCCCAGGCGGGCCATGCCGCCGGCGCTGTTTGGTTTGGCGTTGATGGTGCTGAGCTCCTGTTCGATGGAGCAGAGGTCGGCCATGAGGGCGTCCAGATCCACGTTCTCCCCCTGATTCAGCGCCTCTGCGGGCGGACGGACGGACGGGCGGGCGGATGTGAGACCAGCGGATCCGGTCGCGACAGGATTAAAGTGTGTGTGTGTGTGTGTGTGTGTTTCTGCGTGCGTCTCACCGTTGATGTTGTAGATGGAGAACCTGTAGGAGAAGTTGGCCATGTTGGTCTCCTGACGGAGGGGAGCTTTCTGCTGAGGAGGCGGCTCCGGGCGACCGTCATCCAGGCTCTGAGAGGAGAGAGAGAGATAATCTACAGATAGTCTACATGATCTATATCTACGTCTGTATGCGTGTGTGTGTGTGTGTGTGTGTGTGTTGCACCTGTGTGAGTTTGTCCAGCTCTCCCAGCCAGGCTCCGAACATCTTGTCCAGGTCCTGGTCCTCCTTATCGCTGTCCTCCTCCTCCTCGTCCCCCTCTTCCTCCCTCACCTCCACCTCCTCGTCTGACAACTGGTCCATCTGAAGGGGGGTGGGGGAGGAAGGAGCTGGTTAACAGAGTGCGGTCGCTCGGCTCCACCTAGTGGACAGCCGGGTGAACAGCAGAGGGAGCGTCGACGAGCCAAGCGGGTCAAAGGTCACGAATACTCGCCATAAAAACAATTTAAGTAATCCACATAAAAGGCGTCTTGAAGCCACTTCCAGATGAAGACGAATTAAAAAAGCTGTCGTTAGAAAAGACCGACAATAACAAGTTGTTTGTGATTAAAAAACACAGCTGGTGAGAATCAGGAAATATGGACGTCGACGGAGACAAAGCGCAGCTGCGTTCGATAAAGCGAACGCGACGCAGACCGAAACCGCCGTCCCCAGAAATGCGCCGTGTCTTTGAAGAAGCTCTTCAGAGACGTAAATAAAAGCGGAGAGACACGTCGTCTCCGAGTTGGAAGGCGTCTGGTCAAACACTTCACGTACGACTACTCCCCACAAAGTGTAAACACTGATGATCCACCTGCGTGTTTCCTCCTTAACAGGAAGAACAAACAAACAAAACAAAGAGACGGACACGAAATGGACAGAGCGTCTTCATGTCCTCTGAGGAAACTGATGGTTGAGTTGACTGAGCAAAAACAACATTAACCATAAAAAACACATCAAGATTTCTATTTATAAAAAATCCCCAACGTTCCTCCGGGGTCAGTAAATTACAACACAACAGTCATAATCACAATAAACTTGATTAAGTGTGTGTGTGTGTGTGTGTGTGTGTGTGTGTGTGAGGGGGGGGGTTAACCAGCCTGAGGACAAGTCAACACACTCTGAGACGCTTCCAAATGATTCACCTCCAGGAAAACAACAACACAACATGATGAACGCTACAGTCAGGAGGTGGTTAGCTTAGCTTAGCTTATCTTAGCCTAGCTTAGCTTAGGGGCAGACCCAGAACATGAAACATCAACATGGCCCGGGACAACCTCGCTTTGCCCGATGAAAGAAAAAGTGAAGGGTGTTTGACACATTCCCTCAGCGGGCTCCTTCTTCACCTCCCTCTCCTCCTCCTCCTCCTCCTCCTCCTCCCTCACCTCCTCCACATCTCCACCCAGGCGGACCCCAGCAGTATCGCCCAGGGCACGGTGTGCTATTCCTGGGTAGCCATTTTATTGTCGCCCCTCTCTGGGGAGAGTCAGCTCGCCAACACACACACACACACACACATACACACACACAAGATTAGAGAGCAGAATGTCACACACACCCACACACAAACACCAAACACACACACACACACACACTGAGGAGCGGCGCTACAATTAGATCCCTGTGGTTAAGAAGGTCTGTCATTTAGACTGGAGGATAAGGCAAGTGTGTGTGTGTGTGTGTGTGTGTGTGTGTGTGTGTGTGTGTGTGTGTGTGTGTGTGTGTGTGTGTGTGTGGTTTGGGGACTGCTCAGGGACTAGAGGACCGTTGTGAAAACTCTCACAGCTGCGCTCTTGTACAACAATCTGCCGTTTCCACAGGCAAAGGACGACGGCCAACAAACCCACATTATTTTTTTTTTTTTTTTTTTTTTTGCAGGAGGAAGAAAAATCACGTCACGTTCTCATGCGC
>JAFBJZ010000957.1:997500-1107500 GCA_016785225.1 Psettodes erumei
AATAAATAGAGGATCACAAAAAAAAACACACACACACACACAAAAATCACAAGAGCAGTTCCTCCCGGTTTCCCATAGCAACGGGATGTTTAACCGCAAACCAACCAAAATCGCCAAAAAAACACCCACGCTGCCCTCTGCGCGACCTGTTGCACCGCCGCGGTTGTGACACGCGTCCGTCTAATTCCAGGAACTGAAAGTGACGTGTCATGAAAAACGGTTCCTCGTGCCGCTGTGTTGGCAACCACCAGGAAAAAGGGCGGAGGAGGGCGGAGCTAACAGCGCCACCGTCTCTCGGACGCTATAAATACCGTTTCTTTGCAGATGATGCTCTCGTGTTGCTCATCTTCACGTTTGCACATCTAGCGAATGGAAAACTTTCGGATCAGCTCTTGTTTCCGTCCCTCGGACAGGGAAGCCCCCCCCCACCCCGCCCCCACCCCCACCCCCACCCAGTGAATATTAATACCTTTGGGCTTTGTGATGCTGAAGCTCTTGTTGCCGGGCGGATTGATGACGCCGGTGTTAAGAAGGGTCATTACGAAACGCCGCCGCCTGCCAAAACAGGGGCTTTAAAAACCTCTCGACAGCTTCACCTCGCCGTTATTTCACCCGTAATGAGACTTGGAAATCTGATTGGAGAGGGCGGCGCGGTTAATCGTGTGCATAATGACGCGATTAGAGTTTCCGCCGCAAATTATCGGCGCGATTGCAACGCGGGACCCATTTAAACTGCCACAAGAAAGACGCTGTTGCGACACTTTTCCATCTTCAAAGCCTGCAGACGAACAATGGTGAAGATCACTGAGGAAACCACGGAGCTCCACCCGCATCTCACGCCGTCTCCGTTTTATTTTTTCTTAAAATAAAACAGTCGAGGTTTTGCACAGGGAAAAAGGACGCACCTGACGACAATCCAGCCAGATTAGTGACCCAGATTACGTGCGCCAACTCAAAAGCAATAAATATGTTTTTAAACGCCACAAACTGCTTCGACTGCTTCGACATCACATGATGGGGGAAATACGAGTTCGCCGGAGCCCGGAGGTGCCCCGCCTCTCGCCTTGTCAATTTTCAGCCATTTGTTAAGCTCCTCGTTGGGAGGAGACTTCGGCCCGTCCTCGCCGACGACTTCAAACGTCCGTTTGAAGATTTGGAGTCAGGGTTGAGGGTTGGATTACGTTTAGCTCCGGGGGGTTAGGGTCCACATCAAGAACGGTATGGAAAGGTAATGTGTGGACATGTGTGCGACTGAGAGGATTGTGGCAAATTGGGGGGGTTTACTGGTGGGAGTCAAACCCTCAACCCCGGCAGAGTCGGCGCCTGGAGCGGCGAATGCTCTGCCTGGTAATGGCCGCCTGCACGGGGCCCGGAGTCAGGTCACATTACTGCATGCATCCTCTTACACTGCCCTCGGGTTAAATCACACACACACACACACACACACACACACACACACACACACACACACACACACACACACACACACACACACACACACACACACACACACACACACACACACACACACACACACACACACACACACACACACACACACACACACACAAGAGAATAGAAGTTGCACCGTGATGAAATCAACATCTGAATGTAAATCACTGAGCTACAAAGTCACGCACGTTCAGTTTTTGCAGCCGCCGGTGTCTGGTTTTATTTCCAGGAAGTAAGTGGGTGCGTGCAGCTTCACCGGTGCATTGTGGGATTTCTTCAAACCGGAGGATGGAGCGTGCATCACCCCCGTCACCCCCGGTCTGCACCTCCACTCTGAATCGTGATGGGCGGCTGCTGATTGTGACAAAAATCCCCGGTGAGCGTTGCCCAGGAAACACAACCGGACCGTGAGCCCACGCAGAACCATTCAAAACCCAGACCAGCGAACGGGAGGAAACACACACACACACACACACACACACACACACACACACACACACACACACACACACACACACACACACACACACACACACACACACAGGTCCAGCACTGCTGCAGTAGAGTCGGTCGCACTGCAGAACTGTCAGGAAGAATCACAGCGCTCTGCTTTACTGCTCTGACACACACAGACAGACACACACACACACACACACACACACACACACACACACACACACGTCTCATACACTCAATACAAGGTCACTGAGCTACTGGGTTAAAACACGACCAGCAGGAGGAAGAGGAGGCACTGACGAAGGCGACTGTATCCAGTATCCGCCACACACATTAGGAAGGATCCGGAAGTCTGTGCGTGTGTGTGTGTGTGTGTGTGTGTGTGTGTGTGTGTGTGTGTGTGTGTGTGTGTGTGTGTGTGCGTGTGTGTGTCAGACTCACTGACACAGGGCCCGGCCCATGTGACCGGATCTCAGCTGAAACCGAGGAGAAGACGCCACAGTTGAAGGTTGACAGGTTAAGTTGAGGTTAGTTCTGACTGCAGGAGGCAGTTAGCCTAGCTTAGCATAAAGACTGGAAACAGGGGGAAACTGCTAGCCTGCCCTGCCCAGACAAGTACCCACGGGAGTTACAAAGACACGCTGCGTTACCACTGCGCAAATGATTATTTCTCTAATTAATAACTGATTGATAAATTAATAGATCACAATATCTGTCATTAAATGACATTTTTTTCTGTCTGGCCAAGAGTTAAAAACCCCCAAAACATTTATTCTTTATAAGAATGTGTGTCCACATTTTATCCCAACGCCCACTACACTGCATCCACACCAGAAAAAGAAGAACGATTTTAGTGCCACTGAACGCAGCACAGTGGCACCCAGGCCCAAAGCAAAACTTTCCACTTCGGTCCGCCCTCGGTCGCCAGAAACAACATCTGCGGCAGCAGCTCGAGAGCGTGAGCGGCGCCGAGCGAGGCGAGGAGGATCCGCTCAGACACACGGACCCGTGCAGCGCGCTCGCCTCACGGCGTTAATCGTGTAATGACAGAGCGGAGAACCAACGACTCAGCTTGACTCAGCGAAAAAAAAAACAAATGCCGGGCCGGCTCCGGTTCCAACAAGTCCCCCCGGATCAGACCGCCCCTTCACCTGATGCTGAGGGTAACACCTTTTACACCCAGGTGACATCACTCTGTCGAGTCAGCTGATGGGTCAGCTGACGGGCCAGCGAATCAGCTCCTTTTAATGGAGCTCTGACCCGGTTTTAGACTTCCTGTTTGCCGCCGACACCGGAGGCCGGTCAAAGCTTAATCCAGGTTGCGACTTCCAGTGAGTCACAGAGAGCAGCGGCCCTCGGCAACCGCCGTCCGGCCGGGTCGCCGCAGGAACGGGAACACGTGCCGAGTGCACGTACTCCGGCTGAGGAGCCGACCTACGCCGGGATTATTCCTCGCTCCCTTTCCATTCCCAGGAATTTTTCCGAACCGGTCTGAGGATCTCGGCCGGCGGGCCGCACGTGACTCTACCGTGCAGAGACGCGCGGCGGTTAACGTCAGGAAAACAAAAAGGGGGCGCTCAGTCGCTTCCGGGCGGAGAGAGCGCTCGCATACTTTCCGTCTCCGCCGTCTGGATACGGGAGGTAGCTGCGGTTCGGTCTGGACTCGGTTCACGTGTGAGCGCGAATGAGGAAAAAAAAAAAACAGTAGCCGTCCCAGCCATAACATTAACACACACGTTCAACCACAGACACACACACACACACACACACACACACAGGTTCAACGCCTGTAGCTCTCTCTCATAGCATGAGCAATGGAAACAGTCACCTCCAGCCAACTGACGCCCCCACACACACACACACACACACACACAATGTGTCAACACTTCAAACCAACCGACCAGCTAACCGACAAAACCCCAAACACACTCTCACTTTGTTACACCCTCTCACACACACTTTGTAATAACATCATCTGCCATAAACAAAAGGCCGCGCGGCCGAGCGCGGGGTGTAATTAGCGCCGCGCCGCTAAAGCTAGCAGGCTAACAGAGAGCTAGCTGCGGCGCGCCGCAAGTCCTCCGTCTGTTCGCGTCCTTCTTTGACCGTCGCAAAACACATCGTAAACCAGCGGCAGAATTAGCGCTATCTTTCAAGCTAACTGCTAACAGCCAACAGCACGCTAATGCTTGTCTGCTTACTTAGCGGCTAGCTAGTTAGCTGAGGCCCCGATGAGGAAACTGTGGTGGTAGGTGTTAGCATGAAGCTAATGAGCCAAAACCCTTTACTCTAACCTCTTCACGATACTTCAAGTACTCAAGTGCTACCCCAAATGATATTTTTAAATGTACATACAGTGAGTTTTTCGATTCGCCTTCTTTCGGACAATAAAGAATCTGCGTCTTAGGGCGAAACGCCTGTGAATGCCGAGTGGCGGGAGAGGCGGCAGAAACTTCGGGGAAGAGGAAACGTCAGTTTTCCCATTCGGTGAAAACGACGGTCCTGATTCCCAGCTGCACAGCCTGCCCCTGGATCTCCACGAGGGCCGAGGGACATAGACACACAGAGATAAAAAAGAGAGAGAGAGAGAGAGAAAGTGGCTTGGCTCGAGCGATACGACTCAGAGGAAAAACACGACAGGGAAAATAAAAGAATTTAAAAAAAAAAAAAAACAGAAGAAATGAGATTAAATTTTCCAGGAACGAGGGCTGTGCAGTAACAACAGCAGCCAGAATGACTCGACATCTGTCTGGAATTAACGGGAGACGAAGACGGAGAGTTCAGCGCCGCGTCTGAACAACAAGACGTTTCCCCTTCGCCGCACGAACACCAGCGTCAAAATAAGATCAGATACTGGGAGGCGACGGGCACGAAACCGCACGGACGGCGGGAGAAAAACGTAAACGTGACAGAGCATCAAAAACCTTTCAGCATTTTTGTCTCATTTCAATTGCTTTGATCCTTCGTCTTTAACGTTAGCGTAGCGTAGCGGCGGCCGCACTTGAACGCGCTCTGGATCCGTCTGCTCGGAGACGCTTGTTTCCGCCGCCCACGCAAACCATCCGACCGGATCCGTCGACCGCCTCACCGATACTATGAGAGGAATGTCCCTCGGACCCGGGGGGCCAGCATCTCCCTGACCTTTGACCCCCGTGGGGTGTGATGAGACGTTGTGTAACTGTTGTGTTGTTTGTCCAAGGTGTTTAAGTTTACAGAGCGGTGGAGTGAGGAGAGGCGCAGGAAACCGGAGTACTGTTACCTCATCTGGATACTCCATTAATACTATGTGTTTCTCTGGATGTGTGTGTGTGGGAGGGTCACACACACACACACACACACACACACGGAGGCTGAGTCATCGCATTCGGCTGCCAGTTGCCTGTTTCAACAACAAACAGCAGAAAAACCATTTATTGTTGCACACGTTGTCGTGTCGGTCGCTTGTCGGCTCCGCAGGGTTTTGTTACTTGTGAGGACGCACACACGCAGACACACACACACACACACACACACACACATTACAACAATAATGAGATACAAGGGGATGAAATGTCTTTAAACAGTGACAGTTGCTCTTCACACAACAACACACGTCTCGTTCAGCTCCTCCACGTTTTAATTTCAGCACGTAATCTCGCCGTGCGAATGTACCCGAGCTGGTCAGCTGGTGCGAGAACGCACAAAACCACCTCCGGGTTCTGGATGTGGTTTCACGCGGATTTTAGAGGGGGGGAACCGGCCGCACCGCACCACGCTGGGCCACAAACCGAGTTTAACTCGGCGGGATTAATCTGCGCGCGACGCGAAGGTGGCGGCGGCGGCGGCCGCTCGGACGTCGTGCGGCGCTTCGACTTTTTTTTCACGACAGAAAGGGAAGCGTCCCAAACAGGAACCCGAGGATCTGCTCCGTCTCCTTCACACCCTCGCCGTGCGTCCTACCCCTGAGACGAGGAGGAATTTCCTGAGAGAAGGAGGGACGACTTTTCCATCCAACGGAAAAACAACAACATCAGATGGCGACCCGCTCTGACCCGGCGCACACATGGAAGCGGTGCGTTGGTTTTGGGCCGCGGCGCCCCCCGTCTCCCCGGAACGCCGGCGTGCGATTCCCGCGGGATACCGAAGCGTCTCGGCTGCTCGCACGGCATCAACTGCACCTGCGGGTTCTCTAAACGGGTCCTGCCAGAGGTTCTGGTTCCTGAAGGAAAAGCTCCTGCACCAAGGAGGACACCAACCTAAAAAAATAAACCAGTAAGAAACTCCGAGAAGGATCCAAAGATGGCGCTTGAGGAAGCGCGGCGCAGAAACCGCCACGGGACAAACGCGAACCGACAGTATCGGGATCTGGACCCTGCAGGTCTGCGGCTGAAGTAGGGCAGCGAGGATTTTCATACTCCAGTTAACTCCGCTGAATTCTGCCCCACTTTTTCCGGACGCCGCCGCCGCTCACTGGAACGCCATCGCTTCACGAGTCTCTCGCATAGTCAGCGCATGAGGAGGCTGCAGAGGAGGCGGGGCTGCTGTGACGCAGGATTATAAATCCACCAGGACAGCCCGCGGTCTCACCTGTTCAACCTCACACCTGAGCTGCACCCCCTCCCCCCCGGGACCCCACCTCCAGACGGCGAGGAGGCGGTTCCTTAGCGGGGTGGGGTGGGGCAGACAGAGGGCAGGCCTGCATGTCTGATGATGATGCATTTTTAATGACGATGTATAATCCAGAATAAAAACACACGGTGGTCACGTGTGCAGCGAATAATCTGCGCATTTTAGAAGTCAGCTGTGTGGCAGCTGCATGGGTGGGTGGATGGGTGACGGCTGGTGGGATGGGTGGGGTGAGGTGGGGTGAGGTGGGGTGAGGTGGGTTGTGGGGGGGCACAGCGTGTAACGCTATATGAAAGCCACGCCCGGCCTCCGAGCTGCAGCAGCGCCGACCGACGCCAACATTCCGGCTGGAGAGAGGCGCTGTCAGCCGGCTGCTGCTGCTGCTGCTGCTGCTGCCCGGCGAACCTGCGCATCCAGGCCGGGGGTGTGCGTGCGCGTGCGTGCATGCTTGTGCGTGCGTGCGCTGCAGGCCCTGCGGCGTTTGATTCACGCACCGTGAGAACACACACACACACGTATGTGCACAGGCCCCGGCGTGCAAATGCAGCCGCCACCGAAACGCGCTTCACCAGCTGAGGTGAATGAAAGCCCGTTTTTTTTTTTCCTCCTCCTTCTGTGAAGCCAGTCGTTTTCACCCCTCCCTCCACACCCCTTCTTTCTCTGCACACACACACACACACACACACACACACACACACACACACACACACACACACACACACACACACACACACACACACACACGCGCGCGCGCACAGCCCATGACGGGATTAATTAGCCTTTGATTCCGGCGGATGTGCATTAAAGCAAGCCGCAGATTAAAAAGAGGTGAAACCCTCCTCCCCTCCCCGGCCGCGGGGTGAACGTGCTGGGATAGGGATGCGTTGAGGTGACGGGCTACTCACTGTTGCGGATCCTGGGAGGCGGAGAAAAAAACCCCCAAAACAACAACCGCAGCCGGGGAGGACGGAGGCGTCCGCCGGGGAGAGCTCCGCGGTGTGACGGGCGAGGCTTCGCCGGGATTCCTGCCGGTGTAGTCCGGGTTTTCGCCGACTCCCCTCTGCCCGATAAACCAGATTTCCCCTTCGCTGCCACACTGAATCCCAACACCGCTAACACTGGCGTCAAGCTTCCGGCAGGCGACACCGGTGACTTCCGGGTGGGATTTTCACAATAAAACAGCACCGCTGTCAAATCAAAACATTTAAATTCACTTAAAACAGATATTTTTTTCTTGTACTCGATTTAATATTATGAAATTACTAACCACGTATACTTCATTGTCTTGCGTTGTATTCTCTTTCTCATCACCATACTGATTCACTTTCTGTTTGTTTATTTTTTTTACACTATCATAATTTATATTGGAAATTTTTCCAACCTAAAATAAAAAGAAAATTAAAAACAAGGCAGAGGATTTTTCTTAATTTATACAATCACTGACCCGTGTTGGAAACTCGAATGATTATCAATGAATATCGACGTCAACTCTGCCGGTCTTTTATTGTGAAGTCAAAACCGCCTCGCTTCCGGTGTTGCGGAGTCGGACTCGACGCATCCCCGAGCTCCACACCGGATCCCAAAAAACTCAGCGGGAGCGCGTATCCATGCCCTGCGCGCTCCCGGCGCCTTGTTTCCTGTCCTGCCCAGCCCAGAAATCAGTCTCAGCCAATCAGACCCGATGAGGTCATTCTATTCTATTCGATTCATTTCTTTCTTTTCTATTCTATTCTACTCTGTCGTTGTTGTTTTTTAAACTAAATTCTATTGTATGTTCTGCTCTGATATTAAAGTTAAAGTGACACCTCTCGCCCTCTCTCTCTCTATCTGTCTTGCACGCGCACGCACACGCTCACGCACACTCACGCGCGCGCGCACACAGGACACCTTGCTCCGGTCCTGGGCTGCTTTTCAAACTAAAGGCTGCCCTCTAGTGGCCTGAGTCCGCCTGCGTAGAAATACCTCAGAAGAAATACTTGAATTATGAATTTCTGCTCACGCTCTGCAAACAAAGCACATTATGGCACAGATGGAATTAAAGTTAATATGGATTATTAATGGATAAATTAATGTTTTGTGACATATTTTGTCTGGATTATCTGTACGGTTAAAGATAAATTTTGTAATGTAAATTACAACTCACGTAATCTCACAGTAAAGCCTTCTGTTTGTTATGATTTTGTTGAAACTGTTTCAGGGAGCGAAGCTGCAGAGAAATAAAACACTGGTGTGTAAACTGAACATTGTGACTTGTTGTTGTTGTTGTTGTTGTTGTTGTTGGGCTGCTGTACTTTTAGCTTTTAGCTGCACTGAGCCGGTGAAGCACAGCAGGTCATGACGACACTCGGGAGGAAGGAAGAGTCGGTGGCAAGAGCTGCAGCTGCAAACCACAACATTAACCGCCCACCCACATGCGCGCGTGTGTGTGTGTGTGTGTGTGTGTGTGTGTGCGCGCGCTCAGGTATGTGTTGTGTGTTACACCTAGTGGGTCGTCCCTCCAATCACCTTCCAAACCCAAACTTCAAGGGGTTTTGACCTTTTCTGGTGTGAAAATAATTCAACATTTCAAAGCTCAACCACAGGCTCATGTTTCGGTACGCAGAGACTCCGTGTCACAACGTCATTTTCCCCGTCATTATGAAACCCAACATTTGCAGAGACGCAGATTATACATACAGAGAGACGTGCAGCAGAGGTTAATCTGGAAGTGCACTCGGTGGAAGCGGGACGTCCCCTGTTGGCTTCTACGATAGTTGGCTGAGAGAAAAAGGGAATTCAAATGTTCCACCCGCTTGTTTTTTGCTAAAAAGAAAACCTTGAAAAAACAAAACATCGTTCTGCCTCTGCACTGCACGTCTCTGGACGTTGACGGCGGCAGCTGCATTCGACAATTTTTACTGAACATTGTTCAGTCGTTGTCTGCCGGGTCTGGTTATGTGTCTGCCTGCTTAAAACAGATTTCTTCATCCGGTCACAGCAAGAACAAGAATGATTTTCTTTCATCTTCAGTCAAATTACATCTCGAACGGTTCAGAAATGTCTCAGGCGTGAGGGAAATTACTTAGAAATTAGCAAGAAATTATATTGATGATGTCTATGGAAACTGTGTGTGCAACAATAGATATAATAGGTCAAATGATTTGTCACAGGAAATGAGGCAATACCAGAAAAAAGTGAATATGGCTGACTTTTCTTATTTATTTCTCCGTCTATATTTTGGAGGAAAACGTGGAAAAGAGGCCGGAACAGATCACAAACATGACGGACATTATAAGACGACAGACCAGGAGAGAGGAAAAAACAAAAATTTATGTTCGAGTACAACCACAAACGTTGTGCGACTCAGGCCAGTTTTACGTCCTGGCCTCTGGATTCTGCGTCTGTTTCCCGAAAATTCGCACAATCTGGACTGTTGGAGTCACGTTGGCTAATTTCGACGCCTTTCTGTCCTCGATGAGTTACTGCATGTCGACTGCTCGGGCTTTAACTGCCCTCAGGTTTGCTGAAGGAGCGTCGAACGACCGCATTCGTAATATTTTCCTGCCTGTAAAGTAAACGTACGGAACTAGATTAACATCATGACATACACATGTTTTTAGATTCTGCACCAAATTTATCTTCGCGTGGTGAACTTTTCCACACGCGCCCAGTGCCTGATTTTAGTTTTTTTGCATTTTATGCAAAGCCATACTGAAACGATGATCGCAGCAAAAAAAAAAAAAAAATCAAACCACGGTTTTCCGGGTGACTGAAGACCGAAGCGCAGTGACTGTAAGTTCAGTCAGCACGGTGAGAACGGGGCTCAACCCTGCAAACCGTTTCCAGGCAAAACACACACACACACACACACACAGGAACACACCGACAATTGTCGGCTCAGCAAATTTCATGCTGATCCCTCCCTATATACAATAATTATACTAAGTCACTATTTCCACTGTTTGCGCCTCGTCAGCGCACAGCAAAGCACGGCGGGTTTGAAGAAAGTGCGTACCAGATTAAAATAACTCCATCTATTATAATCTGATGAGTTAAACGACACAGATTGAGAATAAATACAGGATTTCTCACTCAGCGTAACAAACAACACTCTGCATGTCTTATTTTTAAAGGGCGTTCACGGTCAAACACATTCAGAGCGTAAGAAATAAAGCAGCTGATGTGACGTGCACACCTGCTGCCCGCCCTGTCCATCACCTACACCACCCCGAGCCAGGATGATGACCTCTGACCCCGGACCCAGACCCGAGCCTTCCCCAGGCCTGTTACCAATGCACCGCCGCGGGATCGGGGTCATCGCTGATCAGGGAGCGAAGGACCGGGAGGAAGACCATCCATCCAACCAAACCCAGTGATATAACAGTTTTGTAATTGCTCCAGTTCATATATATTTATATTTTGTTATTTGTTTACAGTGGTGCTTGTGTATTTGCCTCGCCGGAGCTCTGTGTGCAGAGATGTCACTTTCTTCCTTTGCTGAGGTAGCGAGGCTCCTCTACAGTTTAATCAAATCAGCAGAGTCTCATCTCTGCTGCTGCCATTTCTCTTTACTGGTAAATGCGCGTCATCACTTCCTGTGCTGGCACACGGTTTCCATGACAGCGGAGGAAAAAGCGCGACTATAAAGGTGGTTTTTCACCGTTTCTGCGGCGTTTGAGTGAATTTCTTGGGGCGTGTGGGTGCAGCATGTTCCCGACACAGCGTGCGACGGGCTGGGCCGCGCTGACGGTCCTCGGCCTCTGCCTGCCGGTGTGGAGCGGTGAGTAGATCCAGCCTCTCTCTCTCTGCACAGTCTGCTGGAGACCTCCACATCCTTCAGGAGTAAAACGCCTGCAAACTAAAAAACTTGCTTTCGCAGCGTTAGAAGCTGAAAGCCAGACGTTCTGGATTACGTGCGGGCTGGAGTCGGTGTCACAAAATAAAACGTGACAGCTGGATTTATTTCTCCACAAAAACCCCTGGGCTGAAGCTTCTGCAACCATGCTGCAACACTCTGCAGTTTTACTGAGCGTCGTGCCGTTGGGCCGTCTCTTCCAGTCTTTAATGCTAAGCTAAACCTCTGCAGTATTGATTTTGGTCCTGTGACGGACCTGAAAGGGACCAGAAAGCTGTGCAGCATGATGTCGAGCTCTGCAGACTCACTTCATGCAGACGCACTTGTGTTCTCGTGAGTCTGCAGCAGTTTTAATGACTCTTTTTCTCCCCCCCTGTCAGCCGTGAAGGTGATCCAGCCCTACAAAGTGACGAGCATCAGCGGCACCGCGCGGGTCCACTGCTTCATGCGGCCCCGGCCGTCCTTCCAGCAGACCCGACCCAGCAACCAAGAGAACCACCCGTACCCTTACTCCGAACCGGAGGAGGTCCGCGTGAGGCTGCTGCGGGGTCTGCACGGCGCCGAGGAGATCTGCTCCTCCACCCTCAACCTGACGGAGCAGAACGAGACGGCCGTGGAGACGGAGGGACGGGTGAGGCTCCACCTGACACCCAGGCGCTGATAATCCAGCGCGCGGCGGGTGAAGCTGAGTAACCTGTGTTTGGTTTGTGTCTCGGCAGCACTGCTCCGTCCAGCTGAGAGGGGGCGCCATCGAGGTGACGGTGCACGGGCTGAAAGCCACAGACACCGATCTGTATCGCTGCGAGATACAGGTGTTCTACCCGCCGCCGTACCTGCGGCTCACCGGCAACGGCACGCTCATTCACGTCTTGGGTGAGGCAGGACGCTACGCGACGCGCTCCATGACCCGCAGCGCAGGAAGCGTGAGAATTTCATCTTCTCAAACGTCTTTGTCCGCAGACGACTCTAAATGTGCAGCGCAGGAGGTCCACGGAGACGCCGCCGCACGGCAGGACGACGGAGACGAGGAGGAGGAGGAGGAGGAGGAGGAGGAGAGGGCGGCGCCAGTCAGCGTTCCCGTGGTCACGCTGGCGACACTGGTCATGTTGGTCCTCCTCATCATCATCTACCTCCAGGTCAGAGCGGGCGCTGTTGGATCAATCACGTGACCGACTGATCGCGTTTTCTCCTCGGGGAGTCAGACTGCGTTGTGTTTCCTGTTGGCAGGCGGTCCAGTGTGCGCAGCAGCAGAAGGAGGCGCGCAGGGCGGCGCCCGGCGGGCCGCACAAGGTGGTCGCCGTGACGTTCCCCTACGAGAAGTTCGCCTGAAACCTGCACGGCGGCGCCTGGCATCTGCCCAGAAGCATTAGAATACCATGTGTGTTAAATGTGGAGGATCAGAGCTGCTTCTTCTTTCTTTAAAGCTTCAGAAGAAAAGTGACACCCGGGTGTCAGTGACAAATAATGTTTACGTTGTTGTAAACTCAAGTTGTATTAAAAACTTTGACTGCACCTATAGGTGCTTCTCTCTCACACGGTGATGAGGTTCCAGCTGGAATGCGTTGATGGTCTCACCTTATATATCTGTATATACTGTATGTCTCTCTGAGCAAATATTCATGTTGGATACTTCCTTTAAGTAAAGTTTCTTAACTTTAAACTCTGCTCCTGTGTTTATTATAATGGTGAATGGATCAGCGTGCAGCGGCAGGTTCTGTGAAGCGTGAGAAGTTCAAGGACCTTTCCTCAAGCGTACATATATTACGTGTCCCCCCTCCCCCAACGCTTTGATTTGATAACCTCGGCGTTTTAGATGAAAACCTGCGCGCCCGAGAAGCTGCTTCACACGCTTAAAGACGAACATCTCACTGGAAAAATAAGTCAACCTCAGAGGAAACGCAGCCTCAGCAGATCTTCTTCTGCGTACAGTTGGAAAAAAACAAAAAACCCAAAACAGATAACCACATTATGACCTGAGACATGAGAGCAGGTCGTGGTCACACAGCAGGTCAGAAGCTGCAGAAAGCTGCGAGGCTCTGCTGCGTTTCTGAAACTGTCCGGGAAACCTCAAAGACATCGGTCCTGTCAGACGCCTCTGTTTCAACTGCTGAGACAAAATGAAAAAAAAAATGTGGACGTGCAGGAAACGTCTCACGTCCCATCCAAAAAGGTCCTAGGATGGATCCCTGTGGAACACCTGGTATCATCCTCATTATAAAGGAAGGATGGAACTACAGAAGCTCATGTGATATTTGAATAAAACAAATATAAACACAAATGTTTAGAAGTGTTTATACTGGGAACACCAAAAAAAACTTCCTGTCCTGTCTTCTTACCATGTTTGGTAACATCTGGTGTTTGGTAAGAAGACAGGATCCCCATCACGACTGAATAACCGTGGACGGTCCATCAGTAAAAACAAACCAAACTGCGCGAAGCTGATTGTGTCTTTGGTTTTTTTTAGCTTCGCACACATCGTTTCACAGAAACACAAAGCCTGAAAAACAGGATGTGGACTAACTCTGCTGACTCGAGTGAAACCAGATCCTCAATCCAGCCCGGCTGACTTTCTCAAACTTCATGCTGTTCAGGATAATGGACAGGAGCAAACAGCTGTATGTAAACAGCAGGAACTTTTTTTTTTCCACAGCTTCCCTTTGTTGCTGCTCACTGAATATTATTTCTCTAAGTAAACACAATGTGACGTCCCTGCAGTCAAACCCCCTGAAATATTGAATTCATTCTGATTTAACACAAAGAAATCAAACCACCCTCAGCCTTTGTTTCAGGGCCCCGCCGGAAAAAAAAAAAAATTCATAAAGCGCAAACTGTCACAGCACGAGCGAGCGAGCTGACGCGCTGCAACAGGAAATGTTGTCACCCACAGCGAGTCGAGAAACAAAACCAGTCTGATACACAGATGGCGACTGATTGGAGGACGGGGACAGAACTGGCTCAGATCAACACTTCGGCCCAAACCTCAGCGTTTCCCGTCTCTCCTCGTCTCGGCAGCAGAGCAGGATGAGGTGTGAGGTGATGTCACTTGTTTGTCAGGACTGAGCGGTGTGCGACAGCTTTGTCGTCAGGTCGCTGTCCGGGTGCGTGGAGTTAGTCAGACGGTGCTGCGATGGCGGCGCACAGCTTCATCAGCTTCACCGTCCTCGGTCTCAGTTTCGTCTTCCACTCAGGTCATGGTAGGACTCTCCTTCTCATGATGTTTAATATTTATCACCAATAATAATAATTCACCTGGTCTACATATTTTGGTATTTACTTGTATTTTATACAGGCTGAGATGTTTGTAATGATCTTTACTGTGCTGAGAGACGGTGCTGAAAAACATCAGTAGATCAGTAGATGTTTTCCACCTCAGGATTTGAGGTGATCCAGCCCCCGTATCGGACCATAAACCGGGACGGGTTGGCCTCCATCAGCTGCGAGCACACGGCCAACGTCAGCTCCGTCGAGGACGTTCGACTCAACAGAGTCTCGCTGTGAGTGTCTCGCCGTCGGGAGCCAGATCTAAACATTTAGTCACCGTTCTGGTGACTCTGTTTTAGCTGTTTTTACGGTGGAGCATGTGTTTGTCGACCCTCAGAGGAAGTTCATCCAGACCGGCCCTGCTCTGCCAGAAGGGGATGAAAACCTGCAAGAACATTGTCATGTATCAAAGAGCTCCAACAAGTTCTTGTTCGTCATGCTCCACGTTCAGCCGGAGCCGGCGGACGTGGCATACGAGTGCGAGTTCACGGTGAAAAAAGATCACATCGACCACACGGAGAAAGGAACGCCGACCAGGCTTCAGCACGGTGAGTCTGAACGTCCGGAGGCTGAAGGAACCAGAACACCCGTCGGTTCTTCAGGAACAGTCGACGCACTAATTTGTGGTTAATGAGCCCTGACTAGACTTCCCACAAGTGGGACAGTTCTGTGCTGTAGATTAGATGAGAAATATTTCTAATAATCTGAGATATTGGGTTTCTGACTTTCCACAATCGTCAAAGAAATCAATGGCTCCTCTGTTGTCCAAAATGTCCCCAAACTGTCCAATTGTGTGTTTTCATCAGATATGGACTACATACCTCCCCCTCCACACCTCCCTCCTCCTCCTCCTCCTCAGCTTCCTCTGCTCCACTTCATTCTGATTGGTGCGCTGTCTCTGACGATCCTGTACAGCTGCACCATCACCTGCGTCTACATCAAGCTGAGGGTGACCGTCCGTCCGCTTCATCACGTTGTCCCTGTCGGCCTGTCAGGGAGATGACACAGAAAAGTGTGAATATGTGATAATGTTCTGGCTCGTGTGTTGCAGACCAACAACAACAACAACAACAACAACAACAAAGGAGAACCGGAGAGCTGTGTGTACGTGGAAATGAAGGTAGCTCCTCCACCGACGAATCCACCTTTACACCACAGGCCCCATGCCGAGCGCAGTCAGGGGGACGACGTGGACGTCCCAGGACTCCGTTTCCAAAATGTCTGACAAGTTATAAACTTTTGCTGTATTTTTTTTTAAATTTTCAAACAAGCAATAAAATAAATAAAAAAAATAATAATAATAAATTAATTAAATTATAAACGATCTATTTATTATTATTGTTGATTAATTGATTAATTATATATTATTAATTATTAATTGATGACGGAATAGATAGATCAATGAGGCTCTGAGCCGTTTAAATCAATTCAATAATAAATCAATAATTCAGCCTAACGACAAATTTCTGCATGAGAAACGCGCCGGGTCATGTGACAGGGCTAACGTTAGCCTATGTACGGCGGCTCAAGGTTCTCCACAGCTAAAGTAGCGTTAGCCTAGCCACAGCTAATCTATCGTTAGCCTCCCTACGACTATCCATTGCTAATTTAGCATTAGCCTGTTAGCAGCTAGTACGAATTTACAGCGGCAGATTCGGAACCAGACTCCGAACCAGACCCGCTTGTTCGGCTCACTGTTGTCCCCTCAGTCCGCTCGCGCTCCGGTGTGCGCGTACCTGCCAGGGAGAGTTTGAGTGTTGTCACGTGACTCCGGTTCACGTGACAGGAACTTCGGCGGAAGACGTCTCTGTATGAAGTAAACAGTGTTGGAATATCACATTAGTGCTGAATTAAAGCAAGCTGCGCCACACAAACTACTTATGTTCACGTAATAGTGAATTAAACTGGTCTTAACACAATTTGAACTGGTTTAACTGGTTTTATTTTTCTGCCATATTTAGTTTATTTGTGTCATTTAAATCAACATTGAACAGATTTAGTGTTTGTCTTTTTGAAGGATTTAACAGTTTTAGAAACATCACTATATGAAATGTACAATCAAGACATCAATCATGAACTGCAACAACATGAGAAATATTTTATTTATTTACTGAATAGGTCTGAGGTGTTGCATCAGGCGGGGTTGCATCATGTGTTATGTTTAGTTTCTTTGTTTTCTCATGGGTTGTGGTCATGTTCGTAGGTGCGGCGTGGATTTGACATGAAATGATGGATTTGGTACACTGATGTTTTTCTTCACACCTCTGACTGGAGTAATCCCTCGGAGGTTAGAGTGTGTCCTCGACTGACATTGTACACGTAGAAGGTGTGAATCTTTAACGAGAGCAGCTCATAAGAGAGCCATTAGCTGCACGGGGATGTTTGTTTTGTTATGCACTTAATCCCAATCCAGTCTCACAAGTTTGTTCGCATGGCAAAAACTTTGGTCACTACAGAATAAGTTTGCAGATGCTTCCTGCTCTCTCTCTCTCTCAAAGGCAAGTGTGGTCAGTGCTTTCTCCATTAAACAGAGAATTCCCTCCTTTATTTCAGAATAAAAGAACCTTCTGTGCCTTGGACATCCCAAATGTCCCAAACGTTGAATAAGGACATGTTGCTGTAAAAGTAAAAACATGACACACTCCCAGGGTACAGTGCAGCTGCCAAGGGTCAAAGGTTTTCTGTACCCAGAAAAATACAGATTGTGTTCTTTAAAGTTCTTCCCACTTCAAGATAACAACAAGTGTGAAGTTCTCAGGGTGGGAGGCCGTGGTTCTTGGCCAAAAAACAGTGGATGGCTCCATTCAGGTTGGGCCTCACTGCCCCAAGTGAAGAAACATGAGTGTGAGACATTCAAGGTTCAAGGTTGTCATACGCACAATAATAACAGGAGTAGTCACTGGAAATGAAATTCTTGGGTCTCAGCAACGTACTGATTGGTGTGATGTCAGCAGTCGCTCAGGTTACTGGCCTGTTGAGGTGAACAGGAAGCTTTGCCTGAAGGTGATGTACATTTCAACCCTTACCTACGGTCACCGCGACTCTAAGCATTACAGGAACGGCCCCGTAATCAACAGTCCTCGAGGCGCCATGTCCCGATGACCTGAGCAACGCAGGTCAACTTCGGGTAATTTACATGTTACTTTGGAGACGGGGGTGAGGCGAGGGAGGAGGAGGAGAAGGGGGGAGGAAGGAGGAGACAAAGCAGCAGTCAAAGAGCTACAACATCTCAGCGTTCAACATCTCCTCTGTCCAGTGATGAAGACACTGGAGGGAGGTGAACTCTGCTTCCCACAGCTCCTGAACACCTCCTGCAGGAAGCCGAAGCGTCCTCACTTGGAGAGCATGCTGATCCACACCCTGCTCTCCTCCATCTCTCTGCTCACCGTGTCCCTCAACCTGCTGGTCGTCATCTCCATCTCTCACTTCAAGTAGCCGGCTCGCTCGTTCATTCATTAAAGTGGTAGCTCGAAGAATAATAATCGCATCACCTTTTTTAAAAAAATCATTTCACGTCATTTGTTGCTCTGTCTGCTTTTATTCGAACGACACTTGATGTTGTTGCACATAACGATAAATGCGTTGCTGTTCTCCCTCCCCAGGCAGCTCCACACCCCCACCAACCTCCTCCTCCTCTCTCTGGCGGTCTCAGACTTCATCGTCGGCTTCATCCTGGTCTTCGAGCATCAGATCATAGACGGCTGCTGGTTGCTCGGTGACTTAGTGTGTGTTCTGTATCAGTATCTTGCATTTATTATCACCTCGGTCTCAGTAGGGAACATGGTGATGATATCGGTCGACCGCTACGTGGCCATTTGCGATCCTCTGCATTACTCCACCAAAGTCACGCTGAAGAGAGTGAGCATCTGTGTCTGTCTGTGCTGGGTGTGTTCTGTAAGCTTCCAAAGTCTGAACATGAAGGACGTGCTGAAACAGCCGGGCAGGTATCACTCCTGCTCGGGGCAGTGTGTCATTGTCATTAACTACCTCGCAGGATTTGCCGATCTCATTTTGACCTTCGTCGTTCCCATTGTCGTCATCGTGGTTCTGTATATGAGAGTGTTTGCGGTGGCCGTGTCGCAGGCTCGTGCCGTCGCGGCTGTAACGCACCAGTTTTCAGTCAGTGTAAATGTGAAGAAGTCCGAGATGAAAGCGGCCCGGACTCTCGGCGTTGTCGTCACCGTGTTCGTCATCTGTCTCTCCCCGTATTTCTTCGTCAATGTCATCGGCCAGGGAGACCTGTCGAACGCCCAAACCGCTACGTTTGTGGTGTGTTTGTTTTACTTCAACTCCTGTGTGAACCCGCTCATCTACGCCTTCTTCTACCCCTGGTTTAGAAAATCGGTGAAGCTCATTGTTACGCTGAAGATCCTGCGCAAAGACTCGTGTAAGACCAACATGCTGTAGAGACGCTGCATACATCAAATGACAGACTGCTCCTTTAAATGTGAATTCACTGTCAGTTTCATTGTGTGATTTTTCATACTGTGAATAAATTTTGAGGGGAGGGCTCTTGTTTGGACCCCCCCTCTTTGAACGCTGTATGCAAACACGACTCTGTGTGTTACTGACGCTTCTGTTTTACTTATAGCTAAAACTGTTAATGAGAAGGAGAGGCCCATGTGGGAAAAATCTGTCTGACAAGCCTGTAAATCAGGATTTTTTTTTTTTTTTTTTTTACCTGCCAAACATAGACTCCTGTTGACACCTGTCATACCTGGCGATTAACTTTCACGCTTTACATCACATACGTGCAGTAAATCAGCCACTTGAGCCTTTAATGACAGACTCTTACATTGTTCCATGATTGACTGCAGTCTTAACGTCGGCGTGTAACCAGATATTCGGTTTCTTTCCTTTTAGCGAGCTCATCTTCCTGTTATGTAATCACACGTGCCTGATTGAGATACTCAGCAAAAAAAAAAAAAGAATTAAATCAGCTGCATTAAACTGTATAATGCTCATAATTCTGATTCAAGGCCTTGAATGTGTTAATCTTCTTGGGTTTTTTTTTTCTTCATCTCTTTTTCGAGCAGTCGTGGCTGTCGACCGAGGCCTTGGCTCGGGATTAAACTTTGACAACAGAAATAGAAAAGAAAAACAAGAAGGGAAAGAGGTGGAGTGGATGGCATGCAGGCAGACAGACAGAAAGAAAGAAAGAAAGATGGATAGATAAAGCAAGATGAAAACAATGACTTGAAAAGAAGAGGGTGTGACTTGAGTTTGACGGGGAGATAGACCGATAAAGAGGGACGGGAGGGTGGCGTGCGGCGAGGAGATAAATCAGCGGTGTGACAGAGGGGTTTGGTCCTTTCTTCTTAATTTTAAACAACTATGGATTATTTAATAGAAATACTACTTCCTGCTGTACATACGATGCTCCTCATTCTCCACAGGTTGCTCCACACCCCCACGAACATCCTCCTCCTCCTCTCTCCTCGTCGGCCTCCAGATGTGCTTCCAGATGCTCAGCGTGGACGGCTGCTGTCTTAGCGACCACGCGTGCACCCATGTACGGAGTGTTAGACTTCACCGCTGCCTCGGCCTGGGTGGGAAACACGGTGCTCGTGTCGCTCGACCGCCACGTGGCCACATGTGCGACATCCTGCGTTACCCCAGGAGAGTCTCCATGAGAGGAGCTGTGACGTTTCCGCCCCTTTGTTGGGTCTTTTCTGTTCTGTACAACAGTGTCAAATGGGGGTTTTACAGTTATGGTTGTTAACAAATGCATTTTAAATTTTATCAAGGCTAAATAAGAGGATTTGCATGAGTACTGTACATGTGACTCTGGAGAAGGTGGATCCCTGCAGGACTTTGAGGCCTTTGACAGCGACTCCTCAGGTGTTTACACCCTCAGGTTTCCTGCGGGATGTTTACAGTGTGTTTTATTTTATGGATTTGGATGCATCTCACACTGAAACAGGTTCAAAAGAAGGCAATCTGATTTTATTCTGCTTTTATTATGGAAAGCACAGTGGCCAGTTTCATTAGATAGATAGATTACTTTATTCATCCCTGAAGGGAAATTATGTTGTCATAGCAGCAATCCAGTACATTAAAATACAATAGAAATACAATGACATAAAACATTGAGGTAGAAAAAAAATAATAATACAAAATAAATAAATAAATAAAAATTACAATTAAATACAATAGAAATAGAATAGGAGTAAAAATAATATAAAATATACATACTCAAGTGATTTAAGCTTTCATTTGCCTGCTTCATTTTAGTTAATATGTGATTATTGAACAAATATCAGTGATTTGTGCTTTAGCGCTAAAGGCATGTACAGTAGATACACAACCCATCACAACACATGTACTATACATTTTCTGATTGATTTAAAATGTTATTAAATATTTGCATCCTAATATGCGTGTACGGTTCCACAGAGATTAAAATGTCATGAGAAGAAGATGTGCCTGTATACAGTATACACTCCATCCCCTCTGAGTGAATTACACATATATGCAATATATGTACATTTTACAATGCGAATAAAACAAAAATAAAGGAGAACGCCCAAAGAACTCACGTAGACGACTCCTACAATATTATAATAACTCAATATGATGACTGCCAGTGTACATGAACATCCCACACACATAGACCTCATGAATTTATGACAGCGTTACATGAAAGAAGAATTTTCTATACAAAGAAGATGTCACATTTGCCGAAGGATCCGAACGTTCAGTCCACTTTCTCTACGCCACGCTGGCCTCACCGGAGCCGGGCTCCAGGATCTGAAGCGTGACGATGAGTTTGATGGTTTTTCTGAACCAGGGGTAGAAGCAGGCGTAGATCATAGGGTTCAGGCACGAGTTGAAATAGAAGAGACATATCACAAAGGCTGCAGTCGAAGCATTGAGCACAGTGTCCTGGCCTGTGAGTACGAGACAGAAATATGGGCTGAGACATATCAGAAACACCACGATAACGACACCCAGCGTCCTGGCTGCTTTCATCTCAGACCTTCTAACCGTCGCTCTCCCCGGACGCTGGAGACTCAGCACCACGACGTGAGAGCGCTCGGCTCGAGCCTGAGACGCGGCCACCACGAACACCCTCGCGTACAGAACTACGATGATGGTCACGGGCCCGATGAAGGACAGAAACACGTCGGCGAGTCCGGCGACGTAGTCGATAACGACCACGCACTCTCCGGAGCAGGAGTTATACCTGCCCGGCTGTTTCAGGTTGTTGTGCAGCAGCAGAATGTGGCAGAGGGCGGCGCATGTCCAGCAGGCACAGATGCAGACGGTGACTCTCCTGGGAGTCACTTTGGTGGCGTAATGCAGGGGATCGCAGATGGCCACGTAGCGGTCCACGGATATGAGCACCATGGTTCCTATGGAGGCCGAGGTGATGACATAGTCCAAAACGTAATACAGAACGCACATGAGGTCACCGAGGAGCCAGCATCCGTCGATGAGCATGATCTGAAACAGCATGAGGAGGCCCACCAACAAATCTGACACGGCCAGAGAGAGGAGGAGGAGGTTGGTGGAGGTGCGGAGCTGCCTGGGGAGATCAGAGAGCAGCGTTATCTCCGGCGGGAGCATTTTAAAACGTGCTCTTCACCAGCTCCGTCAACCAACGAGAAGAAAATACCTGAAGTGGGCGATGGAGATGACGACCAGCAGGTTGAGGGCCACAGTGAGCAGCTAGATGCAGGACAGGGTGACGTAGGTGAGCATGGACACGGCGGGGGAGCGCGCTGCCTTCCTGCAGGAGGAGTTGCGGAGCTGTGGGAAGCAGAGTTCGGCTTCGTCGAGGGCCTTCATCCTCAGGAGGAGGAGGAGGAGGAGCAGCTGAGCTCCTTCAGCGTTCTGCCTGAAACCCTCCGTCATGCAGCTGTTTTATCTCCCTGCACCCCACCCCCGACCCCCACCCTCACCGGCTCTTCCTCAGGCTTTTCCCTCTACTTCAAGTCACCTCCCCTTATTCCCCTTTCTTCCAAACATGTGACCGTCCTCCATGTTGCTCCCTCTTGCTCATGATGAGCTCATGATGTTCAGTAAATGTCTTTGCCCCTGTTTGTGCATCTGGATTTCTGTCGGTGCACTGAAGCCGGTGAACCACAAACCTCCAGGTCGACAAAGGGGCCTGTCGAGTGTTTACATCCTCAGGTCTTCTGTACGATGTTTAGGACTGGTCTTCCATACTGGTGCCAATAAAAGTACCTTAAATTACATTTGCAACCTGTTGCTACTACCTGAAAATCTAAATACACCTGTCAAAGTGAACGAGCGACCAGTTCTGCAGGAAGGAAGCTCACCAGTGGAGAACTGTCCCAGTCTGAACTTGTGTTACCTTCATGCCCTGAAACAACGCCCACGTGAAGCCCAGCTCCAAATGGATCGTGGAAAACGACACCCGTGAAAACACGTGTCGTCATTTTTCACATCTTAGTAGAATTCGGAGTTTGCATATTTGTGTACCTACGGCGATGCTCGCACGTGATGTTGTGTAACGCTCCGGTGGAGTGGTCCTCTCTCCCCGGAGGTAAAACTCATCAGGACCGGCTCATAATGGAGCTGCCACTCTTTAATCCTGTCGCGTTACATTCCAGACAGAACATTTAAGCTTTAGATTGTTTTGCCCTTTGTCTCGTAAGAAAAACACACACACACACACACACACACACACACACACACCACATGTCCAGCCACTTGCACATCACACGCCAGGTGCTCTGCTTCATAAGAATGATTTGTTTTCAAACTAACTTTCTAACTTTTAATCCATCCATAGCTTTTCACCAAATTTATACTACTGTATAATCTAGTACGCTGTATCATACAATTTATGTTTAAGGTTTTCATTGTTTTCAGCTGCACTTGCTCATCATATCAAATCATAATATAATGTACAGTAAGTTGCTGTGCTCCTTAATAATGACAGTGATGAGGAATTGATGGCGCTGACACCTGACATTGTTGAGCTGCAGACACCGTGTGCATCACCGCCTCGCAGGTTAATTATAGTGTATTTGGAAACTGGAATGTGCCGTGACAGAAGCCAGTTGGGGAAGACAAAAGGTCACAAGAAAGTCGTGAGAATCTCATCCTCGCTGTGCTGCAGAGCAGAGGAGGTCGGGTCGCCGAGCAGAGCGCTGCATCGTCCACGTAGAGAGAAACGTCCGGGGAAACTTTTCTTCTACAAGTCATCCAGAGAGGTACGACAATCAGGAAGGCTTTTTCTAATTTATATTTTGTCTCTGTTAGCATTAGGGATGGCTCACTGATGAACAGTTGACTTATAAACTGGTTTGTAAGTTTGTGCTTAAAGCTCTTATAAAGAGTTTGACTGGGTTCATTTATTCAATGAACGGCATCTCATAACAAGCTTAAAAGTGAACTTTTTTTTTTTGAAAAAAGACTTTTTTCATTACACAGAGGTGGAGGAAATGAAAAGCAGAACACATTTAAATTTGATTTCTGCCATTAAACCATTCAGTACACGCACCGGGCTTTGTTTTCTGAAGAAGCGACTTTACCGCCGACTGTTTTTTCAGGTCGGCGGCAGCGGAGCACCAGCATGTTTAGCTTCACGCTGGGCCTGGCTGCGCTCGGCATGCTGGCAGGTAAGGAGGCATCACAACTCAAACATGTCCACAAAGACTTAATGAACACCGAGTCCGTGTTGTAACATGCCATGCACCCCAAATAGACCCTTGACAAAATGTCAGTGGACATTAAAAAAAGTAGAATCCAGAGATAATATCCCAGAGACTAACCTTGTCTTCACCTAAAACCTTAATGATTTACCTTATGAGAACTTTTCTGAAGAACACCTGAGTGTGCAGAGGTCCCAACACACACACACACACACACACACATATATATGTACTGTATATATGAAGGCATACTACTGCTCACTGAGCCTGCGTCTGTATATGTTCAGGTGCTGCTGCAACAAGCCAGACTTTCACCAGCTCTGGTGAGATGAACATCACCTCGTGCCCCATCACCTACTATGGACAGAAATACGACAAAGTATATGTGAGTCATGTTAAGAGCGGAGTGTGAGATGTGTTTGCCTGTTTCCACCGGCTGTTGTTATTGACCTTGTGTTTGCAGCTTAAATGGAGATCGGACTCTGGACTCAGGACCTGAAATAGAAGAACAAATTGATATTACAATGTGGATGTAAACTTTACATTATCATGACATACAAACTAAATACCAATGTTGTTTATGTACCCTCCCTTTGAACAGCTGGCCTTCAATTCAAGCAAATTTGTAGTTTGCTTCAATGACATATACAAGCCTGGAATCAAGAACGACTGCATTGTCATGTCCGGAGGAACAGCTGACAGAGGGAAACTATCAACACTTACCAAGGAAATACCCACTGGATCTGGGGTTCACAAACTCCTGCCGAACCTCAAGCATCCTGGGAAATGCGTCAACATCATACCACTAAAAGACAGTCAACAATCTCAAGTGAGTTATTTTTTTGGGTTTAATTTCTTTAAATTCTCTTCTTTCCTTCTCTTTGTTTGTGTAAATGAAATTATGCATGTGATAAGAAGGAGTATATCCTGTTTAGATTCAGCAAGTTGAACTTGGCAACTTTGGGACACAAGCAATTCTGGCGATCAAGACATATTCTGGATACACCCATGTCGATGTGGTAAGTACAATAATCAGGAAAATATGGATGATTGTAGAGGCAGATCAGAAGCTGCGTCATTGATTCAATCTTTTTTTTGGCTCTTTCTAGGAGGCCGATGCACAAGTCAATGGCCTCACAGTCTCCAAACTGAAGTTCCAGCAAGTTGACACGAACAAAGGCGTCATCACGGATGTCAGCGGGTGTAGACTCGCAGGTGGCTGAATCCAATTTTAGGCTTCAAAAGCAAAATCGTATTATTCCAAAATCGCTCTTGGTTTACTGGCTCAGAGTTTCAGCTTTGGTGAAAACAGTGTGACGTCCGTCAACTTGTCCTGGTCCTGATTCCTAGGTGTTGTTTACAAGTCAAATACAACAGTAAGAGACGCAAACACCTGTTCTACTGTCACATGCGATGTGAATGGAGTCGCCAGTGCTGTGAGCTACTGTGGTCGCATGGAGCGTTGTAAAGGCGACGGCAGGTACATTTTTGACAAAACAGTACAAAAAGAAACACACAACAAACCAAAAATCTGATGAGGACTGATGGTGCTTCACCAATATTTCAGTCTCTACCAAAATCTGTGTTAATTTCTGCTTGCCTTCTCCATCAGCTGCGAATTAAACGCCATGTGCACGGTGATGGGCCCCACGGTGATCGGTTTTGCCGGCAGAGTCCGCTCCATCCCGGACCGCTGTGGGTACGCTCTGATGAGGCCCTCGACGATCCCGGGCTTCCAGGTGCTGGGTGTGTTCCAGGAGAGATGGCGTAAAGATGTTAGTTTTTTGGACCGTGTGATATTGCAGCTGGGCCCAGCAGGTGTCCAGATCTCTCTGGAACAAGGTGGCAGAGTTCAGGTAAGTCCCAAAACTAGCTTTGTTTTTACCTCCGAGGTTATGATTTAGGAATGAAGAAATATAGATGCACCTTCTAATCCCGTATGTGAGAGCACTGCAGCGCCTTTTGTGAATCTGCGGGGTTTGTTTTTGTCTCCGCCGCTGTGACGAAGCTGAACGACAAAGTGTTGATGCTCAACGCCACGGCTCGGACAGTCCACGGTGTGGAGCTCTCCAAGGGCCAGAAAGGAGTCACTGCTAAGCTGTCGGTCTCCAACACCACAGTTTCTGTGCTCTTTGACGGCTCCACCGCACTGATCCACATGACAGGTATGCACAGTTTAAACGCTCGAGGCTGAAGGTAACCACATGAACTGATAACCTGGAAAATGTCAGGAAAGACATTTGCGGTCTGTCACAGTTCGACAACAGGTGTTTTTAGTTACCGTGGCTGATAAGATCTCTGCTCAGTTTGAAGGTGGGTAGAGTTGTGTTGGGAGTTACGAATGTGGCCAAAATTACAGATATTTGTTCATTCGAACTTTAACTGAGGCAGTCCTGTTGAGATTGAGATCCCGTTCATTGAGAGGCCTGAGACTAAACAACAAGCACACAAACATAACACAAACGACACATTTGGTCAAGCATCCTGGTACTGAACAGACATTCCCTCGAATTGGGCCTGTTCAGAATAAAACAACATCATGATCCCAATGAGGTGAATGTTTTAGACTGTTGCACTGTTCCCTGCTGCCCCCCCCTCCCCAACCTCCATAGTTTTCTACAATCCTCACAATATGCCATAGTACAGTGGCACCCGGGGCATATAAAATGGCATCATCTGCAAAAAAACAGATGATTGATGGGCTCGTTGGCATTTTTTAACCACCAGCTGAGTTGCCAGATGTTAGTTTTGCATTCTGTAATGTCAATACAAAATAAAATACTGTTTTTTATATTTGTGTTGGGATGTTTTGTTTTTGTTTTGGCCAGGGCCACTTGGAGCAACCATAAGTGGTCTATGTGCCAATTCCAGCCAGACTGTGAATCAAGAGAAGGTCTCTGCACAGAGTGCTTCAGGGTAAGACCCCAAAAACAATGTCCCATCTTCTGCTACCGCCCATTAGTACAAAGATGTCATCCAGTCTTTTTATCTTATGTTATTTATTGCCCTCACAGCTGTGAGGTACAGCATGATGACGCTGCCGATGGTGCAATCAACTGCAACACCACGACTGAATGGTAAACACAGGTTAAGCAGGAAACATTAACCTCTACTGACATGCTTTGCAACAGTTTTTCATGTTTTACTTCCTTCTCTGCATCACTGGAACAGGTGCAGTCTCTTGAAGCAGGCTCCCTTCACTGCTTGCAGCTTGCACATCGACCCAAAACCCTTCATAACTGCTTGCACACAAGTGTTGTGCAAATACCCTGCAGTGGATGGTCTCAAATGCCGGTTCCTGGAGGCTTATGCTAGAGCCTGCAGCCACCACAGCAATGTCACAGTGAAGGGATGGAGGTCCAAGACCCGCTGCTGTAAGTCTGTTCTTCGGCATCTTCTGTTGCTGTGTTTCAAAGTGAGAAGGGTCAATCCAAGACTTCAGTTACGTGAATGCATTTCAAAACATTAAGCGTTCCTTCCTACATTCTTTTGCGTGTATTTGCAGCCTATCTCCCTCAGGACTTCTGTCAGAACAGGATCTGCAGTGCTCATGAGTTCTGTGGTCAGAAAGGCAACAGTAGGAACAGTCGCTGCCTCTGCCGGGCCATTTTTGCCTCAAAATACAAATCAACAGACAGCTTTGGTGAGCCGCAGTGACACAAGAAGCTTGCAGTTGTTTGGACAAAAGCTAAATATACTTAATGTTTTGTAATGGCTGTTCAGGTGAGCCGGCAGTCTGCAAGCAGAAGTCTGCTTCGATAACTCTGGCGAAATGTCTCTTGGAGGACAAAGGCATTGACTACTCTGTCTTACACCTTAATGACCAGGACTGCAAAGGTGAAATAGACACTAAGGACCACATGGTGACGTTCAGCTTCAACACTAGCAATACCTGTGGTACAGTGGTCATGGTGGGTACCTCTTTTAGAGCGATGATATAGATAAACTACAGAATCTAAAAAGGTCGCAGTGCACCTGATGGTGGTAACAATGTCTGTGTCCATGTATCCCCGTAGGCAAACAGCAGCCAGGTTCTTTACAAGAACACCATCATGTCACGGAACAGCTCCATGTTTGGCCTAATCAACCGTCACACAAAGGTGCATATTGACTTCTCCTGTTTTTACAATCAGCCGGATGTCAGGAGCCTGGGCATCAAAATGAAAGACAGGTATGTGGTTCCAGACATGTCACCTTTTTATCACCAAGAGAAGGCTAACTGAGCTTAACTTGCTCTTCGAGTGCAAACTGAACCCTGGTAAAGCTACGACACGTGTGAGTGGAGGTCAGTTGAATTACGTCTTTGCTTTCCAGCTCTGTGTTCAAGCAGGTAACTTCTGGAGCGTGGAATTACAATCTCACCATGAATGCCTACGACCACCCTGACCGCAAGCACGCCCTCCAGGCAGACAGTGACATCCAGCTCAATCAGAAAATCTGGGTGGAGTTGAAGACGGAAGGGCTGGATGATAAAATGGTCGCGGTGGTGACCGAATCCTGCTGGGCGACCGATCAGCCCTCGCCAAGTGGAAGCCTCAGATATGACCTCATCATAAAAGGGTGAGACGTGCAGAAATGCGCTCGTGGCGATCAAAGCTGTCTGTCGTTGCCATCCAGTCCAACGTCAAGTCTGCTTTTCCTGCTTTTGAGCAGCTGTCCAAACCCTGCTGACGAGACGGTGCGGGTGGTGGGCAATGGACTGGGAACATCCAACTACTTCTCTTTCAACACATTCCAGTTCTCTGGCAAGAATGGCGTCTTCTACTTGCACTGCATGGTGGTGCTGTGTGTCAGGCAGGGTAACGCCTGCATCCCGGTATGCCTGCTTCCTGAATATATTCAGAGAAATGCACAAATAAACGGTTATATAATGTCACAAAAAGCAAAATATTCCTGCTTATAGAGACTGATCACCTAAAACTGAAATCCTTTTGTCTTTTAACTGCCTCCCAGAGATGCGGCCAGGCTGCGAGAAGAAGGAGATCCGCCATGTTTACATATGAATTTGAAAACCCTGCTTTCATCAGCCTGGCATGGACTCATTAAGTAAGTGCTCTCTACACCCATGAACACGTGGCAGCACATTACTAACAGTATTCAAGCTCTGCAAACCGGCTCATAAGCAAGAAAAGCATGACCTATACTGCAGCCAGCCAACAGGGGGCGTCGTCTCGGCTTGCCAGTAACTATAATACCCATGTGGAGTCAAAAATTTTTACTTTACTTCACCGGCATTTTGGAGAAGACTGAAGTATTATTTAAGGTTTGACAACCAACCATAGCTTGAATTTGTTTGTTTGTTTTTTAGGTTTCCATGGAGACCCGACCACCAATCAAAAGACGCCAAAATGAGAACGTCTTTGTCCCGATGAAGAGTCTGTGACCAGTTATGTCTTATAGCTATGAATGAACTCTACACTGATCACCTTAAAGCTGCAGTTGGGAGTATTAACAAGCGAGACGACTTTGCCTGAAAAATTTAACAAATATAATGTTTGGTTCCCTTCCACTGTAATCCGGCCCAACCTCCAAACCCCACACCCCAGCAAAGGAGACGTCTTCAAATGACGTTACAGATCTTTAACAGGTCACTAAAGAGCTTGGTAGTGAAGGAGTGAGAGATTATGTATGGGAGGGGAAGTGTGGGGGGGGGGTGACCCCCCGCTGGCTCTGATTGGTTCTGCTGACTTGGGCACAATGGATTCCTTCACTCAAACAGCAGTAGGCGGAGCCAGAAGCCTGTTTTATTTCCCCCTTCTTCTTCTTTCCATGTTTCTCATGTCCTACCATCAGGACAAAGTGACTGTTTTAGTTTTAATATGACAAAAAGTGTATTTTATTTTATTTTTTAAAAACTCCCCACTGCAGCTTTAACTCTTTAACTACATCTGGTTTTTGTTTCTGGAGGTTAGTTTCCCCTTTTTTCCCCCTGACATTGTGAAAATGATTTCTGTAGGATTGGTGAGGAGCAGAATCTCTACGTCATGTGTTTCCTGGTTGTTTTAGGATAATCTTCCGGTTGGTTCCGACCTTTGGGAATTATCTCTGTCCAGTAAATATAAAGCTATAACTAGTAGCCGATTAGCTTGTGGCCTTAAAGCCAATGAGGTATTATTTTCTATCTTTTATGATATTGTATAATCAATTATAAACAGACTCTGGGATTAAATATGCTTTTGTGTGTGTGGGGTTTTTTTTTTTTTTCACTCACTCCTCTCCGGTGATGGAGGGAGGTCCTGCAATAGAAGCTCTACAATTACCTGCAAATACACATTAAGTACACAAACACATCCAGGGGGGAGGGCGTGAAGGTGTTCATGAAAAAAATCTTTCTTTTATTTTCTCATATATATCTCATATTTAAACATAGCAAAATGCAAAATTGAACAGGATAGGAACTATACAGACTGCACAGCAGATACTGATTCCACAGAGCACATTACTGGGCGGGGACTACAGTACTCAGTATATCTCCACGTTCATTAAAGTGCAAAAAAAAAACCAAAGCAAAAACAAGGTGGTGATGACATGCTAGAAGATTCTGCTCTTTATTAACCAGGTATTAGAGAGCAAACTCTTTAGTCAGTTACCTAAGTTCTTTTTTCACAGTATGTTGGCATCACAGGAGCCAGGCTGAAATATCTGAAGTGTGACAATGAGTTTGATTGATTTTCTGAACCAGGGGTAGAAAAAAGCATAGATCATTGGGTTTATACAGGAGTTACAGTAAAGAAGCCAGATCCCAAACAGAAAAAACGCCACATTCGTCAACAGGTCCTGACCCGCGAGAGACGGATAAAAATAAGGACAGAAACATATTAGAAACACAACCACAACAACACCCAGAGTCCTGGCTGCTTTTCTCTCTGACTTCTTGGCGGTTAAACCGACTGAACCCCGGAGTGTTACGGCTGTGATGTGAGACCTCATCACTCGAGCCTGAGACACAGCCACCACAAATACTTTCATATACAGAATTATGATGACAGTAATAGGGCCAATAAAGGTCAACATGAAATCAACGGTTCCTCTTATAAAGTCAACTTCAATGACACACTCTCCATGACAAGAATGATATGCGTCTGGATTATTCAGGAAGACGATCAGCATCACACCATTGTATAACACAGCACAGGCCCAACACAGACACACACTGAGTTTAACTCTTTTCAGAGTGACTCTGGTGGGGTAACACAAAGGGTCACAAATGGCCACATATCGGTCAACTGATATGAGCACCATGTTTCCTACTGAGGCAGATGTAAGGATAAAAGAGGCATAGTAAAATAATCCACATAAAAAACTCCCCAAAGACCAGCAGCCCCCCATGACATGGAGTTCAGCCGGCATCAGCAGGAGTCCGACGAGGAAGTCTGAGACAGCCAGAGAGAGGAGGAGGAGGTTGGTGGAGGTGTGGAGCTGCCTGCAGAGACAGACTATCATCATTGAGCGTATTACTACATGTAGCAGCTGTGGGAGTCTTAACACATTATTATCTGCAGGGACAGTATAAACAGTCACATGGGCAACCGGACAGAACACGCAGTTGTGATTTTAAACACGTGAATAACACGTGAAACGTGACAACGCATGCACTCGTCTTGTGGTGGAGACAATATTCGAGTCGTCAACACGTTCACAAAGAGAGAGCTGTCATCAGTAAGATGCAACAGCAGTAAAACCGCACTGAACGCAAAATACAAAACACAGGAATTGTTGAAAATGTTCTATTTTCACAAAAAGCTGCAATATATACGAAGCATTATATAAAGATTACTAGACGGTGATGTTTCTCAGATTATCTCTATACCTGAAGTGTGAGATTGAGATGATGACCAGCAGGTTGAGTGTCACAGTGAGCAGAGAGACACAGGACAGCAGGATGTTGAGGACCATCGAATGATCACGATGCTGCAGCAGCTTCCTGCATGAAGTGTTGGGGAGCTGTGGAAAACAGAGTTCAGCTTCTTCCAGCACCTCCATAACCAGAGGGAGCAAAGGAGAGGAGACACTGTGGAGCTCCCCCAGCTCTCTGGCCCATGTTCACCATAATAAAGCTGATTTACCCTCTAGGTCCTCCCTCCTCTCTGATGCAGTGACGTATGTTTACATTAAGTGGACAAAAAAACAAAACAATTAAAGAAGCCTTACATGTAAATCGACTGAAACTTTAAACAAAAATCTTCAATCATCATTGATTTCTCTGGCGTTGAGGACACACTGTCATAGGATTGTATTTTTTTTTTAATAAATACCAGACTACATCTTTGCTGCTGATTGCTGAGTAAACGTTTGATTTTATCAAATTTCCCTGACGAGATATAATAAGGTATCCCATCCATCCATCTTGCATTTCCACATGACTCAGGACTTTAACGGAGCTTCTTCGAACCCGGGTCGGACCCTGCACCGAGCTGGTTCCACTCCTCCCGGTCACCGTGGGTAACTAGGGTAACCCAGCAAAGCTCACGTTACCTGCGGCGTACCCCAAGGCTCGATTTTAGGCCCCATTCCATTCTCCGGTGATGCGCTCTGGCTGGGCCAGATCTTTCAGCAACGTGATGCATCTTCATCGTTATGCAGACGACACACACATATACTTTCCACTGAAGCCCAAAGAACTGTCCCGGTGGCACGACACTTCCAAACTAAATATTTTATTGTAAAATACAACACGTACAGGAGACGCAGACATATTAATACTGAGGTTCTTTACATGTATACACTTATATACACGTGTCGAGTTTAAATAAGTTATGTTTCCCGTGTATGGGAGAGCGTTTTCGTTTGCAGTTCGAGATAACGTTCTCGGTGAACCAGGCTCAGTTAGCAGATGCTCGCCTGCAGGTGAGTTCGGACCCGTCTCCAACATCAGCACCAACAGGGCGTGGCCCTCACTGTAAGTCATCTGTGTACGTCAGGCTGACCTGGGGGTAGGACGACGAGGACGACGTGGACGTCACGGCGGCCACGCCGGAGCCTCCGGGGAGCAGGAAGGAGGACGAGGAGGGGGAGGGGGAGGGGAGCAACGTGGAGCTCTGCCTCTGACAGCTGGAGGTGGAGGCTGAAACACAAGACGACAATTTACTCTTAAAAAAAAACAACAAACCTCTGAACAAAACCACCATTTTATATGAAGGCAGCTAACTTTTTTTGAGGCTTAAAAATATCATCATAGATTAAATGAATAAAATCTGTTCCCCAGTTTGCTGTGACTCACAGCAGACAACGACTAAACATAACTGACATAATTTTCTTCTGCTGTTTGTATCGCGACAGAACGGGGCTCCAGAAACACGAGGTTCTGTAAAGTGCCTCTCCGACCGGATCAGAACCGCGCGACGAGAGCGGCAGCTGACGGCAGAAGTGTGTCCGAGTCGTGTCTCATGTTACCACACGATGCTCTGAGCTCCTGCCGCTGGCCTCCGCCGGTGGCGTGAGACAGGCCTGCGACGCCACCTCCAGCCTGCAGGGGGAGCAGGACAGAGAGGAGACGGCTCCTCTGTCAATCACGCTCCAGGCGAGCGGGGAAACGTCGGCCCGATGACACGGGAGGAGGCGTTACGGACCTGAGTCTGGTTCAGACACGCCTGCAGCTTCCTCTTCGCCCTCCATCTGGCCACCCTCAGTCTGGTCTTCTCCCGACGTTCTCGCACCTTCAACACAACGACGGTTTGAAGATATCGTTAAATATCTCCACACACGCTGACGTCTCTCTGCACGTAAGTGGTTTCATGTGCAGTAGTAGTACATGAGCGCAGTATTGCATTGTGGTGCATCCCTAATCGTCACCGTACGTCGCGATCGCTCGACGCCCACGCGTCACAGGGGTCGCACGTGGCAGGTTTCCGTGAGGAGGTTCCGACCCACCAGATCCGCCAGCAGCGGCTGAGGCAGCGTCTTCTCCAGCTCTCGGCGTCTGCTCAGACTTCGCCGGCGCAGCTCGTTCCTGCGCAGTTTGTACTCCTCATACAGGCTGAGGTCTTTCGTCCAGGGCCGCGCCGCCTGGCGAGGAGGCGGGACGCCGGGCGGCAGGGGCGCCTCGGAGGGCAGGGAGGCCGAGGGCTGAAACATCAGGTCTGACACACACACACGGGTGGAAAAGATTCAGCGGCTTTTTTTTTTTTTTTTTTAGACAAATGAAACTAAACGCGCACAAACGCACACAGCTGTACTGACAGGAGCTGCTTCCAGCTGAGCTGACGGCCGCCGTGTGACTCCTGTGGTTTGCCTGAAATCCAGACGACGCTGCCCCTGAACTCTGAGCCTGTAAGAAGAAGCGAAAACGCTTTCAGCACTTTCCAGGAATCTGCTGCGTCGTTACTCGTGAGTTAAGATTTTTATTTTGACCCTCTCAACAGGAAGTGGCGACGTGCGGCTCCGGACTCACCTCCGACGCTGAGAGGCCGCCCTGCTGGAAGTCCGACAGCAGGGCGGCCGTCACTTCCTGCTCTTCCTCGGGCTCCTCCTTGATACAGATCACCTCCTCCTCCTCCTCTTCCTCCTCCTGCTGCTCCAGCTTCACCTGCATCACGAGAGGAGCTCCAGTCACATGTCCTTGAACGGACAGTGAGGCGTGTGTGTGTGTGTGTGTGTATGTTGTCACCTGTGCAGCAGAGGAGGGCAGTGTGGAGCTGTCAGCCTGGGGGGAACGCTCCGGGGTCCGCTCCCCCGGATCCAGAGTCAGGGCGTGGACGGCAGCGGGGGTCACGATGGCGTCCAGGCCCACAGCTGCGTCTGCAGCAGGAGAAACGCAGGTGAAGAAGAAAATTAACAAAGCACACACACACGCACACATTCACCCCTCCCTCTGCTCTGCAGAGAGGTGCATTCTGGGAGAACAAACGGAGAGCAGAGGTCATTTCTGCGTCGTTACCTTGACTGCGTCTCGTCGGCTCGTCCGCGGTCCTGGTCTGAGTCGAGCAGAGCGGCGAGGTCTCAGCGGGGGAAAGGCCTGCACCTCCTCTCTGTGTTTGGGGGAAGGAGGAGGGGTGGATGCGGACCAGGGCGGAGGCCGAGGCCCTCTGCTGCAGCTCCTCCTCCACCCCCTGCCTGTAGTACTTCAGCTTCAGCTCGGTGTATTGCAGCTTGGCCCGAATGTTGTCATTCTCCTTCTCCTTCAGGGCCTTCTCCCTCTGCAGGGCCGTGATGTCCCTCTTCATCAGCGCCACCTGCGCCTTCAGCTCCTCAAACTTGACTCCAACCACTTTGAGCATCTCGGCCAGCACCGTCTCCACCGCTCCGTTCACGGCCCGCTCCACCACGGCGCCCATCTGGCCTCGAATCAGCGACACGGCAATGCTGACATCCATCTCCAAAAGAGGTTTGACCCAGAAACAGCTGGAAAAATGATACAATAACACAGAGATCAAATCAATCACCCTGTTTGTTCAGTAGTAATTTCATGTCCTCTGTGAAACTTCCACTCAATACATCCAGAGAGAGAAGCTGCAGAAGACCTGGTGGAGCAACACAACTTTGAGATGAACCTGCTGGTTTGCTGAAGGCAAAGGGAAACATCCACGTGACTGCAAAAGAGCTGCAGGACTCAGCGGTGGTGGTGCACCGATCCACCGCGCAGCAACCGCAACGTCCAACGTTAACGGTGTAACGCTACGCCCAACGTTAACTGTGTAACACATCATCCAACATTAACTGTGTAACGCTACACACACCGCAACCCGAGCTGCAGCTCTGGGAGCGGCCTGGCGCCCTGCTGACCTGAGCACCACTGTCACATGCTAACAACAGTTTGTTCCGCACACAAACAGGTCAGCTGTTTATGCTAATGCTAGTTTCTAAGCTAGCGTTATCGTAGCACCTTTGTATCTGACCCAGGCTCCTTCAGGTTAAAGTGACGCGGACCATGTCTGTTAAAGTCATGTAAGATTTAGATTTTATTTCAATTAAAATAAGGAAAAACATTTAGCTTACCGTGTGTTATTGTTTATGATTAGCAGCCGGTTCGTTGCCTGCTAATTAGCTCCTGTCTTCGCTAACACAGATTGAGTTAGCTCGTAACGTTTATTAAAGTTTATTTTCCCAGTATATCTTACACACTGTGTAACTAAGAATGAGTCATTTAAATCTGCTATATTTCACAAAATATGGGAACAAACGCGTAAACAGTAGCGTCTTCTCCGCCATGGCGGTACTGCGCGGAAGTGCTTCCGCAGTCAAAGGTTAACCGGAAGTGCTAAGCTGGTCCGTAAAGAAAGAGTCTCCGTAATTAAAAATCTTCGTGCGAACGCCACTTTCTACTTCCGGGAGTGGATCAGACGTTCAGTCTGTTTGTGTTTGGTAAAAAGAAAGATGACATATTGTTTTTAAACTGACAGGAGTCATTTCTTTCTTTTCTTTCCGACATGATTGACTCCTCTACCTGTTTCTTCTTCTTGGCCTTAATGTCAGCAGATCCCATTAAAAAAGACTGATCCTTTAAAGTCACACAAACAGTCAGGGTTTTTGTAAAATGAGAAAATACAAAACTTTTTTTTTTTTAAGAAAAATTTCTTGCAGTATTTCAAATTGAAAACATGGATAAAAACTAGAGGATGTTAATTCACCTTTAGAGACCTTGTTGTTTGGTTTGTTTGTATGTTTGAAGTTGGTTTAATTGCTCTCAGATGGAAACATCAATCACACGTTGACCAATTCCACTGTGAACACTGTGACTCGTACAGTAATGAAGCTGCGTGAACATGGCACCCTGGGGAGGGGAGGTCATGGGGGGGGCTTACATCACCTCACCTCTGTGTGTGTGTGTGTGTGTGTGTGTGTTTGTGGATCGCCTGGTGAAATCACTGTGTCCAAACAAGTCACGCAATTAAAAACAACTCCTCACATCATTTTTCATCAGAACTTGGTGGAATGGAAACGTTTGCAAAACAAATATTCCCATTTCCTAGAACCAGTGGTGGAATGTAACTAAGTACATTTACTCAAGTACTGCACAACTGAATGTACTTTTTAGGCCACTACATTGACTGGGGCTGGAGGAGATTTTGCAAAATCATAACTCTTGCCAGGGTTTATATTGTTCATGTTTCATTAAATCATTGTTTGTCTTTAGGAAAAAGACTGACACGACTGCGAGTGTGTCGTTTGTGAGTTCAGCGATCACGCTGACGTCTGTGTGTGTCAAAGCAGAGAAGACAGGAAGTGTGTTTGTATCATCTCTGCTCACGCCAAAGTAAAGAAAGATGGAGGAAGCGGGATGTTTGTCGATCTGCGGGGGTTCTGATGCTCGGCCGCCGGGTCTTCAGGCGGATTTCAGACCCAGCAGCTGGAACAGAGCAAAGTACGAGTAGATCCAGGGTCTGGAGATGCCCTGAGTTTTGTCCAGGCCGCCGGCCTCCAGGGCGAGCCCCCTCTTAAAGACCAGCTGCCGCTGCAGCAGCGCCACCTCCCTGCAGGGAGGACACAGCAGGAGACATGCACTTCAGTTTGTCCCCCCCCACATACACAGAGGAAGTAAAAGAGAAGAACCATGTGCAGACCTGTCCAGCAGCTTCGCCTGCAGCCTGGCCTCCTCCGCCGCCTCCTCCTCCCTCCTCATCCTTTCTTTCTCCTCCTCCTCCTTCCTGTGGAGGTACTCTCTCCTCTCGTCCTCGTCCATCTCCCGCAGCTTCTCCTCCTCCTCCTGCTGCCGCTTCTGCTCCTCTAGTCGCAAACGCTCCAGTGCAGCTGGAGGGGAAAAAAAAAAAAGAATATTACTAAAAACAAATTACTGTACAAATAATATATATTTAAATACTTTGAACTGGATTTGTGCAAATAAAAGTACATTAAAGATACTGTATGTGTATGTTTCACAGAACATTATATAACTCTTATTATATTAAATATAAATTCAATAAAAAAGAATATTAAATAATACAATACATATATTATAATACATTCAAATATAAATTACTTCATATATTAATTTTATTAAATATATTAAAAACTATCACAGTATCTGTAGTTTATTTCTGACTGCTCCCTCACCTCTCCTCCTCTCCTCCTCCTCCTCTCTCATCCTTTGGAGCCGCTCCATCTGCCTCCTCTTCTCCTCCTGCCTCCTCCTCTCCCTCTCTCTTCGCTCCTGCTCCCGTCTGGCTCGCTCCTGCTCCTCCTCCTCGCGCCTCCTCCTGTCCTCCTCCTCGGCCGTCTTCCTCAGCCTGCAGACGGGGATCGAGCGTTGGTGAATGACCGCCACGAGCTGGTGGTGTGAAAATCAAGCACACAGGAAACAGAAGCGTAACCTGAGCTGCTCGGCCCTCTTCCTCCTCTCCTCCTCCAGCTCGCTCCTCATCCTCTGCTCCGTCTGTTCCCTCTCCTGCCGCTGTCTCCGCTCCTCTTCCTCCCGCTCCCTCCTCTTCCTCTCCACCTCCTGCCTCCGTCTCTCTGCTCGCTGGGCCAGATGTAGAACCGCAGCCTTCTCCTCCTCCTCCTCCAGCTCCTCCAGCTCCTGCTGACTCTGTCCGGCCGTGGACGACTAAAACACACACACACACACAGTGAAGTGCGTGTGTGTGTGTGTGTGTGTGTGTGTGTGTGTGTGCGTGTTTGTGCGCGCGTGTGTCTCACCAACCTCCGGCTTCACCGGGTTCAGCATCAGCTGTTCGTCCGGCACCATGACGGTGGAGCAGGAGGACAGGCGACCCCGCGCTGAAGCCAGACCTGCGGCGGCGCTGGCCGGCGTCGGGCCCTCACGGGAAGAGACGTCGGACCTCCTCGAGCTCCGGTGGCCGACCCAGGACGAGGTGTTGGTGGACCTGAGCGAACTCGGCGAGCGGACGCCGCCGTGTCTGTCGCCGGTGGACAGACGCTCCGTCTCCGTGTCCTCCGCTGACTTTGCCTTTGTTTTGTTGTCGTGTTCCTGCGTTGCCGAGGGCGACTCCTGGTCCCGCTCCCGGTCCACCACCTCCTCCTCCTCCTGCTCCTGGGGGGGCCCGGGGTTTCCTGCAGGAGAAGGAGAGGAGGATGTCACATCTTCACCATGAGTGACGTCAGCATGTGAGGGATGCTCGTCAAGTCTTACCAACAGAGGACTCTCCGTCTTTCGGCCTCCATTTCTTCCTCCTCCTCCTCTTCTTCCCAGCAGACGCTTCTGCTGCTTCTCCTCCTCCTTCTCGCTCCTCGTTCGCCTCCTCTCCTCCTCTCTCTCCTTCGCCGTCTCTCCTTTTCTTCTGCTGAGAGGCCTGTGATGACAGACGTTTGTAATACGAACACCGGGCGTTAACCTGACTTCATAAACTGCGGCTCACCGCAGAGTCGTCCCGAGTCTCCGTCGCTTCTCTGTCGGTCCCCTCCTCTCGTTTCCGGCTCCTGATTGGTCGAGAACCGCCTCCTGCTTTTTGTCTCTGCTGTCTTCCATCCCTGCTCGTCTTCGACGTCTTCCGTCCGTCCGATTCTGCAGCTTCCGCCGTGTTCGCGCCTCTGTTCCTGAGTGAGTGGAGGACATTACGAGTTACTGACGAACAGCAGCATCTTGGCTTGTTTGTGAGGTTTCCTGTCTCACCCTGCAGCTTCCTCAGCGTCCCTCCTCTTCGTCATCTTCGTCCCTCTGTCCACAGCTTCTTCCCTCGTCGCTTCAGTCGGGCTGATGTTCCGCCGGCTGCGAAACCCGCCGTCTTCGCGCCGCTGCTTCTTCCTGGAGAGACGAGGAGGAGTGAGTCGCCGTCTGACGGAGCTCAAATCGACAAGAAGAAGTGAATTACACGAACCCGGGTCGGTTCGATCCGGACAGGACAGGGCTGCATTGTCCTGTCATAGACAGCTCCTCCTCCTCCTCCTCCTCCTCCTCCTCCTCCTCCACGTCACCTCCTCTCGGCTCCCTCTCTGGAGGTTTGTTTTCGGCCTCCGTCTTTTTTATCTCCCGAGTTTCTACACTCTCGTCCTGCGTCGCGGCAGCTGCGGAGCGACAAACAAAACGTTTTCAGTTAAAATTCAAACTGTGATGAACGAAGTTGAGTCTTTACCTGCGGCGGCGCGGCGGGCGGGCGAACGCGGGTTCATCTCCGTGGAGCCGTGAAGATCTGAGAGCTGGTCGGAGAACAGACAGGAAAGAAATGACGAGGAGGCGTCGTGCTAAGCTAGGCTAACACGCGCTGGGTTTTTACACCGGCTCACCTCGTGCATGGGCGGGTGGTGCTGGGTGTCGTCCAGCGGAACATCTGGGACGTCTGGGTTCAGCTCCACCCCTCCAGCTGCACACGACATACACAACAAGCGCGCAACAACAGTTTGTCGCTGTAATTCAGAATAAGTCTGCGTGCTGACACCCCCTCTGCACAGGTGTGTGTGTGTGTGTGTGTGTGCGTGCAGACCTCCATCAGGCTGCAGCACAATGACCCAGGGTAACTCCTCTCCATCTGGAGACAACACCTGCAGCGCTGGGAGACAAACAGAGTCACAATGTCAACGTCTCTCCTGCAGGTGTAGCGCGCAGGGGTCGGCGTCACTGATCGTACTCTGCTGCTGCGAGGCGCCGGTGGTGCCGGCGGCGCGGACCGGTCCCGGCCGTCGCCGTGCAGCGACAGTCGGATGATTTCCCCGTCGGGACCCAGGATCAGGCAGCCGACGGATTCGCCGTTCTGCAAATCTGACAACACGGCAGCTCTGAGGAGGCGCGCGCCCTCTGACATCATCGCGTCCACAGCTGCGTCTGGTCACACTTACCTCTCAGCTGCAGCGGCAGGACGCCCCTGACCACGCCTGTGTCAGCACCGAGGTCCAGGAGGCGGTTCTGCGGGGGGGCCAGAGAGCTCCGCTTGCCCGGACCTTTCCGTCCCGCAGCGCCACCCCCCGACGATGCCACCGGAGGAGGCTCTGAAGGACGGGACAGTTTGGAGAGATGTGGTTCTATATAATCCTCAACAAAATGTCAGTAACTCTTTAATAAACATATTTAACCGTGTATGTAATCAAACGCACACACTCTGTGTGTGTGTGTGTGTGTGTGTGTGTGTTACCTTCTCTCTCAGGAAGCAGCGGAGGCAGAACCAGAGGCCGCTGACAGGAGTGAAACCCGTCTCTTCCCGCTCGCGGTCGGGCCCGGTCCGGGATCGCCGGCTCGGCTCGGCCCTCTGCGGCGGGAGGCGGGCGCGGCGCGTCTGAGCCGCCCGGTCGCAGCTGAAACATTCGACATGATGTCAGTGTCCGTGAAGAGGAAGACAGAACCTGGAAATGCTGTGCAGCAATTACCTGGGCAACAAAAGCCCCGCCCCCCTTTTGACTCATCTATACCCTTATGTCGTGAACCCGTCTCACCCCGTCTGTCCTCTCCAGGCCGGGTCCACGACCGACCGAGCGTCCCACTGTCACAGGCGGAAGGAACCGGCCTGTGCGGGGGGAGGAACCAAAAGTTTTAATCAGCGTCCGTTGCTACAGTACTACAGACGATACCTGAGGTAGTAGTCTTACTTCGTCACACATGTAGAGTTTTACCTGTCCTCCCACGTCTGTTCCCGCTGACTGATCTTTCATGGTCGACGTCCTCACCCGTCGCCCCGCTGTTTCTCCGAACGGCTGTCACGTCAGGGTTCAGGTCCGGGTGCTGGGGTCCCCAGAAACTACATGTTATTATTATTATAACACAATATTTAAAAAAGTTCACACGTCCATTAGATGTTCCATTAGCAGGTCACCTGAGGTTCCTCTGGTTCTTCGGGGGTCGCTGCTGCACAGTGCACACAGGGGCCGGGATCCGTCTGTGGGGGTGGAGTCCTGGGGGTGGAGGGTACGAACAGATCCAGCCTGATCCGGTTCCCGCTGCTCGGCTCGTCGTCTTCAGACAGAGAAAGATCCGGCTGTTTGTTCCTGTTAGTTTTCATCAACCTGTCTGTTCATTTCAATTTTACCATCAGGTCGGTCCTCCGGCCGCTCAGCGATTTCCTCGACTGGACGTCGCTGCGGGTTCGGACCCGGCCGTGCTCGGGGGGGGCGGGCGGGCAGAGGACTGGGACAGGGGAGGTCTGGAACTGGAGGGAAGCGAAGCGGAGGAAAGAGGGGTGGAGCCGGTCGGGAGGAGGTGCTCTGGAGGAAAGAGAAGAAGAAGAAGAAGAAGAAACGCAGCTCTGCCCGGTTTCTGCTGGTTCACTGCTGACAGACTGAAACCAAAACAAGCAGCAGGCTAAAACAGGCTGAAAGGCTTAATCACGTGCACGTCACTCCACCAACCTGAGTGTTCCTGTGGCTCAAGATGGCCGCCGTTAACTCCTTCAGGGCGGTCAGCTGCTGTTTTCCGGCGTGCTGCCGGAAAACGACCCTCCTCTTCCTGTTCCTGGCTTCGGACCCACAGCTGGTTTCCACGGTAACCAGGTCCTAGAAAACAAAAAAAGAGGGCTTGAACGGTGTATCCGTCTTTTCCCTACATAACACACACACACACACACACACACAGACACACACACACCTGGGAGTAGAGCAGAAGTACCCCCCTACGCGTGCTGTAGGTCTTTGGAAGCGTAGGCCCCGCCCCCACGATCAGATGGCCGCTGGTGGACAGACGCAGCAGGGACTGCTGGGACTTCCAGATGAAGTAATCCTGTCAGTGATATTGATGATGAACGTTGCGGTCGGCTGGAGGCCCATGTGTTCAGGGTTTTACGCCGCACGAACGCAAGAGAAATGGAGTCGTGTGCGCGCGCACCTGCGGCGTGAAAGCGGATGTCCAGCCGTCCGACGCGTCTCCCGGTGTTCCCGTCGGACGAGACCAAACGACCGCACCCCCGACTCAGCAGGGAGAGAGACAGATCCTTCACGATGTCGTCATGTTCCATGTCTGTGGTGGACAGGTGGGTCACAGGTGGGTCAACCGGGGATTCCAAAGTAAGCGAGATAAAGCTCTACGCCGATGACACCGATTTCATCTTGTCTAATCAATCTTGACGGTTTAGATTGTTTGTTTGTCAGTTTTTAGTTCAGTCTATTTGTTTGTCAGTTACTCTTATCTTGTCTTCCATCTAACAGGGGACATGTTGCCTTCAGTGAAGCAGCTGAACATATATTTATATATATGAGAACGCAGTGAAACACATCTAACCGTGAAGCTGCTGGGTGACATACGACACGACGGCAGAATGAGATTAAATTCCTCAATCACAAAACGTTATAAGTAAATATAACCCATGCCGAGGAGGTCGAGGATCAGAGCCCCGAGTATAATTCCTGGGGGAAAAAAGTCAACAAGGGCGGGATATTCAGATTTAGCGATTGGACATATTTAGTTTATCGGCTCCTATCACATCCTGTCGACTTTCATCCCGTTTTGTGGAGGAAATAAGTTTTAAAAGACAACGCTGCACATACCTGCTGCCTCCCTGACGAGGACTGCACTCCGACTGTGACTGTGTGTGTGTGTCTGTGTGCCTGAACACACACATGCATTCCTGCCTTGCAAACAGTGGCCCGTCAGACTACACCGACCCAGTGTGGACGACTATTTGTACGATTTTTTTTTTTAAAAAGAAGGAAGGAAATGAAGGAAGATAAAAAAGAAGTCTCTTATTTTTGGTTAAAGTATTGTTTTCCAACATTACATCTGTGTGTTTTGTGTGTTCAACCCCTGTTGCTAGGTTTTTCCAGAGCTGGCAGTTTGTGTTTCTGTTGCCGTGGCTGCAGTGACAGATTGGAACGAACACACACACACACACACACACACACACCCTTCTGGGCTCTGAAGACCTCTCAGTGTGTAGTCGACGCCGCTGCAATCAGATGTGCCACTGTGAGACAGCACAAACTGCAGAGTCAACACATGATGCAATCATCCCTGAGCAGACCGGCGAACCAAAGGGAAATGAAAACATCCATGTTGTTTTTTTTTGTTGTGTTGCATCATTTCTGTCATCAGCTTGTCATTAACGTGTCCTGCAGCCTCCCGTCATCACACCAGGCACTTCTTACTTGGTATATGTGTGGAACCACATCAAAAAGTGGGTCATGATAAAAAAGGTACGAAATAAGTCTTAATAGATGGAAAATGGTTGAACAGAGGCCAGATTTCCAGTGGGGGATCAGTCCCTGTGAAACTATGATTGTTTGCTCCAATGATTTTTTTAAAACACCGCTTAAAATTATAGATTGATCTAAAAAAAAAAAAAAAGTAAGTAAAAATTTCACAGCTGGGGGGTTGGGTTAAATGCTAGCATCACAAACATGGACAGACCGCGCTAAACATGGCGCGACACGTCAGAACCAGACAATGCTAATTAGCGCCATGCTAATTAGCATTGTCTGGCTTCACCTGGAAACGAAGATTCACCTGCTGACTGTAATGCTGCCTCGCACAACAACTGTGCTACTAGTTATTAAATGTTCTTTGGGCATGCTAAATCAAATCTAAAACAATAATAATAGCGTATCAGCTAGCTTCTGCTAATATTATTCGCAAACCACCTTCTTATTCTTCTTCTTCTTCTAGTTGTAAAATCAGACGTTTTTCCGCCATTCTCATACTTGCAGCACCCTGAACACCACAAGAGATCGCTAACGTAATTGAGCGTATCGCTTTTTAGCGTTTCCGGCCTGTGCGTCCTTTAAATTGGCCCTGGTAAAACATCCGGTTTCCACAACAGGCGAACATGGACCTCAAGGACTTAATACAAGAATGGAAAAAGAATGGAAAAATATAAAATATAAAATGATATTAATTAAAGTTTATGTTAATGTCTGTTAATGATGACTTAAGAAATGTAGCATGTTAGCATTCAGGGAGTGTGCACAGTACATTTTTAATTCCCAGGTTTCCAATATTTCCACCAGGTCACACAACTGGTTCACAAACCATCGGATAACTTAAACATATAAGATTATTGGACAGGTGAACAAGTGGAACAGGAAAGGTAAAATGTCTGGGGACAACTGGTGGGTGGATTAGGAATAGCAGGTCCTGAAAGGGGGAAATGGTACTGAGGGGGAGTGAGGGCTGGAGCTGGGGGCCGGGGGGAACCAGGAAGCAGACTGAAATCTGGACTCAACAATATCGACATCACACAGCATAGACATATAGGATTTAAAAATGAATGGATGAGATGAAATGTTCATTAAATATTTTGTATGAAAAAACTGAAGTATAAAACCAAAAAGAACAAGATTAATACAATTTATATCTATATATGATATTATCATCTTACTTGGATGATGCAGACATTTTAAGATTTACATGCTATCCATTTTCATTTTTTATATGTTTCCATCTACATTGAATGATAAGAATATTGTGACTAACAATTGAATGCAACAATAACAACACATACAGTATAGATGCGTGTGAGTCTAAAAGATGTCCATGCAAAAGTAGAAAAAGAATTTAAATTATAGTCTGAATTATACCATTCATCTCTATAAAACCTTTGTATTTTTTATGTGCATTACGTTTTCTTTGTTTAACAAAAGCTTTATCAAAGCTGTTATTGTTTGTTGATTATTTTCTCTCTCTAATCTCTAATAGCTCTCTAATAACTAATTGATTACTGTATATCACACAAAATCATTTGAAGGTTTCTATTGTGGTGTCATTTCTAGTTTCATTTATAGAAAAACAAACACAGATGTTGACAACATGCTGGAATAATGCTGGACATGCTGCTCTTACCTAAGTTCTTTTTTCACAGTATGTTGGCATCACAGGAGTCAGGCTGAAATATCTTTAGTGTGACAATGAGTTTGATTGATTTTCTGAACCAGGGGTAGAAAAGAGCATAGATCACTGGGTTTATGGAGGAGTTACAGTAAAGAAGCCAGGCTCCAAACAATGTCAACGCAGCACTGGACGACAGGTCTGGACCCGTGAGAGATGGATAAAAATAAGAGGAGTAACACATTAGAAACACAACCACAACAACACCCAGAGTCCTGGCTGCTTTTCTCTCTGACTTCTTGGCGGTTGCACCGACCGAACCCCGGAGTGTGACAGCTGTGATGTGAGACCTCATCGCTCGAGCCTGAGACACAGCCACCACAAATACTTTCATATACAGAATTATGATGACAGTAATAGGGCCAATAAAGGTCAATATTAGATCAATGGCTCCTCTTATAAAGTCAATGACATTGATACACTCTCCATAACAGGAATTATATATATCTGGATTATTCAGGAAGACGTTCAGTATCACACCATTATACATCAAAGCACAGGCCCAACACAGACACACACTGAGTTTAACTCTTTTCAGAGTGACTCTGGTGGGGTAACACAAAGGGTCACAAATGGCCACATATCGGTCAACTGATATGAGCACCATGTTTCCTACTGAGGCAGATGTAAGGATAAAAGATGTATAGTAAAATAATCCACATAAAAAGCTCCCCAAAGACCAGCATCCCTGAATGAACTGGATTGACAACGGCATCAGCAGGAGTCCGACGAGGAAGTCTGAGACAGCCAGAGAGAGGAGGAGGAGGTTGGTGGAGGTGTGGAGCTGCCTGTGTTTGTAATGAAGACAATATTTAACATTCACTGATGAGAGAGTTGCTCTTAGTTGTATTAGAATAAACAACATATAAAGATTACTGATGGTGATGTTTCTCAGATTATCTCTGTACCTGAAGTGTGCGATGGAGATGATGACCAGCAGGTTGAGTGTCACAGTGAGCAGAGAGATGCAGGACAGCAGAATGTTGAGGACCATCGAATGATCACCATGCTGCAGCAGCTTCCTGCACGAAGTGTTGGGGAACTGTGGAAAACAGAGTTCAGCTTCTTCCAGCACCTCCATAACCAGAGGGAGCAAAGGAGAGGAGACGCTGTGGAGCTCCCCCAGCTCTCTGGCCCATGTTCACCATATTAAAGCTGATTTACCCTCTAGGTCCTCCCTCTTTTCCCCGTGACACAAAACAACTGGATTGGTTCTGTGATGCAATGACATATGTTTACATTAACTGTCAAGCATGAACTTCTGGACTCCTCAGCTTTATTGTGTTTATTTACAGTTTCAACAAAAACCAAAACCACAAAAACTGAAATTTATTTACTGAAACTTTCTACTTAATTATTATTGTAGTGAAAGGCGGGAGCCAATACCTGAGGCCAGCTAAATTAATGTTTAACACAAACATTGATTTAGCTAATTCTGGGTGGACTTATCTATGAAACAAATAACTATATTTTGTTTTTTAACACCTGACTACATCATTTTTCTTCCACTTTAAAAGTCACTCATTGCAAACAAACTGCTAAATATACTCTGAATTTATCAACTGTCTGTCCACACTGATGCTAACAGGCTGCTAACATGTTTGCAGTGTTGTGGTGGGATCTTAGCCAGGTGTCAGTGTAATACGTGCTTCATGTTTTCTAAACCATGTCCAGCAGAAACTACAGCTGACTCCCTCTTTGACAAAAGAGGCCAAGAGTCTGCAGCCATGTTACTAGCTCAGTGAGGCTACATCCGTTCAGCTAGCTCAGTGAGGCTACATCCATTCAGCTAGCTCAGTTTGGCTACATGTGTTCAGCTAGCTCAGTGAGGCTACATCCGTTCAGCTAGCTCAGTTTGGCTACATGTGTTCAGCTAGCTCAGTGAGGCTACATCCGTTCAGCTAGCTCAGTTTGGCTACATGTGTTCAGCTAGCTAAGTGAGGCTACATCCGTGATACTTGTGCCACAAGCTATCGCTAACATTTTTGAATGTTTTTCATTTTTATATTTTTTCCGGACTGTACTTCCTTTAAGTTGTCCCCAGTTCAACATCTGACTCCTAAAGGTCCCACAACACGTGTACATGTTACTCGTGGATGTTTTACAAGAATTAAGATATAAATATAATATATGAAGCTAAATTAATAAAGTAATGTTAATTAAAGAGTGATATTTGCCGTGTTCCAAGAATATATGGTTCTGTAAATGTCCTAGATAGGAGATTTTTTTAATGATCACTTGAGAAATATACATGAAAGTCATCTATTTAAATTTTGATTGTTGAGTTAACTGAGTTTATTAGCTCAGGTAGGAGCTAGGGTTAAATAAGGCAGGAAAATGGGAGAACAGTGTGATGAGCACATGTATTAGCGTAGATAGAGTGTGCATAGTAACCTTTTAACTCCCAAGTTTTCACTGAGCCTCCACGCTACTGCAGAAATAAGTTTATACATTCATCCACTGTCATTAATAAGGCTTGGATACTTTATTTCTTCATTTCATTCTGAATTATTACTGGTGTGCCCTGTGTGTTGTGTTTACAGAAAAGAAAACTACTTTGTTTGGGTCAGGGTTAAGCTGTTATGTCATCAGCAGATCACACAACTGGTTTGTGTTTCAGTTTTATGTCACAAAAGTCACAAAGTTTATAAAGTCATATCCATCATATAACATCAACATATAGGATTGTGGGACAGGTGAACAAGTGGAATTGGGAAAAAAATGTGTGGGGACAGCTGGTGGACGGATTAAGAATAGCAGGTCCTGAAAGGGAGAACACGTGTATTCATCCTAACTTCTACATTTATATAGGATATTAAGAACGTTATGATTTACAAGTGATTGTAACAATATATTCACATATATATGCGTTTGAGCCTAAAGGATGTTCATGCAAAAGTGTAATAGAATTTAAATTATAATTTTGAAATTATAATTAGCTCATCTTTATAAAAGCTTTGGATTTTTCACATATGCATCAGAGCAGGTTTTCTTTGTTTTAATGACACTTTCCTTCACATCGAAGATGTCATTGTTTGTTGATCATTTTCTGCTGCTTATGAAGACAAGAATAAATAACTATTTGATTACTATACATCACACTAAATAATTTTAAGGTTTCTATTGTGGTGTCATTTCCAGTTTCATTTATAGAAAAACAAATACAGTTGTTGACAACATGCTGGAAGAATCTGCTCTTACCTAAGTTCTTTTTTCACAGTATGTTGGCATCACAGGAGTCAGGCTGAAATGCCTGAAGTGTGACAATGAGTTTGATTGATTTTCTGAACCAGGGGTAGAAAAGAGCATAGATCACTGGGTTTATACAGGAGTTACAGTAAAGAAGCCAGACCCCAAACAATGACAATACAGCACTGGCCGACAGGTCCTGACCCGCGAGAGATGGATAAAAATAAGGACAGAAACATATTAGAAACACAACCACAACAACACCCAGAGTCCTGGCTGCTTTTCTCTCTGACTTCTTGGCGGTTAAACCGACCGAACCCCGGAGTGTTACGGCTGCAATGTGAGACCTCATCGCTCGAGCCTGAGACACAGCCACCACAAATACTTTCATATACAGAATTATGATGACAGTAATAGGGCCAATAAAGGTCAATATTAGATCAATGGCTCCTCTTATAAAGTCAATGACATTGATACACTCTTCATAACAGGAATTATATATATCTGGATTATTCAGGAAGACGTTCAGTATCACACCATTATACATCAAAGCACAGGCCCAACACAGACACACACTGAGTTTAACTCTTTTCAGAGTGACTCTGGTGGGGTAACACAAAGGGTCACAAATGGCCACATATCGGTCAACTGATATGAGCACCATGTTTCCTACTGAGGCAGATGTAAGGATAAAAGAGGCATAGTAAAATAATCCACATAAAAAGCTCCCCAAAGACCAGCAGCCCTCAATGAACTGGATTGACAACGGCATCAGCAGGAGTCCGACGAGGAAGTCAGAGACAGCCAGAGAGAGGAGGAGGAGGTTGGTGGAGGTGTGGAGCTGCCTGTGTTTGTAATGAAGACAATATTCAACATTCACTGATGAGAGAGTTGCTCTTAGTTGTATTAGAATAAACAACATATAAAGATTACTGACGTTGATGTTTCTCAGATTATCTCTGTACCTGAAGTGTGCGATGGAGATGATGACCAGCAGGTTGAGTGTCACAGTGAGCAGAGTGATGCAGGACAGCAGGATGTTGAGGACCATCGAATGATCACCATGCTGCAGCAGCTTCCTGCACGAAGTGTTGGGGAACTGTGGAAAACAGAGTTCAGCTTCTTCCAGCACCTCCATAACCAGAGGGAGCAAAGGAGAGGAGACGCTGTGGAGCTCCCCCAGCTCTCTGGCCCATGTTCACCATATTAAAGCTGATTTACCCTCTAGGTCCTCCCTCTTTTCCCCGTGACACAAAACAACTGGATTGGTTCTGTGATGCAATGACATATGTTTACATTAACTGTCAAGCATGAACTTCTGGACTCCTCAGCTTTATTGTGTTTATTTACAGTTTCAACAAAAACCAAAACCACAAAAACTGAAATTTATTTACTGAAACTTTCTACTTAATTATTATTGTAGTGAAAGGCGGGAGCCAATACCTGAGGCCAGCTAAATTAATGTTTAACACAAACATTGATTTAGCTAATTCTGCGTGGATTTATCTATGAAACAAATAACTATATTTTGTTTTTTAACACCTGACTACATCCTTTTTCTTCCACTTTAAAAGTCACTCATTGCAAACAAACTGCTAAATATACTCTGAATTTATCAACTGTCTGTCCACACTGATGCTAACAGGCTGCTAACAGGCTGCTAACATGTTTGCAGTGTTGTGGTGGGATATTAGCCAGGTGTCAGTGTAATATGTGCTTCGTGTTTTCTCAACCATGTCCAGCAGAAACTACAGCTGACTCCCTCTTTGACAAAAGAGGCCAAGAGTCTGCAGCCATGTTACTAGCTCAGTTTGGCTACATGTGTTCAGCTAGCTCAGTGAGGCTACATCCGTTCAGCTAGCTCAGTTTGGCTACATCCGTTCAGCTAGCAGTCTGAGGCTGCATCCGTGCTGCTAGCTAAGTGAGGCTACATCCGTGATACTTGTGCCACAAGCTATCGCTAACATTTTTGAATGTTTTTCATTTTTATATTTTTTCCTTTAAGTTGTCCCCAGTTCAACATCTGACTCCTGAAGGTCCCACAACACGTGTACATGTTACTCGTGGATGTTTTACAAGAATTAAGATATAAATATAATATATGAAGCTAAATTAATAAAGTAATGTTAATTAAAGAGTGATATTTGCTGCGTTCCAAGAATATATGGTTCTGTAAATGTCCTAGATAGGAGATTTTTTTAATGATCACTTGAGAAATATACATGAAAGTCATCTATTTAAATTTTGATTGTTGAGTTAACTGAGTTTATTAGCTCAGGTAGGAGCTAGGGTTAAATAAGGCAGGAAAATGGGAGAACAGTGTGATGAGCACATGTATTAGCGTAGATAGAGTGTGCATAGTAACCTTTTAACTCCCAAGTTTTCACTGAGCCTCCACGCTACTGCAGAAATAAGTTTATACATTCATCCACTGTCATTAATAAGGCTTGGATGCTTTATTTCTTCGTTTCATTCTGAATTATTACTGGTGTGCCCTGTGTGTTGTGTTTACAGAAAAGAAAACTACTTTGTTTGGGTCAGGGTTAAGCTGTTATGTCATCAGCAGATCACACAACTGGTTTGTGTTTCAGTTTTATGTCACAAAAGTCACAAAGTTTATAAAGTCATATCCATCATATAACATCAACATATAGGATTGTGGGACAGGTGAACAAGTGGAATATGGAAAAAATGTCTGGGGACAGCTGGTGGACGGATTAAGAATAGCAGGTCCTGAAAGGGAGAACACGTGTATTCATCCTAACTTCTACATTTATATTGGATATTAAGAACGTTATGATTTACAAGTGATTGTAAGAATATATTCACATATATATGCATTTGGGCCTAAAGGATGTTCATGCAAAAGTGTAATAGAATTTAAATTATAATTTTGAAATTATAATTAGTTCATCTTTATAAAAGCTTTGGATTTTTCATATATGCATCAGAGCAGGTTTTCTTTGTTTTAATGAAACTTTCCTTCACATCGAAGATGTCATTGTTTGTTGATCATTTTCTGCTGCTTATGAAGACAGGAATAAATAACTAATTGATTACTGTATATCACACAAAATCATTTTAAGGTTCGATTGTGGTGTCATTTCCAGTTTCATTTATAGAAAAACAAATACAGTTGTTGACAACATGCTGGAAGAATCTGCTCTTACCTAAGTTCTTTTTTCACAGTATGTTGGCATCACAGGAGTCAGGCTGCAATATCTTTAGTGTGACAATGAGTTTGATTGATTTTCTGAACCAGGGGTAGAAAAGAGCATAGATCACTGGGTTTATGGAGGAGTTACAGTAAAGAAGCCAGACCCAAAATAATGTCAATGCAGCACTGGCCGACAGGTCCTGACCCGCGAGAGATGGATAAAAATAAGGACAGAAACATATTAGAAACACAACCACAACAACACCCAGAGTCCTGGCTGCTTTTCTCTCTGACTTCTTGGCGGTTACACCGACTGAACCCCGGAGTGTTACGGCTGCAATGTGAGACCTCATCGCTCGAGCCTGAGACACAGCCACCACAAATACTTTCATATACAGAATTATGATGACAGCAACAGGGCCAATAAAGGTCAACATGACATCAACGGCTCCTCTTATAAAGTCAATGACAATGACACACTCTCCATAACAGGAATTATATATATCTGGATTATTCAGGAAGACGTTCAGTATCACACCATTATACATCAAAGCACAGGCCCAACACAGACACACACTGAGTTTAACTCTTTTCAGAGTTACTCTGGTGGGGTAACACAAAGGGTCACAAATGGCCACATATCGGTCAACTGATATGAGCACCATGTTTCCTACTGAGGCAGATATAAGTGTAAAAGATGTATAGTAACATAATCCACATAAAAATCTCCCCAAAAACCAGCAGCCCCCAAGGAAGTGGATTGACAACGGCATCAGCAGGAGGCCGACGAGGAAGTCAGAGACAGCCAGAGAGAGGAGGAGGAGGTTGGTGGAGGTGTGGAGCTGCCTGTGTTTGTAATGAAGACAATATTCAACATTCACTGATGAGAGAGTTGCTCTTAGTTTTATTAGAATACAAAACATATAAAGATTACTGACGGTGATGTTTCTCAGATTATCTCTGTACCTGAAGTGTGAGATTGAGATGATGACCAGCAGGTTGAGCAACACAGTGAGCAGAGAGATGCAGGACAGCAGGATGTCCAGGATTATGGACTGAGCACGATGCTGCAGCAGCTTCCTGCACGAAGTGTTGGGGAGCTGTGGAAAACAGAGTTCAGCTTCTTCCAGCACCTCCATAACCAGAGGGAGCAAAGGAGAGGAGACGCTGTGGAGCTCCCCCAGCTCTCTGGCCCATGTTCACCATATTAAAGCTGATTTACCCTCTAGGTCCTCCCTCTTTTCCCCGTGACACAAAACAACTGGGTCGGTTCTGTGATGCAATGATGTTTGTTTACATTAACTTCTGGACTCTCCAGCTATTTTAAGGTGTTACAGTCATTTAAGTAAATCAGGGCCTATTACTGAGTTTAATGGAGGACACTTTTTGTGGAAGTTGAGCATACTACTAAACTGCAGTATTGGCAGTTAGTAGCACTTTGAGCTCAAGGCTAAATGTTGACTAATAATTTCATAGAAAGTTTCAGTAAATGGCAAATGCATGTGATCACTACATCAGTCTATTGAGATAGTGAAGAGTGACATGACTTTCACTCATTTCATTTAAAAGGTTTTTAGTTTTATGCTTTGAAAACTAAAAAAAGAAGAAACCCATGTTTAAAGTTTCTATTGTGGTGTCGATGTATGACCTGCCTTTTTCCTGTGTCCTGAGTCTGCTCTGATACTCCTTAATGTTAAAGGAGCAGTTAACACAAATAATATTAAGCACGGTCTGCTGGAGATGTGGCTTCATTTGCAGATTCACTGAAGAGTTGTAGGGTTTCAAAGGAAACTGGTCACGTAAAACATTAACAATATGAGTTTTTAAAAATTGACTTTTTTTAAACATACAGTAGTAAGTTCATTAGTTTATCATAATTAAATGACTGTTGTTAATGTTCGCATTGATTGGTGTTTTAGTACAAACAAACTAAATAAAACTCAGTTCTTCTCCAGCTAATTTAATGTTGTTGAATTCACTGACCCAAACACATGAACAAGAAATAATGGAAAAATAAAAACAGGTGTTGACGACATTGCTGGAAGAATCTGCTCTTACCTAAGTTCTTTTTTCACAGTATGTTGGCATCACAGGAGTCAGGCTGCAATATCTGAAGTGTGACAATGAGTTTGATTGATTTTCTGAACCAGGGGTAGAAAAGAGCATAGATCACTGGGTTTATACAGGAGTTACAGTAAAGAAGAAGGTCCTGAACCCCACTGGATTGATTCAAATAAGGGGAGTAACACATTAGAAACACAACCACAACAACACCCAGAGTCCTGGCTGCTTTTCTCTCTGACTTCTTGGCGGTTACACCGACTGAACCCTGGGATGTGACAGCTGTGATGTGAGACCTCATCGCTCGAGCCTGAGACACAGCCACCACAAATACTTTCATATACAGAATTATCATGACAGTAATAGGACCAATAAAGGTCAACATTAGATCAACGACGCCTCTTATAAAGCCAACTTCAATGACACACTCTCCATAACAGGAATTATATATATCTGGATTATTCACGGAGACGTTCAGTATCACACCATTATACATCAAAGCACAGGCCCAACACAGACACACACTGAGTTTAACTCTTTTCAGAGTGACTCTGGTGGGGTAACACAAAGGGTCACAAATGGCCACATATCGGTCAACTGATATGAGCACCATGTTTCCTACTGAGGCAGATATAAGTGTAAAAGATGTATAGTAACATAATCCACATAAAAAACTCCCCAAAGACCAGCATCCCTCAATGAACTGGATGGACAACGGCATCAGCAGGAGGCCGACGAGGAAGTCTGAGACAGCCAGAGAGAGGAGGAGGAGGTTGGTGGAGGTGTGGAGCTGCCTGTGTTTGTAATGAAGACAATATTTAACATTCACTGATGAAAGAGTTGCTCTTAGTTGTATTAGAATACAAAACATATAAAGATTATTGACGGTGATGTTTCTCAGATTATCTCTGTACCTGAAGTGTGCGATGGAGATGATGACCAGCAGGTTGAGTGTCACAGTGAGCAGAGTGATGCAGGACAGCAGAATGTTGAGGACCATCGAATGATCACCATGCTGCAGCAGCTTCCTGCACGAAGTGTTGGGGAGCTGTGGAAAACAGAGTTCAGCTTCTTCCAGCACCTCCATAACCAGAGGGAGCAAAGGAGAGGAGACGCTGTGGAGCTCCCCCAGCTCTCTGGCCCATGTTCACCATATTAAAGCTGATTTACCCTCTAGGTCCTCCCTCTTTTCCCCGTGACACAAAACAACTGGGTCGGTTCTGTGATGCAATGACGTATGTTTACATTAACTGTCAAGCATGAACTTCTGGACTCCTCAGCTTTATTGTTTTTATTTACAGTTTCAACAAAAACCAAAACCACAAAAACTGAAATTTATTCACTGAAACTTTCTACTTAATTATTATTGTAGTGAAAGGCGGGAGCCAATACCTGAGGCCAGCTAAATTAATGTTTAACACAAACATTGATTTAGCTAATTCTGGGTGGACTTATCTATGAAACAAATAACTATATTTTGTTTTTTAACACCTGACTACATCCTTTTTCTTCCACTTTAAAAGTCACTCATTGCAAACAGACTGCTAAATATACTCTGAATTTATCAACTGTCTGTCCACACTGATGCTAACGGGCTGCTAACAGGCTGCTAACATGTTTGCAGTGTTGTGGTGGGATATTAGCCAGGTGTCAGTGTAATATGTGCTTCGTGTTTTCTCAACCATGTCCAGCAGAAACTACAGCTGACTCCCTCTTTGACAAAAGAGGCCAAGAGTCTGCAGCCATGTTACTAGCTCAGTTTGGCTACATGTGTTCAGCTAGCTCAGTGAGGCTACATCCGTTCAGCTAGCTCAGTTTGGCTACATGTGTTCAGCTAGCTCAGTGAGGCTACATCCGTTCAGCTAGCTCACTTTGGCTACATGTGTTCAGCTAGCTCAGTGAGGCTACATCCGTTCAGCTAGCTCAGTATGGCTACATGTGTTCAGCTAGCTAAGTGAGGCTACATCCATTCAGCTAACTCAGTTTGGCTACATGTGTTCAGCTAGCTCAGTTTGGCTACATCTGTTCAGCTAGCTAAGTGAGGCTACATCCGTGATACTTGTGCCACAAGCTATCGCTAACATTTTTGAATGTTTTTCATTTTTATATTTTTTCCATTAAGTTGTCCCCAGTTCAACATCTGACTCCTGAAGGTCCCACAACACGTGTACATGTTACTCGTGGATGTTTTACAATAATTAAGATATAAATATAATATATGAAGCTAAATTAATAAAGTAATGTTAATTAAAGAGTGATATTTGCTGCGTTCCAAGAATATATGGTTCTGTAAATGTCCTAGATAGGAGATTTTTTTAATGATCACTTGAGAAATATACATGAAAGTCATCTATTTAAATTTTGATTGTTGAGTTAACTGAGTTTATTAGCTCAGGTAGGAGCTAGGGTTAAATAAGGCAGGAAAATGGGAGAACAGTGTGATGAGCACATGTATTAGCGTAGATAGAGTGTGCATAGTAACCTTTTAACTCCCAAGTTTTCACTGAGCCTCCACGCTACTGCAGAAATAAGTTTATACATTCATCCACTGTCATTAATAAGGCTTGGATGCCTTATTTCTTCATTTCATTCTGAATTATAACTGGTGTGCCCTGTGTGGTGTGTTTACAGAAAAGAAAACTATTTCATTTGGGTCAGGGTTAAGCTGTTATGTCATCAGCAGATCACACAACTGGTTTGTGTTTCAGTTTTATGTCACAAAAGTCACAAAGTTTACAAAGTCATATCCATCATATAACATCAACATATAGGATTGTGGGACAGGTGAACAAGTGGAATTGGGGAAAAAAATGTGTGGGGACAGCTGGTGGACGGATTAAGAATAGCAGGTCCTGAAAGGGAGAACACGTGTATTCATCCTAACTTCTACATTTATATTGGATATTAAGAACGTTATGACTTACAAGTGATTGTAACAATATATTCACATATATATGCGTTTGAGCCTAAAGGATGTTCATGCAAAAGTGTAATAGAATTTAAATTATAATTTTGAAATTATAATTAGTTCATCTTTATAAAAGCTTTGGATTTTTCACATATGCATCAGAGCAGGTTTTCTTTGTTTTAAAGAAACTTTCCTTCACATCGAAGATGTCATTGTTTGTTGATCATTTTCTGCTGCTTATGAAGACAGGAATAAATAACTATTTGATTACTATACATCACACTAAATAATTTTAAGGTTTCTATTGTGGTGTCATTTCCAGTTTCATTTATAGAAAAACAGATACAGTTGTTGACAACATGCTGAAAGAATCTGCTCTTACCTAAGTTCTTTTTTCACAGTATGTTGGCATCACAGGAGTCAGGCTGAAATGCCTGAAGTGTGACAATGAGTTTGATTGATTTTCTGAACCAGGGGTAGAAAAGAGCATAGATCATTGGGTTTATACAGGAGTTACAGTAAAGAAGCCAGACCCCAAACAATGACAATGCAGCACTGGCCGACAGGTCCTGACCCGCGAGAGATGGATAAAAATAAGGACAGAAACATATTAGAAACACAACCACAACAACACCCAGAGTCCTGGCTGCTTTTCTCTCTGACTTCTTGGCGGTTAAACCGACTGAACCCCGGAGTGTTACGGCTGCAATGTGAGACCTCATCGCTCGAGCCTGAGACACAGCCACCACAAATACTTTCATATACAGAATTATGATGACAGTAATAGGGCCAATAAAGGTCAACATGAAATCAACAGCTCCTCTTATAAAGTCAATGACAATGACACACTCTCCATAACAGGAATTATATATATCTGGATTATTCAGGAAGACGATCAGCATCACACCATTATACATCAAAGCACAGGCCCAACACAGACACACACTGAGTTTAACTCTTTTCAGAGTGACTCTGGTGGGGTAACACAAAGGGTCACAAATGGCCACATATCGGTCAACTGATATGAGCACCATGTTTCCTACTGAGGCAGATGTAAGGGTAAAAGAGGCATAGTAAAATAATCCACATAAAAAACTCCCCAAAGACCAGCAGCCCCCCATGACATGGAGTTCAGCCGGCATCAGCAGGAGGCCGACGAGGAAGTCTGAGACAGCCAGAGAGAGGAGGAGGAGGTTGGTGGAGGTGTGGAGCTGCCTGTGTTTGTAATGAAGACAATATTCAACATTCACTGATGAGAGAGTTGCTCTTAGTTGTATTAGAATAAACAACATATAAAGATTACTGACGGTGATGTTTCTCAGATTATCTCTGTACCTGAAGTGTGAGATTGAGATGATGACCAGCAGGTTGAGCAACACAGTGAGCAGAGAGATGCAGGACAGCAGGATGTTCAGGATTACGGACTGAGCACGATGCTGCAGCAGCTTCCTGCATGAAGTGTTGGGGAACTGTGGAAAACAGAGTTCAGCTTCTTCCAGCACCTCCATAACCAGAGGGAGCAAAGGAGAGGAGACGCTGTGGAGCTCCCCCAGCTCTCTGGCCCATGTTCACCATATTAAAGCTGATTTACCCTCTAGGTCCTCCCTCTTTTCCCCGTGACACAAAACAACTGGATTGGTTCTGTGATGCAATGACGTATGTTTACATTAACTGTCAAGCATGAACTTCTGGACTCCTCAGCTTTATTGTGTTTATTTACAGTTTCAACAAAAACCAAAACCACAAAAACTGAAATTTATTTACTTAAACTTTCCATTGAATTATTACTGCTTATGCAGTTGAAGGAGAGAGCAAATACCTGAAGCCAGGAGTTATACATTCATTTAGCTAATTCTGGGCCTATTGCTGCCATTAATAGAGGAAGAAAAAATCGCTATATTTTGTTTTTAACACCTGACTACATCATCTGTTTCCACCTTAAAAGTCACTGATTCCAAACCAACTGCTGAATATACTCTGAAATCTGTCCACACTGATGCTAACGGGCCGCTAACAGGCTGCTAACATGGTTGCAGTGTTGTGGTGGGATCTCAGCCAGGTGTCAGTGTAATACGTGCTACCTGCTTTCTCAACCATGTCTACTACAGTTGATTCCTTCTTTGACAAAAGAGGCCAAGATTCCTCAGCCATGTTACTAGCTCGCTGAGCCGTTCTGCTAGCACGCTGAAGCTACATCCATTCTGCTAGCTCGTTGAAGCTACATCCGTTCTGCTAGCTCAGTGAGGCTACAATCGTGTGTGTGATGTGGACACACGCTAACTGTGTCATTGATTGTGTTCTCATTGAGGAGATATGCTTTGATTTTATTAAAAGTGTTTGTCCACACTACTGCGAACATGCTACTGCTATAGGCTAAATTTAGGTAGTTTTTAGATAGCTAGAAAGATAGATAGATGGGCTGCTACTTATGTCAGCACCAGTATCAGTTTTTCAGGGAATGAAAGTTAATAACTGATGTACATGATGTGCATGATGTAATCATGGCTAAGTTAGCCATGATTACATCATGTGTTGATGTTGCAGCTTGTTTTGTCACACCTCTGATTGCAGTGGTGCCATCAAGTGAGTCTAATGAAAGCAGGTGTGAACAGTTGCTCAGCCTGAGAGGTACACAGGGGTTGGCAGCAGCTAATGGGCTACACACTGAGATGTTCAGAGCCCAGGAGGGGTTTGTGTTGTGTGTGTGTGTGTGTGTGTGTCTAATGGCCACAACACCAAAACTAATCTGCAGTTGTTTAAAGTGGAAAAAAGTTTCCAAACTAAAACAAACACTGATACAAATGAAGACGACTTATGAACATTTGAGTCAGCTTTGCTTTCTTAGACTGAAGTGTCTTGTCGTCGAGAGTCACATGGATCCACGTAAGCCCACGAAACCGTGAGAGAAATGGTCAGAATTGTGCTTGAGTGAAATTAAAAAAAAGAGTTCCTCTTCCTTCCTCTGGTCCCAGTCCAAAGACTCTGGTGATGAGAAAAGCGTCTCTGCCAGCTTTCTCGAAGAAACCGGGGTGATGACAAGTTTCTGGGACAACAACAGAAGCCAAAGGTCAACACCTACATGCTCCGAATGAAAGGTGCACCAATATAACTACTGTAATGATCTGGCACTGTATAAGATCTGAGGCCACTTCTGCATTCTCTTTAATGGCCTTTAATGGCCTCTGCTCAGCTCCTGACGTGACCAGATTATGTTCCAACAACAGAAGTAAAGGTTTTAGAAGAAAAAGTGATGGAGATGAGGAGCACGATAGGATATCTGAGTGACTCTGATCAGCATGACCCGACCAAAACCACGAGAAACCGAATCACACTCTGTTTGACTGTGTCGGATCGTATTATGTACTGTGACTCAACAATAATCAAATTGGCATCATATTTATACCAAAATATCTAGTTGTGACTTCCCGGTGTTGTTTCCCTCCACTGTACTTCTACTTTCACTGTCATGAAAATGTCAATTTGATCTGAATATCATTAAAATGTTAAGGAAGGGGAGAGGAAATTAAAAGGAAACAAAAAAGAAGGCAGGTGTACGATATGGGGGGGGCGACATGGTAAAGTTCGAGGGAGGAGCGTAAATGTGAGCGATGGCGTGAAGGAGGGAAGAGAGAGGGGAGCATGATAAAAAGAGCTGAAGGACGACGACAGCGTCTCGAACGGCGCCGGCGTGTCATCTGCGTCTCCCCTTGTGGCGATGGATGGAGCGGAGCTCTGCTTCCCACAGCTCAACGCCTCCTGCAGGAAGCCCACGCAGCCTCACACTCAGGCCATGCTCATCTACGTCCTGCTGTCCACCATTTCTCTGGTCACCGTGGCCCTCAACCTGATGGTCATCATCTCCATCTCCCACTTCAGGCACATACGCTGACTGAGCATGTTGTAGGAAATGAGTTGATGTGATGGATTGACAGTTGCTTACAGTGCATACTTTGCTCCCTCTTGCTTTGAGGCACATTGTGAAATGAATGATGAATGTTCTTTATTTCATGGCTGCATGACAACAATGACGGTGATGTTCTCCCTCCACAGGCAGCTCCACACCCCCACCAACCTCCTCCTCCTCTCTCTGGCTGTCTCAGACCTCTTTGTGGGCTTCCTGCTGATGCCGGTGGAGATCATCTACATCGAGGCCTGCTGGTTCCTGGGTGACGTTGCGTGCACACTGTATTATGTCGTAGACTACGTCATCACCTCGGCCTCGGTGGCCAACATGGTGCTCATATCGATGGACCGCTACGTGGCCATCTGCGACCCCCTGCGTTACTCCACCAAAGTGACTAAAGGCAGAGCACAGGTCTGCGTTTGTGTGTGTTGGGTTTGCTCTGTTTTCTACAGGATTCTGCTGTTACACAATCACCTGGCACGGCCCGGCCGGTCCAACTCCTGCTTGGGAGAGTGCGTGGTCGTCATCGATCACATCGAAGGACTCGTTGACCTCGTTTTCACCTTCATCGTTCCCATCACTGTCATCATCGTGCTGTACGTGAGGGTCTTTGCGGTGGCCGTGTCTCAGGCGCGGGCCTTGCGCTCTCACGTTGCGGCGCAGCGCTCGGGCGCGTCAGCCGCGAAGAAGAGCGAGGTGAAGGCGGCCAGGACACTCGGCATTGTGGTGATCGTGTTTCTGATTTGCTTCTGTCCCTACTACTACCCCACGCTGGCGGGCGAGGACACGTCAGTCGACGCCTCGTCGGCTGCCGTGGAGATCTGGCTGGCACATTTTAACTCCTGTCTGAACCCGATCGTCTACGCCTTCTTCTACCCCTGGTTCCGAAAATGCATGAAACTCATTGTGACTCTTAAGATACTGAAGCCTGGCTCTCGTGATATGAAACTGTTATAACAACATGAAGGGCAAAATATGCATTACAGTTAATACAAAAATGTGAATCAAGCTCTATAATTCCTCTGTTTATGTGTCTGTACATATTAAACTCTGTCTAATAGTCTCTGTGAACCATTCAACTTGTACAGTGTATATGTGAATTTATGTGTAAAACCCCTGCAGGTCATGTAGCCTGTGATCTTTGGTCATAATCATTTAAACATAAACACAATCAAACAATCATTAAGCATGACATATATCAGTTTCCCCCTTCAGAAAATAATCTGACTCCATCTCAACAAGAGAAATCTTCAGCGTGAATGAACAGAGAACTGAGAGAAGGCGACGTTTCTTTTCTGAAACTCTTTCTCGCTTGTCGATCTCAGCTCTGCATATGTGTTTATAAATACACAACTCAGGCCTCACACATTAAGTCTGAAGCTATAATGACCTTTTCTGTTTTCTGCTGTCAGAAATGATACGATCAACTGAACCACACGTGTATTTAAACCAAACTCATAAAGATGTGTGTCAGCAGAGTTGCTGCATGGGGGATGTACTATCAGTTCTCATGATGGGTCGAATGCTGAAAAATACCAATTCCAGCCTGCCCCCGATATTTTCCACCATCTTGGAGGCCCAGGTGTGGCCAGGCCAGGTGTGACACGACCCCGTGACCCAGGAATCCAGGCCTACATCAGCTCGGATCCAGTGGGAACATGCACACACACATGACGGAGCATTGGTGTTGGTTCAGGTGCTGCTTCAGGGAGTGTGAACCTGCAGCTGAAAGATGCCAGCAGCGTTTCTGCACAGCAACACTGAGGTTTTGGACACTCCAATTGGGCCTGAAAGCATCTTGTGGTCACTTATGAGTAGTTAGGTATGGTTTTAGTTTTACAGACTTACAATCCACTCTGCCTGACTGCATTCAGGAGCACCAGGAGTTTCACCTCCTGGGGTTCAGCCTCCTGATGAGATGGAATTTGCATATGGGAGGGGAGGAAGGAAAGAGATAAATCAAGAAGCCGTCAGAGCTCAGCAGCTTCTCCTCTCTCTCCCTCTGATGATGATGATGATGATGGAGGCCCTGGAAGAGGCTGAACTCTGCTTCCCCGAGCTCAACTCCTCCTGCAGGAAGCCGATGCGTCCTCAGCCGGAGGCCACGCTGGTTGACAGCTCGCTATGTTGCGTCACGCTGGTCACCGTGGTCCTGAACCTGCTGGTCATCGTCTCCATCGCACATTTCAGGCACGGACCACAATGTTTATTCTTTGCTTCCAGCTCGGCAGCATGATGTCTCAGTTGGGTCTCAATGCTGGAACACAGTGACACGAGTTGTATGTTTAACATGTGATGTGCTGTGATTGACTTCTTACTTTTAGTGCCACTAATGAGCATGATTGTGGTGTTTTCCTTGTTTAGGACCTATGAATACATAGAAGAACTGTAATGTGTGTTGTATTTATGCATGACCTTGCAGCACAGTTCATGCATTTAGACACTAACAGCAGTGATGTTGTCCTGTTGCAGGCAGCTCCACACCACCACCAACCTCCTGTTGCTCTCTCTGGCCGTGGCAGACTTCCTCGTGGGTTTCCCACAGATGCCGGCTCTGCTACTTGACATCCAGGGCTGCTGGATCCTGGGCGACATCGTCTGCGCCATACATTACTTTTTGGGCTTCCTTGTGGTCAGCGTTTCGGTGGGCAGCATGGTGCTCATATCGATCGACCGCTACGTGGCCGTGTGTGAGCCCATGCTTTACTCCACCAGAGTCACCCTGAAAAGAGTCAAGCTCTGCGTCAACCTGTGCTGGATATTTTCAGCTGTGCACAGCAGCTGGATACTGAGGGACTTCCTGGGACAACTGAGCAGGTACAAATCCTGCTACGGAACGTGCCCTGCAGTAGTACTTCATGTTGAAGGAGCAGTCGACCTTGTTGTGACCTTTTTATGCCCCATCCTCATCATCACGATTTTGTATCTGAGAGTGTTCGCCGTGGTCGTGTCTCAGGCTCGTGCCCTGCGCTCTCATGTTGCAGCTGCCGTACTCAAACGTTCAGAGGCCGCGAAGGTGAAGAAATCTGAGCTGAAAGCAGCCAGGACACTCGGAGTGGTGGTTGTAGTGTTTATAATTTGTTCTTGCCCCTATTATTGTTTGGCTGTTGCAGCTCAGAGCAACGTGGGGGAGGCGTCATCTTTGAGCATCGAGATTTGGCTGCTGTTTTTCAACTCCTGTCTGAACCCCGTGATCTACGTCTTTTTCTACCCCTGGTTCAGAAAAGCGATCAAACTCATCTTCACACTTGAGATCTTGCAGCCTGGCTCCCGTGAGGCCAGTTTGATGTAGGAACAGACTGACTGAATCAATGTTTAATAAGTATTAATGAACAAAAGCCAGAAAGCCTTTGATTGATTGAATATGAATGTATATATATATATATTATTTTCAAAGCAATCCAATAACCTGGTCTTGATTGGGGACAAGGTTTCAGGGTAAATTTGCATCTTATTTAAAAATATATATTCAAACACTGTCATATAAAGATAATTTTCCTGTAGTTAAAGCCTTTGGTGCTGGAGTACTGGCACATGTCTTATTCCACATGAATACACTGAGTTGTTTTTCCTGACTGTTTGACAATAAATTTAGTTCTTAACTTGTTCTTTTTCTTATCAAATGACATAAACAGCAAAACAATTGTGTTGAAGACTGTGCAGCAAGATTTGTGAGTTGAAGATGCTGATTGTGTTTGGAATAAGACTGATTTTTCTTTCAGGATGTGTGTACTCATCAAAATAAAAGCCTGTCGGCTCTGTTGTGAGCTGGCCACATGTACAGTACAGTGGAGTACATCTCTGTTTGTTAAGAGTTGCCGGTCACTGGCCAGCTGCTGAATATTCACTTGGTTTGATTAAATGTGTCCGTCCACAGACAGAAAGAGGCTGCCCAGGCCTGGCTGGATGTTCAGGTAAACACAGGTGGAGCAGGTGGGTGTGGTGTCACTGAGAGAGTGAACTGGAGATGGGGAGACGATTGTATTGCCCCTCTGCCTTAGGGGTGTCAGGAGAAGTGTGGTCATACCCTGCTGTCACTGTCTAACACCTGTCTGTACCGAGGATGTCTTCAACTGTATGTGCAGACAAAGAGACAAACACTTTGCTGCTGTTCAGCTCTGCTGCAAGATTTATTCTGCAGCACCTGCCTCACCAGCACTATGCGCCCTCTGTTGACCGTTTTGAGTATCATGATACAACAATGAAATAAAAATATGTGTAAGGGGTTTCTGTTTTTGTCTTCTTTTTTAACCATATATAACAATTTAAACATATTTATACAACTAATATTTATGTCATTTCAAAAAACATCTTTCTTTAACTTGTTTGTTTAAGCCCAGTATTTTAAAGCCCTTTACAATCGCACACACAAACAACACAAGAAGACAGAGTCAGTTCCCTGGAGGGTCAGGGTTCTACCACACAACAGACTGAATGATGTACTGAAGTACGACAGATGATTGGTGTGATGGGATCCAGGTGGCGATGATGACTTGCAGCTGGGTGAAGAAGCCCCGCCCACAGCACATACACACTGCAGGGGAAATGAAAATGGGAGGAGGCCGGACAGGAACTGGACGGCCAACCCAGAATGGCAGGGGCAGTAATTATTACTGAAGAGGTGGGTCTTGTTTTTCTGACTGAGCTGATTGGTTCAAGCATCGTTGGACTCATCTTAGTCCTGCAGAGTATAGTGTGTCACAAAAATGTGAAAAGTGTCAACAAAATTTTGTGACCTTTTAACGCCACAAACCATCAAAGAATAGTGTTTCATAATTTTTGACCAGGACATGTTTATCATCGTTTCTGATGTCATTGGGTTATGATGTCATTGGTCGTGGTTGAGCAGCTGAGCTGAACCATCAGAGTTTGACCCATTAAAGTTTCCATCTTCCAGTTGGTTCCAATCAGCTAAGAATTGTGGAAGATGGCAGTTACGTCTCTGCACAGCAACACTGAGGTTTTGGACACTCCAATTGGGCCTGAAAGCATCTTGTGGTCACTTATGAGTAGTTAGGTATGGTTTTAGTTTTACAGACTTATAATCCACTCTGCCTGACTGCATTCAGGAGCACCAGGAGTTTGACCTCCTGGGCTTCGGCCTCCTGACAAGATGGAATTTGCATATGGGAGGGGAGGAAGGAAAGAGATAAATCAAGAAGCCGTCAGAGCTCAGCAGCTTCTCCTCTCTCTCCCTCTGATGATGATGATGATGATGGAGGCCCTGGAAGAGGCTGAACTCTGCTTCCCCCAAATCAACTCCTCCTGCAGGAAGATCACGAGTCCTCGCCTGGAGGCCATGCTGGTTTACAGTGTGCTGTCCTGTGTCACGCTGGTCACCGTGGTCCTGAACCTTCTGGTCATTGTCTCCATCGCACATTTCAGGCACGGACCACAATGTTTATTCTTTGCTTCCAGCTCGGCAGCATGATGTCTCAGTTGGGTCTCAACGCTGGAACACAGTGACATGAGTATGCATATGATGTGCTGTGTTTGACTTCTTACTTTTAGTGCTACTGATGAGCATGGTCCTGGTGTTTTCCTTGTTTAGGACCTATAAATACAGAGAAGAACTGTAATGTGTGTTGTATTTATGCATGACCTTGCAGCACAGTTCATGCATTTAGACACTAACAGCGGTGATATTGTCCTGTTGCAGGCAGCTCCACACCACCACCAACCTCCTGCTGCTCTCTCTGGCTGTGGCAGACTTCCTCGTGGGTTTCCCACAGATGCCGGCTCTGCTCCTCGCCTTCGAGGGCTGCTGGATCCTGGGCGATGCCGTCTGCGTCATGATTTACTTTTTAGGAATGGTAGTGGTCGGTGTTTCGGTGGGCAGTATGGTGCTCATATCGATCGACCGCTACGTGGCTGTGTGTGAGCCCATGCTTTACTCCACCAGAGTCACCCTGAAAAGAGTCAAGCTCTGCATCAACCTTTGCTGGATATTTTCGGCTGTGCACAGCAGCTGGATACTGAGGGACTTCCTCAGACACCCGAGCAGGTACAAATCTTGCTATGGAGAGTGCCCTGCAGTAGTACTTCAGTTTGAAGAAGCAGTCGACCTTGTTGTGACCTTTTTATGCCCCATCCTCATCATCACGATTTTGTATCTGAGAGTGTTCGCCGTGGTCGTGTCTCAGGCTCGTGCCCTGCGCTCTCATGTTGCAGCTGCCGTACTAAAACGTTCAGAGGCCGTGACGGTGAAGAAATCTGAGCTGAAAGCAGCCAGGACACTGGGAGTGGTGGTCGTAGTGTTTATACTTTGCTCCTGTCCCTATTATTGTTTGGCTGTTGCAGCTCAGAGCAATGTGGGGAAAGCGTCATCTTCGCGCATTGAGATTTGGCTGCTGTATTTCAACTCCTGTCTAAACCCTGTGATCTACGTCTTTTTCTACCCCTGGTTCAGAAAAGCGATCAAACTCATCTTCACACTTGAGATCCTGCAGCCTGGCTCCCGTGAGGCCAGTTTGATGTAGGAACAGACTGACTGAATCAATGTTTAATAAGTATTAATGAACAAAAGCCAGAAAGTCTTTGATTGATTAAATATGAATGTATATATATATTATTTTCAAAGCAATCCAATAACCTGGTCTTGATTGGGGACAAGGTTTCAGGGTAAATTTGCATCTTATTTAAAAATATATATTCAAACACTGTCATATAAAGATAATTTTCTTGTAGTTAAAGCCTTTGGTGCTGGAGTACTGGCACATGTCTTATTCCACATAAATATACTGAGTTGTTTTTCCTGACTGTTTGACAATAAATTTTGTTCTTAACTTGTTCTTTTTCTTATCAAATGACGTAAACAGCAAAACAATTGTGTTGAAGACTGTGCAGCAAGATTTGTGAGTTGAAGATGCTGATTGTGTTTGGAATAAGACTGATTTTTCTTTCAGGATGTGTGTACTCATCAAAATAAAAGCCTGTTGGCTCTGTGGTGAGCTGGCCACATGTACAGTACAGTGGAGTACATCTCTGTTTGTTAAGAGTTGCCGGTCACTGGCCAGCTGCTGAATATTCACTTGGTTTGATCAAATGTGTCCGTCCACAGACAGAAAGAGGCTGCCCAGGCCTGGCTGGATGTTCAGGTAAACACAGGTGGAGCAGGTGGGTGTGGTGTCACTGAGAGAGTGAACTGGAGATGGGGAGACGATCGTATTGCCCCTCTGTCTTAGGGGTGTCAGGAGAAGTGTGGTCATACCCTGCTATCGCTGTCTAACACCTGTCTGTACTGAGGATGTCTTCAACTGTATGTGCAGACAAAGAGACAAACACTTTGCTGCTGTTCAGCTCTGCTGCAAGATTTATTCTGCAGCACCTGCCTCACCAGCACTATGCGCCCTCTGTTGACCGTTTTGAGTATCATGATACAACAATGAAATAAAAATATGTGTAAGGTGTGTCTGTTTTTGTCTTCTTTTTTAACCATATATAACAATTTAAACATATTTATACAACAAATATTTATGCCATTTCAAAAAACATCTTTCTTTAACTTGTTTGTTTAAGCCCAGTATTTTAAAGCCCTTTACAATCGCACACACAAACAACACAAGAAGACAGAGTCAGTTCCCTGGAGGGTCAGGGTTCTACCACACAACAGACTGAATGATGTACTGAAGTACGACAGATGATTGGTGTGATGGGATCCAGGTGGCGATGATTACCTGCAGCTGGGTGAAGAAGCCCCGCCCACAGCACATACACACTGCAGGGGAAATGAAAATGGGAGGAGGCCGGACAGGAACTGGACGGCCAACCCAGAATGGCAGGGGCAGTAATTATTACTGAAGAGGTGGGTCTTGTTTTTCTGACTGAGCTGATTGGTTCAAGCATCATTGGACTCATCGTAGTCCTGCAGAGTATAGTGTGTCACAAAAATGTGAAAAATGTCAATAAAATATGGTGTCCTTTTCACGCCAAAAACCATCAAAGAATAGTGTTTCATAATTTTTGACCAGGACATGTTTATCATCGTTTCTGATGTCATTGGTCGTGGTTGAGCAGCTGAGCTGCAGCCGTCAGAGTTTGACCCATTAAAGTTTCCATCTTCCAGTTGGTTCCAATCAGCTAAGAATTGTGGAAGATGGCAGTCACGTCTCTGCAGAGACAGACTGAGGTTTTGGACACTCCAATTGGGCCTGAAAGCATCTTGTGGTCACTTATGAGTAGTTAGGTATGGTTTTAGTTTTACAGACTTATAATCCATCTGCCTGACTGCATTCAGGAGCACCAGGAGTTTGACCTCCTGGGCTTCGGCCTCCTGACAAGATGGAATTTGCATATGGGAGGGGAAGAAGGAAAGAGATAAATTAAGAAGCCGTCAGAGCTCAGCAGCTTTTCCTCTCTCTCCCTTTGATGGTGATGATGATGATGATGGAGGCCCTGGAAGAGGCTGAACTCTGCTTCCCCCAAATCAACTCCTCCTGCAGGAAGATCACAAGTCCTCGCCTGGAGGCCATGCTGGTTTACAGCGTGCTGTCCTGTGTCACGCTGGTCACCGTGGTCCTGAACCTGCTGGTCATCATCTCCATCGCACATTTCAGGCACGGACCACAATGTTTATTCTTTGCTTCCAGCTCGGCAGCATGATGTCTCAGTTGGGTCTCAATGCTGGAACACAGTGACATGGGTTGTATGTTTAACATGTGATGTGCTGTGATTGACTTCTTACTTTTAGTGCTACTGATTAGCATGATCATGGCATTTTCCTTGTTTAGGACCTATGAATACAGAGAAGAACTGTAATGTGTGTTGTATTTATGCATGACCTTGCAGCACAGTTCATGCATTTAGACACTAACAGCGGTGATATTGTCCTGTTGCAGGCAGCTCCACACCACCACCAACCTCCTGCTGCTCTCTCTGGCTGTGGCAGACTTCCTCGTGGGTTTCCCACAGATGCCGGCTCTGCTCCTCGCCTTCGAGGGCTGCTGGATCCTGGGCGACATCGTCTGCGCCACGATTTACTTTTTGGGCTTCCTCGTGGTCAGCGTTTCGGTGGGCAGCATGGTGCTCATATCCATTGACCGCTACGTGGCCGTGTGTGAGCCCATGCTTTACTCCACCAGAGTCACCCTGAAAAGAGTCAAGCTCTGCGTCAACCTGTGCTGGATATTTTCGGCCATGCACAGCAACTGGACACTGAGGGACTTCCTGGGACAACTGAGCAGGTACAAATCCTGCTATGGAGAGTGCCCCGCTCTCGTAGTAAATCACGTTGAAGGAGCCATTGACCTTGTCGTGACCTTTTTATGCCCCATCCTCATCATCACGATTTTGTATCTGAGAGTGTTCGCCGTGGTCGTGTCTCAGGCTCGTGCCCTGCGCTCTCATGTTGCAGCTGCCGTACTCAAACGTTCAGAGGCCGTGACGGTGAAGAAATCTGAGCTGAAAGCAGCCAGGACGCTCGGAGTGGTGGTTGTAGTGTTTATAATTTGTTCTTGTCCCTATTATTGTTTTGTTGTCGTGGCTGAGAGCAACAAGGGGGAAGCGTCATCTTCGCGCATCGAGATTTGGCTGCTGTATTTCAACTCCTGTCTGAACCCCATGATCTACGTCTTTTTCTACCCCTGGTTCAGAAAAGCAATCAAACTCATCTTCACACTTGAGATCCTGCAGCCTGGCTCCCGTGAGGCCAGTTTGATGTAGGAACAGACTAACTGAATCAATGTTTAATAAGTATTAATGAACAAAAGCCAGAAAGTCTTTGATTGATTGAATATGAATGTATATATATATATTATTTTCAAAGCAATCCAATAACCTGGTCTTGATTGGGGACAAGGTTTCAGGGTAAATTTGCATCTTATTTAAAAATATATATTCAAACACTGTCATATAAAGATAATTTTCTTGTAGTTAAAGCCTTTGGTGCTGGAGTATTGGCACGTCTTATTCCACATGAATGCACTGAGTTGTTTTTCCTGACTGTTTGACAATAAATTTTGTTCTTAACTTGTTCTTTTTCTTATGAAATGACGTAAACAGCAAAACAATTGTGTTGAAGACTGTGCAGCAAGATTTGTGAGTTGAAGATGCTGATTGTGTTTGGAATAAGACTGATTTTTCTTTCAGGATTTGTGTACTCATCAAAATAAAAGCCTGTTGGCTCTGTGGTGAGCTGGCCACATGTACAGTACAGTGGACTATATCTCTGTTTGTTAAGAGTTGCCGGTCACTGGCCAGCCGCTGAATATTCACTTGGTTTGATCAAATGTGTCCGTCCACAGACAGAAAGAGGCTGCCCAGGCCTGGCTGGATGTTCGGGTAAACACAGGTGGAACCGGTGGGTGTGGTGTCACTGAGAGAGTGAACTGGAGATGGGGAGACGATTGTATTGCCCCTCTGACTTAGGGGTGTCAGGAGGAGTGTGGTCATACCCTGCTGTCGCTGTCTAACACCTGTCCGTACTGAGGATGTCTTCAACTGTATGTGCAGACAAAGAGACAAACACTTAGTTAAAGGCCTAAGGTAGTAATGGTGTGGTGTAAGGTATGGAAGGGGCTGCAGTACCAAGATGGCCTGGGAGGGGGTAACTTGGCATTAGGGAATTAACTCCTGCATCCTACTACTGGTAAGAGGGCTGTCCCAGTGTGCCATAGGTGAACATCTGTCTTGGCCGGGCTGTCCGTTGGGATCTTCTGATGACTTTAGCCTCTACTTGCCGTTTAATATCAAAATGAAAGTCAACTTGCTCCCCAATCCATCTATGAACATCGGCATTTAGTCTGGCAGTGCTGAGGACATAAGTCAGAGGGTTGTTATCTGTGTGTACTGTAAATGTTGGAGCATTATACAAGTAACACCGAAACTTGTCACAGATAGACCACTCAAGGGCCAAGAACTCAAGTTTACCAGAGTGGAGGTGGTAATTTCTTTCAGCAGTTGTTAGAGTTCTTGAGCCGTAGCCAATGATCCTCAACTTGTTGCCCTGTTGCTGATATAGCACTACTCCTAACCCCTCATTGGATGCGGTTGTGTGCAGTACAAACAGGAGGCCAAAGTTCGGGTAAGCTAGGATTTGTCAGCATGTTCACTCGTTTAGTGACTACATCCCTGTGATCTGCTCTCCATATGATGGGTGTTTCATCTCCCTTCCTCACTCTGCCTTCACTTTTACTTGTCTGGTTCTGTGTTACTTTCAGCAGTTTAAATGGGTTTTGCAGCAGTTCAAACAGTGGATTAGCCAGTCTAGAAAAGTCTTGGATGAAGGAGTGGTAGTATCCAAGAAACCCCAGCAGGGATTTGACAACAGACTGAATGATGTACTGAAGTACGACAGATGATTGGTGTGATGGGATCCAGGTGGCGATGATGACCTGCAGCTGGGTGAAGAAGCCCCGCCCACAGCACATACATACTGCAGGGGAAATGAAAATGGGAGGAGACTGGAGAGGACCAGGGTGGCCAACCCTGAGTCACAGGGGCAGTAATAATTACTGAAGAGGTGGGTCTTGTTTTTTCTGACTGAGCTGATTGGTTCAAGCATCGTTGGACTCATCGTAGTCCTGCAGAGTATAGTGAAAAATATGAAAAGTGTCAACAAAATTTTGTGACCTTTTAACGCCACAAACCATCAAAGAATAGTGTTTCATAATTTTTGACCAGGACATGTTTATCATCGTTTCTGATATCATTGGTCGTGGTTGAGCAGCGGAGATGCAGCCGTCAGAGTTTGACCCATTAAAGTTTCCATCTTCCAGTTGGTTCCAATCAGCTAAGAATTGTGGAAGATGGCAGTTACGTCTCTGCAGAGACAGACTGAGGTTTTGGACACTCCAATTGGGCCTGAAAGCATCTTGTGGTCACTTATGAGTAGTTAGGTATGGTTTTAGTTTTACAGACTTACAATCCACTCTGCCTGACTGCATTCAGTAGCACCAGGAGTTTGACCTCCTGGGCTTCGGCCTCCTGATGAGATGGAATTTGCATATGGGAGGGGAGGAAGGAAAGAGATAAATCAAGAAGCCGTCAGAGCTCAGCAGCTTCTCCTCTCTCTCCCTCTGATGATGATGATGATGGAGGCCCTGGAAGAGGCTGAACTCTGCTTCCCCCAAATCAACTCCTCCTGCAGGAAGATCACGAGTCCTCGCCTGGAGGCCATGCTGGTTTACAGTGTGCTGTCCTGTGTCACGCTGGTCACCGTGGTCCTGAACCTGCTGGTCATTGTCTCCATCGCACATTTCAGGCACAGACCACAATGTTTATTCTTTGCTTCCAGCTCGGCAGCATGATGTCTCAGTTGGGTCTCAATGCTGGAACACAGTGACATGAGTTGCATGTTTACCATGTGATGTGCTGTGTTTGACTTCTTACTTTTAGTGCTACTGATGAGCATGGTCCTGGTGTTTTCCTTGTTTAGGACCTATAAATACAGAGAAGAACTGTAATGTGTGTTGTATTTATGCATGACCTTGCAGCACAGTTCATGCATTTAGACACTAACAGCGGTGATATTGTCCTGTTGCAGGCAGCTCCACACCACCACCAACCTCCTGCTGCTCTCTCTGGCCGTGGCAGACTTCCTCGTGGGTTTACCACAGATGCCGGCTCTGCTCCTCGCCTTCGAGGGCTGCTGGATCCTGGGCGATGCCGTCTGCATCATGATTTACTTTTTAGGAATGCTTGTGGTCAGTGTTTCGGTGGGCAGCATGGTGCTCATATCCATTGACCGCTACGTGGCCGTGTGTGAGCCCATGCTTTACTCCACCAGAGTCACCCTGAAAAGAGTCAAGCTCTGCGTCAACCTGTGCTGGATATTTTCGGCCATGCACAGCAGCTGGACACTGAGGGACTTCCTGGGACAACTGAGCAGGTACAAATCCTGCTACGGAGAGTGCCCCGCTATCGTAGTAAATCACGTTGAAGGAGCCATTGACCTTGTCGTGACCTTTTTATGCCCCATCCTCATCATCACGATTTTGTATCTGAGAGTGTTCGCCGTGGTCGTGTCTCAGGCTCGCGCCCTGCGCTCTCATGTTGCAGCTGCTGTGCTCAAACGTCCAGAGGCCGTGAAGGTGAAGAAATCTGAGCTGAAAGCAGCCAGGACACTCGGAGTGGTGGTTGTAGTGTTTATAATTTGTTCTTGTCCCTTTTATTGTTTTGTTTTCGTGGCTCAGAGCAACATGGGGGAAGCGTCATCTTCGCGCATCGAGATTTGGCTGCTGTATTTCAACTCCTGTCTAAACCCTGTGATCTACGTCTTTTTCTACCCCTGGTTCAGAAAAGCGATCAAACTCATCTTCACACTTGAGATCCTGCAGCCTGGCTCCCGTGAGGCCAGTTTGATGTAGGAACAGACTGACTGAATCAATGTTTAATAAGTATTAATGAACAAAAGCCAGAAAGTCTTTGATTGATTAAATATGAATGTATATATATATTATTTTCAAAGCAATCCAATAACCTGGTCTTGATTGGGGACAAGGTTTCAGGGTAAATTTGCATCTTATTTAAAAATATATATTCAAACACTGTCATATAAAGATAATTTTCTTGTAGTTAAAGCCTTTGGTGCTGGAGTACTGGCACATGTCTTATTCCACATGAATATACTGAGTTGTTTTTCCTGACTGTTTGACAATAAATTTTGTTCTGAACTTGTTCTTTTTCTCATCAAAACGTAAACAGCAAAACAATTGTGTTGAAGACCGTGCAGCAAGATTTGTGAGATGAAGATGCTGATTGTGTTTGGAATAAGACTGATTTTTCTTTCAGGATGTGTGTACTCATCAAAATAAAAGCCTGTTGGCTCTGTGGTGAGCTGGCCACACGTACAGTACAGTGGAGTACATCTCTGTTTGTTAAGAGTTGCCGGTCACTGGCCAGCTGCTGAATATTCACTTGGTTTGATCAAATGTGTCCGCCCACAGACAGAAAGAGGCTGCCCAGGCCTGGCTGGATGTTCGGGTAAACACAGGTGGAACCGGTGGGTGTGGTGTCACTGAGAGAGTGAACCAGAGATGGGGAGACGATTGTATTGCCCCTCTGACTTAGGGGTGTCAGGAGGAGTGTGGTCATACCCTGCTATCGCTGTCTAACACCTGTCCGTACTGAGGATGTCTTCAACTGTATGTGCAGACAAAGAGACAAACACTTAGTTAAAGGCCTAAGGTAGTAATGGTGTGGTGTAAGGTATGGAAGGGACTGCAGTGCCAAGATGGCCTGGGAGGGGGTAACTTGGCATTAGGGAATTAACTCCTGCATCCTACTACTGGTAAGAGGGCTGTCCCAGTGTGCCGTAGGTGAACATCTGTCTTGGCCGGGCTGTCCGTTGGGATCTTCCGATGACTTTAGCCTCTACTTGCCGTTTAATATCAAAATGAAAGTCAACTTGCTCCCCAATCCATCTGTGAACATCGGCATTTAGTCTGGCAGTGCTGAGGACATAAGTCAGAGGGTTGTTATCTGTGTGTACTGTAAATGTTGGAGCATTATACAAGTAACACCGAAACTTGTCACAGATAGACCACTCGAGGGCCAAGAACTCAAGTTCACCAGAGTGGAGATGGTAATTTCTTTCAGCAGTTGTTAGAGTTCTTGAGCCGTAGCCAATGATCCTCAACTTGTTGCCCTGTTGCTGATATAGCACTACTCCTAACCCCTCATTCGATGCGGTTGTGTGCAGTACGAATGGGAGGCCAAAGTTCGGGTAAGCTAGGATTTGTCAGCATGTTTACTCGTTTGGTGACTACATCCCTATGATCTGCTCTCCATATGATGGGTGTTTCCTCTCCCTTCCTCACTCTGCCTTTACTTTTACTTGTCTGGTTCTGTGTTACTTTCAGCAGTTTAAATGGGTTTTGCAGCAGTTCAAACAGTGGCTGAGCCAGTCTAGAAAAGTCTTGGATGAAGGAGATGTAGTATCCAAGAAACCCTAGCAGGGATTTGACATCTCCAATTGTGCGAGACTCTTTCTGTTGAAGTGCCATCACTGCTGCCAAACCCTGTGGATCAATCTTCACTCCTTCTCCAGACACCAGCCGACCAAGGTAGCGAACCTCTCTTTTAAACAACTCACAGTTGGTTGGTCTCTGTTTGATGCCGTGTTCTCTCATGTGGCTGTGTCCTCAAAGGACACAGTAACACAAGACATGATCGAGGTATGAAGTGCAGCATTCGTCTCTGACAACTTCCAGCACACCCTCCATACATCTTTGGAAAGCCACAGGTGCATTGGAAAGGCCGAACGGAATTCAGGGTTCTACCACACAACAGACTGAACAATGTACTGAAGTTCAACAGATGATTGGTGTGATGGGCTCCAGGTGGAGATGCTGACCTGCAGCTGGGTGAAGAAGCCCCGCCCACAGCACATACACACTGCAGGGGAATGAAAATGGGAGGAGACTGGAGAGGACCAGGGTGGCCAACCCAGAATCGCAGGGGCAGTAATAATTACTGAAGAGGTGGGTCTTGTTTTTTCTGACTGAGCTGATTGGTTCAAGCATCGTTGGACTTATCTAAGTCCTTAATGTTTTCACAATTTTCTTTCTTTGCATTTTTTTGCACTTTTATAATATACTATTTTGTGTTTTTTTTGCATCGGTCATCATATTGAAAGTAAATGTCTCACACTGGGTTTCACAGCGAACATCAAACTATTAAGACAAAATACAAATATGAATAACCAAAGCTTTTATTTTGAAAATCCATGACCGTCCACCGACTGACCTCCAAATCCAAAAAGAAACACCAAAGTGCTTTTCATGTTTGGGATCAGCATAAGTGCTGTTTCGAGTCGAGGCACGACGGCATCGCACTGGGTCAGAACGTCAAGTGATGCGACTCAGTTCTGCAGCTCCGGACCAAACACGGGACCGCGGGGTCGAAGCGGAGCGGGTCCGACGGCCCGGTTCAGGCGTTCAGGTACTTGGCGTGGTGCTTGATGTGGTCGTTCATGAAGGAGTAGATGAAGAAGTAGCTGTGATCATAACCCTGCAGGAAGAACCATGACGTTCACATCAAACAGTGTCGATATGTCGTATGTTAAGTCATAACAGCGTTCCAATATATTCAAAGAATTTGACATGGCGGTGAGTCGTATCAGAAGGTGACGGACCGGCTGCAGTCGGAAGACGACGGGGATCTTCTTCTCCGAGCAGACGGCGATCAGGTTGTCGGGCAGCAGCTGACTGGCCGACAGGAACTGGTCGTCGCGGCCCTGGTCGATGAGGATGTCGAGCTGAGGTCCGGAGTACAATGCGGCCAGCGCGGTGGCGTCGTACGCCTGAGGGAGACGAGGGGGCGGGTCAGCTGTTGCCGCTGTGATTGTGTTATTGGTCATCAGGACTGCGGGGCGGGGTTCTTACCTCCCACGTGGACCTATCAGAGCCCAGGTATCCGGAGAAGGCTTTCTGTCCCCAGGGACACTGCATGGGGTTACAGATGGGAGCGAACGCCGACACCGCCTGCAGGGACAGACCGGGGGGGGGGCACTCAGAGACAGTACAGCAGACTGGATCTATCATCACCTTGCTGGAGGGGGAGGGGGCGTGCGGTACCTTGTATTTCCCAGGATTCTTCAGGGCACAGATGAGCGCCCCGTGGCCGCCCATGGAGTGACCACAGACGGACATCCTGTCCGGGTCGGTGGGGAAGTTAGCGTTGATCAGTTTGGGGAGCTGAGAGAGAGAAACGGTCACCGAGGGGTTGAAGTCAAAACAGTTTCTTGGGCGAGCAGGCGACGGTGACCCACCTCCTCCGTGACGTACGAGTACATGCGGTAGTTGGTCTTCCACGGGTCCTGGGTGGCGTCGACGTAGAACCCGGCTCCGGTGCCGAAGTCCCAGCTCTCGTCCTCTCCCTCGATGCCGCAGCCACCTAAGGGCAGGGCGGCAGACGGTGTCAGCACAGAGGCTCAAAGCGACGAATCCGGAAGGTTCGCCGTCGGCCAATCGGACAACGCTCTTTATCTTTCTGTCGTTGGTCAGACAATACATTTTGTTTTCAAGTTTTGTTCTCGCAAAAATAAGAGCTGCACCCATGTTGGTGTGTGTGTGTGTGTGTGCACGGTCGTACGTGGGCTGGTGTCCGGAGCGACGACGATGATGCCGTGCTCCGCGGCGCCGAGCTGGCTGCCGGCTTTGGTGATGAAGTTCTGCTCCGTGCACGTCAGGCCTGCGGAGACGCACCCAACCACAGTCCGTTCAGCTCAGCGCTATTTGGATCTGGTGCCGAATCACAACGGTCACAGAAAAAACACTCGATTCCAGAAAGACGTTTAAAGTTAAACACCGAGAAACAACGTTTGTGAAGTGTTTGTTAGATTGCAAAGTGATAAGGCACAAAAGATGTCGGTGTTGGTCTTTTCATAGGATTTGTTGCGGTTAATAAATCACAACAACAGTAAGTTGACTTTGCCGCAGACGGTCTGAAGCCGTGACATCAGGACGGAGACTCACCTGAGAGCCAGTACATGACGGGGCATTTGCCGGTCTCGGCCTTGGGGGGCAGGTAGACGGCGAACTTCATCTTACACTTCAGCTCTGTGCTGCATGTGAGAAATTCAAACGAGACGGTCATCGTCACACTTCAAGACACGACACGTGACGTCTGAGCTTTGAACACGCTCTCACCTGTCATGCTCGAACACCTTCTGGAGGCCACCGGCGCACCTGTTGGACGACACCTGCGTGAGAGCCATGTCCGACCTGCAGAGAGACACCAGCGGGATGAGACCAACGCCACAAAACCACTGCGATGTGAAGAATAAGGAAGGTGTTACTGAGAGAAAGACAAACATCTGCCGATCAGCTGGACGCAGTAACGCACACGTGTGTTAGCTCAGGAGCAAAGGTGAAGCTCGTAAAACACACGCTGCTAACACTGTGAACTTACTCAATAAAACTAATCACGGAATATAAATAAGGAGCGATGGGTGCAAACACAACATTTTCTTCGTGAAACAGTTACACAACTTAACAAACACGGACACACAGCTAACTTTGGTGTGTGTTTGGCTGATAGCTAGCTAGCTAACTAACAGCTATTTACTCACAACTCACAAACTTCGTACAAATGACTAAAATATCTCCTTCACAGTCACACTTCAGTTTGAATCTCTTGTCCATCCGACATTTTTGTTTCCGCTGTCCTAACGCACACGCTGATACCGGTTCGCTCACATAACGTCCTGCGACGTGAATCATGAATGCACCGAAACGTACGAAAACCGGGGTCGGGACCGAACAAAACGCGGTTCGGATAGTCAAACTAACCGTGTGCGTGATTTACAAACACAAGAAATGCCAAGTGACCAGAGTAAAAATAGAGTTTGTCGCACCGTGATGGACGGCGGGTGGTGGGGGGGCGTGCATGAGTTAGCAAGCTAAGCTTTAGCTCCTTTAGCCGTTAGCTCCTCCGTACGTTCGCCTGCGTGTAGCTAACGTAATTTGTGACTTGTCGCAAAGCAGATGCGTAACGTAAAAATCGTAATTGTGTCTGACGTACCTTTACGAAGCGCAGCTTTTTTTTCGTGTGTGTGTGTGTGTGCGCGGGGAAACTGTGTCGGAGTCGCAGCTTTGCTAACTTCCCCCGCCGGTGCGCTCCTCTGCTGGGTCCGGAGTCCAAAGACGTCACGGGAGGAAGGAACGCGCTGACGTCACGGGGCCCGCCCCCCTCCACGGCGTACGTAACGTGCGCGCCGAGGCGCTAGATGGCGCTGGTGTCTCGCAGCAAAAATACAACACGGATGTTTATGGAGTAATTCGTTTGATAATTTCATTTCGGGTTATTACGTTTGACAAGTACAGATTAGAATATCGATTATGCAGAAGTTATAAGTGATTATTCTGCATGTTTGAATTGCAGTTATATGAAATAAACCACAGAATTATGTCCCTTAATGGAAGCTCCAGTATGCCGTCCTCCTGTTTGTGTATGGTCTGTCCTCAGACATGGTCGTCTGTAACCATTGGTAACCATTAGTCCACTGTGTGTGTGTGTGTGTGTGTGTGTGTGTGTGTGCGGTACAGCCAGTAAAACACTGGGAAATTAAATGACTGTCCTCCTGACTTGTTTACATTCTGCAGAAACCTCATTTCTCTCCAATAAATTCTGTTTTTGCTTATCTGCCGGTATCTGTACGTGTGTAATTCTGTTTCCCGGCCTCTCCGCCGGGTCCGCTTCTGCACCACCTGCCTCCCTCTTCCTGTCAGTCTCCATCTCCTCCACTTTGCTCTCCACATCATCATTGTCCTCGGCGATCTCTGTCCCCTTCCCCAGACTGTTCATTAACACACACAGTCCTGTCTGTCTCTGCAGCTGCTTCCTAAATTAGACTGTTTCAAATCATCTGCCGCCCCCTCCCCAACACCCACTTCCACACACAAAAAAAAAAGATTAAATTCCCTCAGCATCCTCAAATACACTCCCCGCTCTCAAAGGGATTATGGTTCCGCCTGCAGCCTTACACCCGTGTGCACCGGGGAGAGTCCGTTTAAAACCGAATATGACACAAATCTTCCCGCTCATCACCTCTGTCATTCACATGTAAACAAAACCTGCCGATGAGCCCACGAGCAAGGCAGACCAGCTGGCAAATGCTCTTTTAAATTACATTTTTATTCCATAATACTTTGAATAAAAAACTGAACAGTCAGTCATAATATTGGAAAGAAAAAGTTGTAATATTTTGTGAAAAATTATTTTTTAGAATAAAGTAGTTGATTTTTTTTTTTAACTTGAGAAGAAAGTTGTAACATTTTGAAAACCTTCTTCTTCTTCTTCTTCTGATATTAAAGGAAGCCATCACTGACCGGCTCGTCTCCTGACACCACTGTCTGATGAGAACATGAATAAAACATGGTCGCTCGATGATTCACCGTGCGCAGCCCCGAGCGGCCCCGAGATTTTCTGGGTTTTGCTGAAGTTCCTCAGCTCACACGACATCATTAAGTTTAAAGATCGTGACGGGATCGCGTTAATCAGACGTCGTGTGATTTAATCCCACGTGTCACACACTGATATCTTGATGTAATCTGGGGCCATGCTGTGCTCAGGGTCGGTGCCAACACAATAATTTCAACTTTTTACTTTTCGCATAAAAATGATGGATTAAAAACCTACAAATATTAAACATAACCCAATCTGTCTTTAGATAATACAATTAATAACTGAATTTGACATTTGACTTTTTTTTAATGTGCTAATCTAAATGCAAATTTGATTCATTTTTAATTGCTTTTAAAAAAAAACGAGAAGTTTAGAAATGGCTGGTAAAGGTTTTGGGTTGTTTTTCGCCGGCGCACACGCTGCGTAAGAAGGTGGTGGACACGTGTGCACAGGCGGAGCCGCCGGGCCCAAACATCTGGACTCGGCAAAGGGCCCGGTTCGTGTTTTTGCACCTGGACCTGCCGTGACATTTTGCTCCACTGCTGATCTGAGTCATAGCATCAGGGCTGCTCACGTGTGGGGAGGAAATGGAAAAGACATAAGAAAAGGAAAAAAAAAAACGAAACCCAAGGACACTTATTTAAAGATAAAACCATAATTAGCGGTGACACGAGTCAGCGGACCAGAACAGGACACGTTCTGTCGCCATGAAGCATTTGATGCAGCGCGCACAGCTAATCAGATTGCAGGGAATGTTAAATGGATTGAAGCTGCTGTCTGAGCTCAGCCCGCTAATTACATGTTCCACCATGTTAATCGAATATCACGCTATCACTTTACCAGCAGGAAACCGGGCGGGGGTTCAGGAAACACACTCCTCACTTGTCTCCTCCATTAAAGCCCGACGGTGTTTACGAGCTGGTATCAGTCAGTTCAGCGACTTTCACTTTTATTGATGTGTGAATATTTTTCACTGGAGAGGACGGTCGACCTCGAGGAGATAAGAGAATAAAGTTTGTGCCGTGTTTGGCTCTTTGGAAAGATTTTACCCACATTTCCCCCCGGGGGAGCCGCAGCTTCTCAAACTTCACTGTTAAAGTCCTGGTGTTGAAGCTCAATCAGCGGCTTCACGCCGAAGAAGATCCCCGCTGCGTCTGGATGCTCCTCAGAGCGGCGAGGATCTGAAGCGTCGTCCAGGCAGCAGAGCCCGGGGGGGGGGTGGGTCTTCACGCTCAAACAGCGTCCAGCCTGATACGGCTGAATTTAGAAATCCAGCAGACGCAGCGTGTGTCCGAGATAAAGTGTCACTCGTGCAGATGTTTAAGAAACATCCGTGAAGTTTGCTCCTGGACCGGGCTCAGAACCGTGGAGGCCTGAGAGCTAGAGAACATGGATACAAATGTTCATCGCGGACCCGGACACCTCAGGTTCTCCACAGAACCCTGCACAGCCCGGGTGTGTGTGTGTGTGTGTGTGTGTGTGCGGGGGACACAGCAGTCGCACAAACGAATCGGGTCTCGGGGCTCCAGGTTTGGAAGGAGCCGCTGCAGATCCATCATCCTGGGTCGGGCCTGATGACTCACGGCCTCAGGCCCGACCCAGAACGCGCTGGAAGGATCATACGTCTTATCTGGCCCGGGGTCACGTCAGCCCCCCCAGGAGGAGCCAGGAGCGGGACATTAACCTGCCGCCACCAGGACTCAGGAAGGACCAGCGGCAGAAAAACAGATGACGTGGACTCACGACCTGGAGGAAACAGAACGTGTCCACATGTGTGAACCGGTTCTGTCCGACGCTGCTGGGACCCGACCCACGAATCCTTCACTGGGACACCGAATACCCGGAGGGAGGACAGACGGCGCTCACACAGAGGACACGGGGGTCACCTGGACCCCCCCGAGGTGCAGACACATGTTTACTGTAAAGTTTTATTGTTGTTTTGCTAGAAAACTCTGTTTCACCTTTTCTCTTTGAAAGAAAAGTTGTTTTGTTCTGTCTGTGGGGGAGGGAGTCATGAACCCGAGACGTTCCCGGCGCTGCCTGTTAAAATCCCAGTGGTGGTGGTCATGGTGGGGGGGGGGGGTCAGGTCGCGGTGACCCACGGGCGACATGTTGGGAACAAGGTTAAGATCGAGTTCATGCGAAGGAACAACAGAGACGACCACAGCGAACGGCGATGAAGATCGGGAAACGGCGTGAACCCTGACCACGTGGTCTTCCTCGTAACCATGACAACAAACCATAAACCTTTCCTCACCCCTCACCGGGTCAGCGGTGAATGCATTTACTCTTCATGTTCAATTTGGAAGAAGAGAAAACGAATCAAAACTCAACACGATGAAAGGAACAAACCGTTCGCACGACCGTTCGAACCGACTCGGCCGACCGATCGGGGATTCCACGTTCTCCGGCAGAAACCACCAGACCAAAGAGGACGAGGAAAACCTCACTGGGAGTTCATGGAGATGTGAAGCTTCTCCGGGGGGTCTGTGTCAGACCTGGTCTGAGGTCTGAGCTCACAGACCGGACCCGGCGGGACGACTCGCACCGACGAACCTGCTCAGCCAGAGAAAATGTGGAGAGCGACGAGGTGGGAACGACACGATGATGTCGCGGATCATTTAAACTCCGGGATGGTGTTGTCGAATCAGCACGCACACACACACACACACACACACACACACACACACACACACACACACACACACACACACACACTCACACAGCGGGATCAGCTGGGGCCAACGCTTGAGCTCACACCAGCGGACGAGCGCTGGAGCAGAACGTGAATGCGTGAGTTTATAAATAATCCCGGGGAACGTGTGCGGCCCGACCAGACGATTTCCCACAATTCCTCAGATTATATCCCCCGTTCAAAGCGTCTTTACAGACCCGCTGCACGTTTGGAACACGGCCGTGCGGCTCCGTTAAAGCGACTTCACCTGTGAAGGTCACCTGTACGTCAGCGGATCGGAACTCGGCCCAGTCGGAGTTGGGGCTCGGCGGCGCCGGCTGGGAACGGAGACGTGGTTTTTCCACTCGTGAAGTTTATTTCCGAGCGTCCGCGTGGTGAGAATTCCTCTTCGTCAGCGGCTGTGACAGATTGTTCCTGAGGTTTATGAGCCGTGGGTGCGAAAACACGTGACCGCCATAACCGGCGCCGTGCGGGACCGGGTTTTTTTTTTTTTTTTTTTCTGGGAAGCGTGGAAGATTCTGAGGGGGGAAGCTGTTAATAAAGCAGCCGCCCTCTCGGCCCCCGGTTCCTCTTCCTCCTGGTCCACTTCAGGCGTTCAGAACCGTACTAACAGGGTCCTGATCAAGCGGACGACGGCGGCGGCGTCCGCGGGGACTTGTTAAATTCAAACATGCGCTCCTCGACTCATTTCTGTCCGCTCTTGTAGTACAATGATTAATGGCCGCCGCCGCTATTAGGGAGGGTTTCACGGCGAAGCCATGGCAGCGACGTGACGGCCCAGCAGAGTTTATCCGAGGCCATTTTCTTCAGGGCCGCGAGAAAAAAAAAAAAAAAAAAAAAAAGAAGAAGCAGCAATTACAAGTACAAGCGGCCCGACACCGATCTGAAACCCCCCGCGCCTTTCCAGCGGAGATTATCTCACGACTGAAATTAAAAACCTGTTTTAACTAATGTTCAGCGCCCCCAGAAGTGTCAGAGTGAAACACTGACGCCTATTCTGGGGTAAAATGTGGAACTGCTCCTTTAACCGTAAACCAAGACCGAGTGAAAATGTCCAAACGTGGATTTTTCCCTCAGAGGAAACACTTACAGGGGATGAATTCACGGCAGTCGAGTTTTCCAGTGAACGGCGCCGGCGGACTTCCAGGCGACCTTTGGCTTTTCAGGACGGGATTGGAAAGGAAAGATTTCTGACATCACCTGACTCCAACTCCAGCTGCTTCTTACAAAACTGTCGTCTTCGTCTGACCTTTCCCGACCTTTTCCTGTTCCCGATTTGTATTCGGCCGAGTTCAGACGGGCGCGGGAACGACGTGGCGGCGGATCTGGCTCTCAGGCGTCGGAGCCGCCGCGGATCAGGAAGAGCACGGACCAGGTCTTAACCCTTAAAACAGTCGCTCCTCGCAAAGATGGACGACACACACACACACGCACACACACACACACACACACACAGGCTAATAAGCAGCGTGACCTTTGTGTCCGTCCGTCCATCCTCCCTCGTGCTCCCGTGTCACAGCCAATTACAGCCCGCCTCCCGCTCGTCTGTCAGGACTCCGGCGGCCAATCACAGCCAATCAGTGTCAGTCATGAGCGGAGCGACAGCGGCTGTTGCCATGGCAGCCGTACGCCACATCTGAGATGGGCTGGCGAGTGTGGCTGCGCGCACACACACACACACACACACACACACACACACACACACGCGGACACAGTTTCCTGCGAGGATTGTGAGATGATTTTTTATTTAATTTCCTTTTAATAAAATTTGAATTTAAAGGTGATTTATTGACAGGGGTTGGGGGGCACAGCATCTAAATAAATAATAATAATAAATAATTTAACGTGAAAAAAAATAAATCAACACACACACACACACACACGTGTCACAGCGGTGGGAATAAGAAGTATTTCATTATGCTGAAGTGTTTCCCCCGAGCTGGACGCTGCAGCTGCAGAGGAGTCACGTCCAAATCTCCTGCAACTTATTTTTGGCATTTACGTCCCCCTCCAGTGTAAACACACACACACACACACACACACACACACACACACACACACACACACACACACACACACTGCAGCTGAGCCACACCGACGCTCCCTCTCTCAAACACAAGCATGTGGCTGAGACACCTGAGGACAGAGTGAGTCTGTCTCCGGGCTTGTGTGCGCTTCATATGTGCGTGTGTGTGTGTTTGCAGAGCGGAGGAAGCGGTTTGTGGTTTGTGCGCCTGTTTGGAAACGTCCACATCCTGTGTGTGTTTTTTTACTTTTCTCGGCTGCAGCAGGAGAATAAAACGTATTTCACGTAAGCGGGACTCGACCCGGCGCGTCTCACCTGGATTTTACCGCCAATCACTCGCCCGGTTTACACAGAAATCCCAGAAGGCACTGCTGCACCTCTCAGTCTCCCAGTGCTGCTCAAGATATATTTGGTCCAATTACAGTGATGCGCACACACACAGACACACACACACACACACACACACACACACACACACACACAGCAGAAAGGAGCTTCAGTAACTTTGTCCAGGAACCAGCAGATGTGTGAGGTTTTTAGCAGAGCTGACAGGCTACCAGTGTGTGTGTGTGTGTGTGTGTGTGTGTGTGTGTGTGTGTGTGTGTGTGTGTGTGTGTGTTTGCGTGTTTGTGCGTTTCGTGTGTGTCCCAGTAATGTGACATCCAAGTGAAGAAGACAGCCCCGCGGCTCGTGGGACCTCTTGAAAGAGCTCTTGAAGGAGTCTGATGCATCGCTCGCTCTTATCGTGCTCGGCAGACGAAGCCCGAGGCGTCGCACGCGTCTCCGCCTCCGCCATCTTCCCACGCCGCCGCCGCCGCCGCGACCCCAGATACGTGCGTGTTTGTGTTTAGATTTTGCCTTTTGCCGCACATGAATAATAAATCACACACAACACCAGTTGGACCCCTTTTAATTGTTGATTAGTTCAGAGGCGTTTTTTTTTTCCCGCGCACACACACACACACACACACACACACACTCCGGTTCTTCCTCAGTTTTCTTACGTTTTCACCTGCCGGCCTCTGTGGCGGAATAAAAATCGATCCGATTAAAAAGCTCCTCATTAATTTGGTTTAGTGCCGCTGACACCAGCCAACGAAGTCCAGCGCCGTTTTAATGAGAAACGCCGAGAACGTTCAGGTGCCGCCGAGAAAAATGAAGTTTTTTTTGTTTTTTTTGTCAAACAAACAAACACGTGCGGTGCGAGTCCACGAGTCAGGACTGACCTCAGATCAGTCACAGCTCGGAGATACGGACCAGAAGAAGAAAGACACTGAGGCAGAGACGTGTTGTGGGGACGAGAAGACGGACGGGGACGGTCCAACGGGGAAGTGAGGACGACTGGGTCAGTACAGTGTGTTCATGCAGCGGTTACATAAGAGGACGGAAGGATTTCTGCATCACAGCCTTGTGTGTGTGTGTGTGTGTGTGTGTGTGTGTGTGTGTGTGTGTAAACACCTGTGACGTTCTGTCCAAATGAACTAAAGGGACAGTCACACATTTTCCTGTTACTGTCCGTACAGGTGAGGACACGACTCGCTGATCCGCAGCCCGACCTCCGTCCCGTCCTCCTCCGTCGCTTAATGATTTTTTTTTATTTGTTTCATTTACAACACACTGCGGTTTAATAAGACGTCTAATCACAGCGGCCGATAACGTCGCTGTGAAATACGGCGGCGTCCAGAACTCACTGACTCGCTCTAAGTTCTGCTTTAATAAAGTTCATGATGAGTTCACTTCACTGATCAATAACCCGACAGAACTTACGCAGAGTTTGGACCCGCGTGATGAAGGACGTTCTCATGACGACGCTGTAACTCTCGGGTAAAGACCGGGAAACGATGAGGAACGTTCCCTGGCAGGAAAAGCCTGTGGTCATGTGACCGGGGTCATGTGACCCTCTGTTATGAAAACACAAAGTCTGTCTCTGAACCTGCCGCCTCAGGTGATGAGGCAGAGCCGTCCTGTCTCCTCTGTCCTGTCTTCTGTGTCCTTTGTCCTGTCTCCTCCCTCCTGTCTCCTCCCTCCTGCTTCCTCTGTCCTGCCTCCTCCTTCCTGTCTCCTGTGTCCTTTGTCTTCTGTCCTGTCTCATCTGCCCTCTCTCTTCCATCCTGCCTCCTCTGTCCTGTCTCCTCCTTCCTGTCTCCTCTGTCCTGTCTCCTCTTACCTGTCTCCTCTGTCCTGTCTCCTCCTTCCTGTCTCCTCTTACCTGTCTCCTCTGTCCTGTCTCCTCCTTCCTGTCTCCTCTTACCTGTCTCCTCTGTCCTGTCTCCTCCTTCCTGTCTCCTCTGTCCTGTCTCCTCTTACCTGTCTCCTCTGTCCTGTCTCCTCCTTACCTGTCTCCTCTGTCCTGTCTCCTCCTTCCTGTCTCCTCTGTCCTGTCTCCTCTTACCTGTCTCCTCTGTCCTGTGTCCTCTGTCCTGTGTCCTCTGTCCTGCCTCCTCCGTCCTCCAAACTACACTCACCTCCCGTCTCACTCGGTGCCACTGAAGGAGAAAAGTAAAAGTACATGTAGTGTGTGTTTTCACTGGGTGTGTGTGTGTGCAGTGTCTATGTGTGTGTGTGTGTGTGTGTGTGTGTGTGTGTGTGTGTGTGTGTGTGTGTGTGAAGATAAATCATCTTCATCCCTCTTGTCTCTCTTTATCTCCTCTTCCTCCTGCTGACTCTAAATATTTATGCGTCCTCGCATTATCGCCTCGTCTTCAAGAGACCTCAAGTCCAGAAACACGGGGGGGGCTTTTATTGTGAAAAACCAGCGAGGACACGAGATGCGTCTCCGTCCAGCTCGAATCTGAGCGGGTCCATATTTACATCCACGTTGCGTTTCTCACTTAGTTTTGTGCGTTAATGTTCGTCTCCTCCTCTGCAGAGTTTCTGGAAACTCAGTTTGAAATTTCAGCCGGATTTGGATGGAAAATGGACGAGAGAGAGAGAAAGAGAGAAGGAGAGAGAGAGGGAGAGAGAGAGAGAGAGAGAGAGAGAGAAGGAGGAGAGAGAGAAGGAGGAGAGAGAGAAGGAGGAGAGAGAAGGAGGAGAGGGCGAAGTCAATGAAAACCAGGTCTAACTCAGAAAAAGGCAAAAGAGAGAGAGACAACGAGCCAATACGGTGCGAGGGAGAGAGAGAGAGAGAGAGAGCAGAGGAGATCCCAGTGAGAGAGCTGCAGGGAGGAGGGAGGGAGGAGGGAGGAGAGAGGGAGGAGAGAGGGAGGAGGGAGGGAGGAGGGAGGCTGCATGTGAGGAGCAGAGTAAAAACAAAATCATTCTGGTCACCACCGAGGACGAGCGAACAACTTCCCGACACTGTGAGGAGAGACCACATGGACCTGCTCCTGTCTGCTGAGGGTCCTCCTCCTGCTCCTCCTCCTCCTCCTCCTCCTCCAACCCCTCCTCATCAGTCTCCCCGCTCTCAGGAAAGTGACGGAGAGCTGAAGCTTTTTTAAAAACTGAAGAATCGCGGAGCTGCTTTTCCCGCTGAGGTGTTCGCAGGAGCCGGAGGAGGGAAAATGAAAAGGAATATAAAAGATGTGTGGAGGGGCTGACGCTGACGAGGGGGGGGCACAGAGGAATGCTTCTGGTAAAAGAGTCTGTGTGTGTCTGTGTGTGTGTGTGTGTGTGTGTGTGTGAGTGTGTGTGTGAGTTGTGTGTGAGTGTGTGTGAAGGAAAAAGAGAGAGGGGAAAGTTAGAGTCACACATCATCATGTTCATCGTCCGTCTCTCACCCGCACACAGGTGGGGGGGCGATGACGCGCACACACACGGGCACACGCGCGCACAAACACACACACACACACACACAGACGCACACGCACAAACACGCACGTGCAGGTATGCAGTTCAGGATGATCCCCGCTTCACGCGTGAAACTTCCACATGTTAAACTTTTGAAGGCCTGAAGGTCATGACTCATCAGCGACGACACACACACACACACACACACGCACAAACACACACACACACATACACACACTTCAGGTGAACCCTGATGTTTTTACCATGAACCCGACTTCAAGGATGTCTGCCGTCGCTTCAGATGGATTCTGTGATCAGAAGATCAGAAGGTTTTTGCAGTGACTGAAGACACGTGAGTCCAGAACCGGTCCGACACTTGGATTACACACACACACACACACACACACACACACACACTCGGACGCACACACAGTGACGGTATTAACCGTGACTGAACAGCTGCTCTTTTTCTGGCGGGTCCTCGTCTGTCGACCCTCTGACGAGACGGTTCGAGTTTCCTCCGATGTCCGATGGAGCGAACGAGCCAATCACGTCTGGCGTTGGATTGACGCGTCCACCTGGAGACGGGAGACGGGAGACGGGAACGAATCATGACAGGACTTCCCTCTTTCTTCCACGCTGACCCACTTTCCAGGCGGCGGCCCTGAGGCGGCCGTGACGCCGCTAACCCGGGCTGACACCATGAACCTGCGCGGCGGCAACGTGTCGGAGCTGATCTCCAACACCGTCGGGGCCGTCACCGCCCCCCGGCCTCCGCGCGGGTTCGAGGACGGCGCGCCGCGCGTCGACAACGTGACGGACTCGGGGTGCTGGGGCGGCGGCAACTGGTCCGAGGGCGGCGGGACGTACGAGTCCCCGTGCCCTCCCCAGGCGGAGAAGAACTGGGCGGCGCTGCTGATTCTGGTCGTCATCGCCGTCACGGTCATGGGCAACATCCTGGTGATCCTGGCGGTCTCCCTGGAGAAGAAGCTGCAGAACGCCACCAACTACTTCCTGATGTCGCTGGCGGTCGCCGACATGCTCCTGGGCATCCTGGTCATGCCGGTTTCCATGGTGACCATCCTCTACAGTAAGTACCACCCGTTTTCTGGGCTGACGCGTGGCGCGCACCTGCGAGGCTTTTATTCAAGTTTCGATTTCGGACGTGAATCGGAAAGAAAAGAATCCGACGGTTTGTGACGGGGGTCCCACATCTGGATCTGGACGTTGTTCAGATCCTGGTCCTCAGGGGGAACACGAACTGTCCGCGTGAAATTTCGCGACGATCCATCAAACCGTAGTTGAGAGATTTGTGTCCGGGCCGGAGCAGCGGCCGGACCAGCTGACGTTGCCGACCCCCTGGAGCCGAGCCACGAGCGCGAGTAATAAATCTTTACGGTCCGGAGGTGAAGAACCTCCTGTGTGACACCGATGTCATTCTCCTGGTGGTTCAGGTGGCTTTTGATTAATGCTTTGCTCTTCTGGAAGCTGCCCGCCCTCCCCCTCCCTACAACTCCCCATTTTCTCTGTTTATCTGTCTGTCACTGTCCCACACACACACACACACAAAACACACACACACCTCCCGCCGTCCTTCGCTGTCGCCCATTTCCAGCCGCTCCGCGCTCCTTCGCCTCCTTTTTTCCTCTCTAAATGTCACGAGTCGCCGCTCGCATAAGAAGCTTTAAGCAGCAAGTTCATTTGCATGAGAACGAGCGCGGTGAATTAGTCGAGGGAAAAGTGAGCGCTTCCAAACCAGCCACCCCCCCCTGCCACTTATTAATCGCCCTAATGAGAAGACAAAGGAAGTCGTCAGCCATTCGCTGACTTGAACGCGGCGAAGTTTTAAGCGCGAGAGGCCGTGAAAAACGACGACGGCTTATTATTCTTATGACGACGAACCATGAGGTCACGGATGAGTTCGTCAGCGGGGTCGCTAATGAGGTGAAACGACAGGTTGAGATCACAGGTGGTGTTTTTAACAAACGGGTCGGGCGTCGGACCGGACCCGGATGATGAACGACGTGAACGCATTTAGATTCCAGCGGCGTTTAATGACCGGCGCCCGCTCGCAGCAGGACGCGCTAACGAAAAGAAATCACATTCATTAAAGGTTTATTAGCTGTAATTAACGGATTCATACGTCGATAGTAAATCACTGTTTATTGAGAACAACATTTGGGTTGCCAGGTTGTGGAAAATCTGGACCGCTTGTCTTCTGGGAAAGGGCTGCGGGACATCTGAACCAAACTCCATTCATAAAGTGATTAGCTAAAGTTAGCTAGCAGCCATCTGGAGAACCATCGATCGAGTTGTCAAGTTTTAGGTTTTTCTACCAGTCAGCTGAAGAACTAGTGACATTCAACCTCAGCTTGACTTTGTATTCGATGCTAGTTAGCATAAATTAGCATGCTAACGCACAACCCTGCGATGGAAATGAACGATAGCTGCTAAACATCAGAATGTTAGCAGAGATGCTAATGATTAAAACACAAATGACAAGGATCCCTGAAACTCTCTTTAACTTTATCATTACATTATGACACATGTAGTGTTGTGTACGTCAGCCTCAGCTGGAGTTTGTATTTCATGCTAGTTAGCCTATGTTAGCATGCTAACGTGCAAAACTTGCGCTGGAAAAAAAGGATAGCTGCTAAACACCAGAATGTTAGCAGAGATGCTAACGATGTAAATAAAAATGACAAGGATCCCAGAAACTCTCTTTAAACATTATCATCACTTTATGACACATGTAGTGTTGTGACAAATCATCGCTTTGTTGTGTACGAGCTCCATTTGAGGGTCATTGTGTTATTTCACAGCCACATTCAGCAGATAAAGATCGAGCGTCCTCAGCTCAATGCTCGTTTGTTTGTTTGGCCACATCGGCTGGAGGCCCCGACGACAATTTATTTACAGATTGTGTCCTTTACTACAAATAAAACTGGATAAAACAAACATCCCGAGCGTCTTTGGAACGTGGGATAATCCAGCTGACACTGAGGTGACGAAGACGTCTTTTTCCTGGTCCTGTTATACGTGAAGACGCAAATATAAATTTCTCGTCGTGCCGTTTTGGACGGTTCCCGCCTCGTTTCCGTTCCCCGTGGACGAGCCGTCAGAACCGACTTGACAGGCTGACGTGCTTTCACACCTCGCGCAAACCTCCTGACGCCGCCGCTTTTAAAGAACTCAGGGTTTCACTTGACTGGGATTAGCACTCATGACAGTTTGAGTTATCCTCCCTCTAAAACATATAAAATAACGACGGCTTCCTCCTGCAGCAGATGGTTCCTGTGTGTTTTTCTGTGGAGAAGGTCAGAGACTGTGTTCACTCCAGCTGATTTTCATGTAAATGCTGAGCTGACTCTGGCGGTTTATCACGTTTGTTATCGGCCGATCGGCAATGACGATAGTCGATGCCGCTAGAAATCGATTTTTATCCGAAAACCACAACCCGGAAAGGTGTCAACACGCCGCTGGGTCGTCGAGCGTTCGGCAGGTAGAACTTATTTATGATCAGATTAGCTCATTTGCAGGGTGTCATCAGCGACAGGTGTTTTTCAGATGAAGAAGTTTTGGAGAACGCCGTCTTCTTTGCGCAGGTTCAGTGAAACGACCTGCAGGTTTAAAGGTTCCTGGACCACGAGCGTTTTGTTTCATCTCTTTGTGCTCTCCTCAGTACAGATTAATAACGGCCCTCACATGTAATCTGATCTCTACAGCAAGAGTCTGTACGTGGAGATCAGATCATTCTTAATCCTTTAAAGGGGATTATTCGTTTTTTTGTAATTATTCTTGATCTCAGCTCCTCGATCCCGTTGTCTGTTGCCTCGACGCTGACGGCTGACGGTGTGAAACCGGCAGATGAGCCTCTGCATCTCTTACTTCTTCTCGGGTCTGACATCAATCCCACGGCTCCGACCGGCCGGTGACTCATAATCTCCTTCAGATGTCGCCTGCAGGAGAATTCAAACACCTCAAGTGGTTTAAGTGACCCGGACATTAGAGGGTGTTTGATGTGCACTTGCAAAACCTCGACAAACGCTGAAATGGAAGTAGTTTTGCTTGATAGCATAAAGCTACACCCCCACCCACCACCACCACCACCACCACCACCAGCTGGGGCTTTTTGTGATTCAGTAATCAATGCCTCTCGAGGTAAAGCCTTTCTCAGCCTTTGGTTCTTTGGTCACTAGAGGCAACGCTGGAAAACAGGGGGCCTATGGGAACAGATTATTCCAGCCTGAGCTTGGTGGAGGTTTGCCGAGACCCCCACCCCCAACACCACCCCTCCAAAACCGCCCCCGCCTCCTCTCAACCCTGAGTTTGCCAGCTCTGATCCCTGCTCCTCAGTCCCACCTCTCCTCTTCAGAGGCGCAAAAAAACGACTTAACGTCACATTGATTTTGGGTGAAGTTTGCCTCAAATTGCCGCCTCTCGCCCTCCTCTCGCTCTCGGAGCGTTTGATGTCCATCAGCCAGTTAATGTCTCTTCTCGCTCTCTTACTTTGAAGACGTAACCCCACCCCCCTCTCCCCTTCAGATGGTGTATGACACAGAGAAAAACAAACACTTCTGTCTCGCGGGTTCTGTCGTCTTCCGGTGGCCGGGCGGCTGCGCAGGATGAGATTTATTCAGGAGATCAGGCTCTGTTTTCCTCTGCGGATTCCTCCGTGATTCATTCGCAAACTAAATCCACATCTCTCCAAGTACTGGCTGTAAATCCTGGGCTCTCATTCTTTATATCTCCTATAAAGCCAGGAGCAGGAAATCTGTTTTTAAGTGACTGTGACGTTGTCTCTTCTATTGACATGTTTGCCCTATTTAGCTATTATGGCCATTACCGCCCCTGCCTCACAATACACTGATTATTATCTATATTGTGTGTGTGTGTATCGACAGGTTCACCTCAGTGAGGTTGTTAATGAGACGGTAAAACCTCCTCTGACAGAAGCTTTATAAAGAGCGGAGGTTTGCTGAGATGACGTTTGAGTCCCACACCGACAGAGCTTTCGGTGAAGATCGGCGGAGACGCGGTGATGTTTTTCCGCCGCGTCGTAAATCGCTGCCGGTGCCGTTCAGGGAGCAGTTACATCTCCGGTTCTTCCTCTCTGCGATGCGAAAAATGTGTCACTGCTAAACTAACAAACTCGTGGGAGGTCCCCAGAGGCTGCAACACTCAGAGCAACCACCTCCCCCCCCAATATGAAAGTCATCACACAAGGGTCTATCCTCTGAGGAGCAGTAGGTTATATTTAAATCCAGTCTACTGTGTTTCCTTGTTGTTGATCGGTGCTTTGTAAATTAGCTGGCCTTTAAAATGCTGACATAGGAAGTTCATCCTCTGGGAACCACGAATGTGCTCAGTAAATATTTTTGGTAATCTGACAATTAGATTTGATATTAGGAGAGAGCAACGGCAGCTCGGCTTTAACTACACACTCCTACACAACAGTGACCCCCACCACCAGCACCACCACCACCACCCGAGCAAAAATAACCTCTAATTCTTCTCAAGAAGAAGAAGAAGAAAGGATGAGGAAGGGATGTGAGGATAACAGTGTTGTGCTCATCCGTTTGTGCACGTGCATGTGTGTTTTTTTTTTCTCCTTTGTGAGTCTTTGAGCTGCGGAGCGACGCACAAAGCAGCCTGAACACAAACAGCAGCAGCAGCAGCAGCAGCAGCGGCGGCAGGCATTCAGATCATCAGCCTTCCTCCTCCTCCTCCTCCTCCTCCTCTTCCTCCTCATCTCTCGCATGACCAGACGGAACAAAATGAAACAGATGCAAACAAAAGGGCAGAACCATTATCAGGCTCTGCTGACCAGATGTGAGCGAGCAGGGCAAAAGGTCAAGACATGAAAGGAAAATGCCAAAAAGGGGGGGGGGGGCGCAGGTTTGCAGATGAACACAAAGGAGAAGAAGAGAGAGATGACAAACCAAACCTATATTTATATTTATTCTATTTATAAGGGGAGGAAAAGTGGGTTTGTCCATAATTTAACTTAATTTAATAGAATTTTAATAATAATAAATTAGTTAATAACTTGGTAATCCAATATGGACCAGTTACCTGGAAGCGATAAACTTTTTTTTTTTTTTTTATCAGGATGGAAGTGCAATCATATTTCTGGTCAGCAAACGGCTGCTCTGGAGATTCACAGGTAAACATTAAAAAGAAAAAATCAATTTAAAAAGTGTGAAACCTTTTCTCCCGCCTCTCTTCCTTTCTCGCTGTGGACGCTGAGTTGTGAAAGTTGTTCCACTCCGTCCCGCGAGCCGTGGATAATTAATGCTGAATAATTAGGGCTTATGATGACACTCCGCTTTGGCACGCTGTAATTTGGATCAAGCACATTTGGTTCAGTCTCAGGGGAGGAAACTCGCTTTTTCCATCCGAGTCCACCGCAACAAAACTCATCAAACACTCGCGTCTCGTCTTCATGGTTCCACCATGTGTGGATTCAGCTGCAGCGGTTTTTTTTTTTCAGGGACATTTTTGCTCTTTGTGGATAAATGGCCGTGAAACAAGTTGCTCTTTATTGTTGGCGATTAATTCAGCGGTCACCTGAAAACTGAGGCCATGTTGTTGTTGTTTCCTTTTTAAGTTAATTAGCGCAGAGCGTTCTGCACGACGCCTTGAACTCATGTAATGTGTTTAAACACCCGCTGCTTATATAATTTCTTCACATAACCGAGCCAAAAAAAAAAAAAAAAACAAACCTCTGCGACTCATCATGACTGAGCTGCACAGGAAAAACACTTTATTCCCTATAAGACATTTTCTTTTTAATTGTGTTTCTCACCACGTCTGTGCACGTCTCTGTTTCATTAATATATTTTCATTACTTTGTCTCGTTGGAAAAAAAAAAAAAAAAAAAAAACATTGGGGAAAAAAAAATCCCAGAATGGAAAGAGACAAACAAACAAATCAAATCAGGAGGAACAGGACCGTTTCCTCAGGCGCTCATGTAGCACTGATTACCAGCGTTGTTGCTGCCGTGTTAGAAAAGATTCAGCGAACATCTGTCGCAAACCTATCAAAGTTTTGAATGGTTTTGTCCTTTCGTTCTTAAATAACGCAGACGCTGAGATGAACTTCCTGTGACATTTCTGCTCCTCTTCATGGATCTTTAGCTTCTCCAGCATGAAAAACGAAACGTTCCCATAAAGGGGAAAAAACACAGATTTCCGTCTCTGCACGTCTTACTGGAGGTATGTAAGGTTATTACTGATGCAGATGAGCCCATGATTGGAGAAAGCGGGGAGCAGGAGTCACATGGTGGCTGCAGCTGGCCGTGTGACTCACGGACGCACGGCGGCCGCCCGGTATCCACAGAGATGAAGGTTTTGCGAGAGCACGTCAGAAGAGGACGGTGGTTACCATGGGCGATGATGAAGCCCGTCGTGCCGCAGGGCTGCTAATGCATTCTTCAGCCGGACAGATTACGGCGGAGAGACAGGCGCCGCTGTTTGCGAGCTGTGTTTATGACACGGTGTTGTACTTTTTTTTTTTTTTTTTTACTGCGCTACGCATTCATTAGACGAGGATACAACGCGCCTCCAGAAGAAAATCCTCCCGTTATGACTTCGTGGGAACTCGTCAAAGTGGTTTCCCCCTCGATATGAGAGAGAATTTATCATCTTATCATCACGGCTACTGCTCCAGTAATAAAAAAAGGATAATATTCATGAAATAGGTCAAATTTGAGCAGAACATGTTTGTTAACAGAACTTTAAACTAAGGAGCGTAGAACCCTGGGAACCGCTGTCATAACATTCTGATTGGCTCCATCATGTAAACACAACTCAAGATGCCTACTTATGACAGAAATGTAGCCCTCTTTGTTTATCCATGGGTCTAAACTGATCTCAGACCTGTGCTCGGCCCTTTGTGTTTGAGTGACCCCCTTGTTCCGCTGGGTCAACGTCCGGCCACCAGCGGGTCAGAGTTCAGAGAAACTGAGGGACAGAGTCCTCATGGATGTAAAACTCCAAACATCTTCACCTCTAATGACTTTGAAGTCGTCTCGTCTTCCTCTTCGCCGCTCCGGCGGAGCCCGGAGGAAAACGATGTCATTGTGCGAGACAGTGGCTTGACAGAGGAGCGATTCGGCCTTTTATCACGTAATGAAAGGATGAGAGGACACGCTGTCAGGGCATCGCGGAGAGACGCCAACGAAGGTGCGGAATCGAACGAGAAACGTGTTCGTCGCAGGATTAGGCTTAAATACTAGAGTTGACACCTCGTCGTCTTTTCTCCTCTGGTGTTAAAGCTTCACCTCCGTCTCCGCGGCGACTTGTTCGTAGCGGCACGTCGTTACGAGCGTAAGCGGAGATACTGAGTCTTTAACTCCGGTACGATCAATACATGTGATCCGGAGGCTTATAGCTGAGATGAACAATAACAGTCGCCTCTCGCTTCACCTTTGTCGTTACACGCTCATTTCACACGACACTGTTAAAGTATCGATTACCCAGTCACAAGAGGGGGCACGTCAGGGAAAAGCGCACGTGCGTCATTTCCGCCATCATTTGTTGTGACTCAAGAAAAAGGATTTGTTGCTGTGATTTGTCTGGAGGTGACAACCTGCTATTATTCAAAAGACAGAGATCACAGTCAAATCCCCAGGAAGATTACAGAGGCGCTGACCACATTCCATTCATTGTGTCTGAGTATGATAAACATCAAGCTGGTAAAAATGTCCCTACGCCGTGTTGAGGTCCCACTTTTTAGCTTGTTTTAGTTTAGTTTGGTTCATCCAGACTGAACTACAAATGAAACTGCTGTGAAATCCTGACATTAAAAGTAGCTAACGTGCTAGCTTAGCGATCCTCTGGACTTTTCCGCGAGCGCAACATTTTAACTTGTTCATTAATTTGGTTTTTATGACCAGATTTGTGAGACCCCAGTTAGTCTCAGCTGATTATCAAATATTGAATGAAATTTGTTGATAATTTCTGGGATAAACAGTAGCATGTTTGCACAGGCATTGTGAGCATTTAAGTATGCTAATGTTAGTCTTTAGCTAGCCTAGCTAGATGCTAGGAAGGCAGCAGGCAGTACATTTTTGGCTAACATACTGTATTTCACTTAATGTTTGATATTCTCTCTTATTGCCACTGAAAGCCCAAATGAGCCAAAACATTTTTCACCTCAAACATCGTTAGCCTGTAGCATTTCTCAGTTAAACGCCATGTTCGAACAGCTAACTGGAAGAGCGGAGGAGGACGCCGCGGCAGTGTTTTCTGTTTTGCTGCTGAACGTGGGCGCTAAAGTGGTCGGGCGTGGGCGGAGAACGTTAATCACTGTGTCGCTTTGTCAGCGCGTCTTTGTTGTGGCTGCGGCCGCAGCTAACGATGTGCTAATTACAGTCATCGGGGCTGTTATTTGCGCCATTACATTAACACCCAGAGAAGTGGGCAGTGAACTTTCTCCACACTTTAAGTACACGTTAAGAGATGATGAAGAAGAGGCACAGTGAGGAAGAACATAGCCGCCAGGCTAGCGTCCGCGCCGCAGGTGATCGTTAGTTACGCGAAGTAGCAGCAGGTGGCGGCGTGAGCCTGAGAGATGCGTCTTTCTGTGATTTATACATATATTTTTTTCTCACTTTGCTGCACAAACTCATCATAAATCACTTTATTCGGTCCAATTATTCATCGGCGTCCTCCGCACCCCACCTGTTCCGTTCGTAAAGTTATATCTCCGAAAAAATATGTCGCGAGTGATTTATGAAACAATTAAAAAAATACGCGTACAGCTGCCGGTCACGTGTCATTAAATGACTTTGACAGAAATGAAGGAACGATGAGATGCGAGGAGCTGAAGGTGCATGATGGGAGGGGTGAAACATGATGGTGGTGTTGCTCAGGTAAGATGGAGGGAGTTCACCTGGGCAGAGAGGCACAGACGGGGAGGGTGGGGGTTCATGAACTGAGATGAAGAGGCTTCTCCCTGACGATCAGGCTCTCACACAGTTACGGATCATTTTGTTTTATTCAAGTCGTTTACTTTAGATACGGGCCTCTTAAAAACAGATCTGGGACGCGAGGCCCGCGGCGCCGAGCTGTTAGCAGTCACTTAGCTCGGCGGAGCGATCCCTCACGAAGAGCTAACCTGCAGAAATCACACATTTACTGCTCAGCTTTGTTTCCACCTCGCTGCAGCAGAACTGACTGGGTTGTGTTGTTGTCGTCAGAGCAACCAGTTTGAATTAATCCGCCGCTGAAAATAGTCCCCCCACACACAAGCGCTAAACTTCTTCTCAGACGTGAGGTTCTGCACACCCTGGTTCATCGAGACATCTGAGGCTCTGCTGATGTCGGGCCTTTTATAGCGAGCGGCCCAGGTGCGTCACCTGTGTAATCAGCGCCGTGATTGGCTGCACCTGTTGTTGGGTATTAGCTTTTGGTTTTGAAGGTTCCGTTTGGATCCTCTGGGACTCGGACCCGAGACAGAGCGAGACAAATGTAGAATAACGGCGGCTTTATTCTCTAACAGGGACGCCGTAATCTTTCACATAACCACTCCCGCGGCCGAGGAAATGATTTTTCACTTTATCTGTTTCCGCTCTGCCCTCGCGTCATATTTTATTTTTTATCATCGTCGCCGTTTCTTCTCCCTTCGAGCCGCCGTCGTCATCCTGTTATTCAGATTTCTGCTGCTGGGGATGTTTCTCACAGAGGAGACGCTCCTCTTCACACCCGGCTTTCTGCTCGCTGTCTATTGTACCCCCACACCACCCACCACCCACCACCCACCACCCCCACCCCCGCCTCCGTAGACCGAGCGCTCTCCAAATCTAACACAATCAACTTATTTCATCACCACAAACATGCTTCGGATGGAGCGGTGGCAGCAATTACCGGCACTCCTCACCTGGCCGAGGCTCCGCTGTGGTTCTCTGATGACGACACCCCCCACACACACACACACACACACACACACACACACACACACACACACACACACACACACACACACACACATTTCTGGATTTAGCAATGTGGAACGGTGAAATGTCCAGAGGAACACGGAGGTTCTCTGCTCATATGAAGTCAGTGGTGAACGTTCTCTGATATGTCAGGAAGTGAACTTGTGCAGGTGGACACAGGTGAGTCCAGGTGAATCTCCTCCCCCTGAATGAGACAGAGCCTTTATTATAACATTTAGCATATATATATATATATACACATATATACACATATATATGTGTATATATATACTGTGTGTTAAATAAACTCAGTCCGTTCAATAGAATTGGATCAGTTCGTCTTATCACTTATTCACCTTCAGAGTTATAAATGAGTGCCGGGAACGCTTTGATCTCATTGGTCTAGAGACACATTGGGAGAGGAGTGTGTGTGTGTGTGTGTGTGTGTGTGTGTGTGTGTGTGTGTGTGTGTGTGTGTGTTTGCGTTCTTGGCTTCGTCTCCTGACATCTGGCAGACTCTCTGACGAGGTAAACACGTCAGATTTGAGGAGACAGGAGCATCAAACCGTGTGTGTGTGTGTGTGTGTGTGTGTGTGTGTGTGTGTGTGTGTGGGTGTGTGAGAGTGTGTGTGTCTGTGTGCGGGGGGGGGGGTCTGATTTGTGCTGTGATTCAGGTGTGCGTTAACGTGACTCACTGTTAAGTATGTGGACAACATGCTGAGTGTTCGTCTTCATCTTTGCTCCTCTGCTCCTCTCACTTCTCCTCCTCCTCCTCCTCCTCCTCTTCTTCTTCTCTTTCATCAAATCAAACCTTCCCGTGGCGTCTGGGGAGCTCATTTTTCCTGCTCTCCATTTCCACTCGCTCTTCTCCTTCTATCAATTATTTTCATACCTCCTTCTTTGAAACGAGGCCGCCTCTGAACCTTCACATCACATTTTATCCCAACTATTGGATTTCTCCTCTTCATCAAACACGGTGATCCTCGTCTGTGCGAACACCAAACGACGTTGTCGTCATCGGAAACGTGTGCGTTCGTGTTTCCTCTGGTCGCACCGGCTCCGCTTTGTTTTGAGCGGGTTTTAAAAATGCATGAGTGCAGCGGCCGTCGCGTGTTCACCAGAGTCAGCTGTTAACCTGCAGGTCCAGGTACAACCCCCAGAGGCTCTGATGGAGAGTTACAACAACACGGTGCTAAAGAAAACAAACACACACACACACACTCACACACACACACACACACACATGAACGCACACACACGCACACAGACACACACGCACACAGACCTGTTGTGTTCGCCTTCCAGCTCCTTTTGTTGTTGTTGCTCCAAACCTCCAACACAACAGCCGGAATCTGGGTCGCACAAAGGCCCACACACACACACACACACACACACACACACACACACACACACACACACACACACACACACACACACACACACACACACACACACACACACCACCCCCACACTCCGTGAGAGGGATGGCCGATCGAATCAATCAATACTCGGCCGCTCTCCTCTCTGGAGAGTCAGAACCTGGCCTGTAGTTCACCTCAACGTTTATGCAACCTCGCCTGCCCACACCACCACCTCCATCATCTTCATCATCACCACCACCTCCATCATCTTCATCACCTCCTTCATCTCCACCACCTCCATCACCTCCATCACCTCCTCCATCTCTATCATCTTCATCACCTCCTTCACCTCCGTCATCTCCATCATCTCCATCACCTCCACCACCTCCACCACCTCCTTCAACTCCATCACCTCCATCATCTCCATCATCTTCATCACCTCATCACCTCCATCACCTCCATCATCTCCATCATCTCCATCACCTCCTTCATCTCCATCATCTCCATCATCTCCATCATCTCCACCACCTCCATCATCTCCATCACCTACATCAGCTTCATCAGCTTCAAGCTTTCTGTCCACAGCAGAGAAGAAGCGCGCTTCCTGTTTTCTGTTTGAGAAGAATAATCCTCTCTGGTTCCTGGTCGGTGTCGTCGTCATGGGCCGCGGGGTCGTTAATAACGTGATTCTTCTGGGCGAGACTCTTAGCGAGGAGGTTGTTTGTTTGTTTTCGTGCCCCGTGGGCGACTGAGCGCACAACCGGACCCGTGTCGATAAACGCCACAGCCCGGTGACTTTAAATGGATCCACGCAGCCAACCGCTTCACTTAATCCTGCGAAAATCCAATCAAACACAGACGTGTGTGAAATCTGCCCGGACACGTCCAGAACCTCCTCCACCCGAAGTCTGATTAAACGGACCCCAACGGGAGAGAGACAAACAAGGTGACGGAGACGGGACGGACGCAGAGGACAATGACCATCAGAGGAGGATGATGAAACGAAAAGCAACGAGGGTAAAAACAGTGAGGAAAGAGGGGAGCGGAGGAGGAGGAGGAGGAGGTGGAGGAGGTGGAGGAGGCCGGCGGTGGCCATGGTGACGATGGATGAGTCATCTCCTACCAAATAATAAAAGCCTGGCTCAGGTCGTCCCTCACCTGTTGAATGGAGAGAATAAAGGGCGGGGGCGGGCGGGGGGGTAATGATGCGATGATCCTCAGCTCCTTCTATTTCTGTCGACACCTCGGGTGGATCCTGTGGGAGACGGAGACGCCGTCCCAGCACCTTCCTGCGTCTTTACATTGGAGAGAGCAAGCGGCTGGTTATTGATTATTTCTCACAGAATGTTATTGATCACCTTCAGGACGTCTTCACGGGTCCAAAACATCTCCTTCACCGGCGGTTTTTCTTTCTTCTCATTCCCCTTTTAACCTGTGACTTTTAATACTCTCCTCCATCCATATGTATGAAAAGGCCTCTATAAATACACCACCCTTCCCCACACACACCTCCACCCGTGTGTGTTGAACATAAAGAGAATTATCAGCCTCCGTTTACGTTAATATTCAGGAGCTCGCGGGTCATTTCCATCGGGATGAACGCGCGGGACTATTTTTAGAGGCGGCTCCTGTCGGACGGCCACGAGGGAGGCGTGTTCGCGTGTGTGTGTGTGTGTGTGTGTGTGTGTGTGTGTGTGTGTGTGTGTGTCTGTGTGTGTGTGTCTGTATGTGTGTGTGTGTGTGTGTGGCGTAAGGTGAAAACGTGCGTGTGCGTGCGATACTTCCACGAGCACGCTCTCGGTCCGAGGCGCGTTGTCGAAGCCTTCGGCCTCGCTCCGTCTGGGTGACTCACTCCATCTATCAACGCGTGGTCAGGGTGTAATTAGCTTTTTAGAGGCTGCGAACAGGCGGCCCGGTCCAACAGAACCATCACGCCGCCCCGGGTAATGGTATTTATTACAAGAGCCCGCATCACATTAAGGTGAAATACAGTCGGCGGTCAGCGGCCCAAAACAAATGTTGTCGCAGCAGGTCGTTAGCGTCCGTTCGTGTGACGGAGACTGGGACGATGCAGCCGGTTCTGGTTCTGGTCCGGTTCCTGTTCACACTGAACCAATCGGTGTGTAAACGCAGACAAACGGACGTGTTTGTCGATATTCTCCGGTGTAAAAACAAACAACTGTTGATTAGCATCGTTAGCGTTAGAGTGTTGCATTATGGGTTGTTTCTTTATATGTGCCCCCCCCCCCCCGCAGATTACGGGTGGCCCCTCCCCTCTGACCTCTGCCCCATCTGGATCTACCTGGACGTCCTGTTTTCCACGGCGTCCATCATGCACCTGTGCGCCATCTCCCTGGACCGCTACATCGCCATACGGAACCCGATCCACCACAGCCGCTTCAACTCCCACACCAAGGCCCGCATCAAGATCATGGCAGTGTGGACCATTTCAGTGGGTGAGGGCGCACACACACACACGCACACACACACACACACACACACGCACACACACACCAGACCAACATTTCATCCTCTGGGGAGCACGAATCTACACCAGGGTTTGATTCCCCTTGCGCAGGGGTAACTCACGAAACGAAACGAAAAAAATCATCTCTGAAGATGAAACTGATTTCAGCGATCCAGAACACGATGCGTTCGCTGCACGGAAAAAAAAAACAAACAAAAAAAAACCCACTTCCCTGAGTTCTGAAATAGACGAAGAGCCGAAGTCGCTCGGCACGTGGGAGACAAATGGAGAGCGGCTCCTCGAACCGCGTGAGTGGGAGTGCAGCCACGAGATGCAATTTTCCTTTCAAGACACAAGTGACGTTTATGACTCCATATAATTTTTTACGGAGGCAAGGGAACAATCAGCTGCTGATAATTGGCTTCTGCCCGCCTGGCTGGGATCCAGCTGCTCAGGTCAATGGACCTAGATGAGCAGGAAATGTAATGATGGGGCTGCAGACAAAGGCCTGCAGCTACCCAGCGATGGAGGTGGTTTGGGGGGGTGGGGTGGGGGTGGAGGCGACGAGCGCGGAGCAGATTAGCTCTGCACGGATGTTATTTACGCTCGCCGGGTGAAAACCAGGCAGAAAATCGCGCAGGTAACATTTCAGTCTGCAGAAATAAACCACCTGTTAGCGCTTGTTCCGTTATCAAAAAAAACAAAAAAACTCTCCCGTTCCTAATTGATTTGTTTTTTTCTCGTTATTAGTCACCGCGCTTTCACGCTAAGCTAATTAAGATGAGAAACACAAGAGAAAAAAAAAAAAGACTTTCCTCCAGGTGGCAGCGATTTTATCGAATTAACGGATGGCAGGAACACGGCGGCGCGACGTCAGCGGGCGTTCGGTTTCCTGAGCGATTTACAGCGGACGTCGTCGGAGTCGTTTGTGATTTTGGACGATAAGAGGCGAAGCGAGAGGCCGTTTGTTCGGAGGAGTGACGCAAATGTCAAATCCACAGGACGAGTACAGAGGAGCGCTCGGTACATGCGCGCCCGTTCAATCAAACGCTCCTCTCGTGGAAAATGACCGAGCTGATGGGCTGAATAATGAAGTGCCGCCGAGCGAGTCGCGAGAACTCGACTCACGCTGATGAAAATGAACCCACGGCGGGGAGGAAACGTCCCCCCGGCGTCGCCCCGCCGTGCTTCAGAGGCAGATTACTTCTGAAAATGAAAACGAGGAGAAGGGTGAGTCATGTGATCGGCCGTCAAAGCCTCGCAGCTTATGAGCTTAGGATTCACAAAAAGAAGAAGAAAAAAAAGCTGCGACGATCAGGCGCGGCGGACGCCTCATCGCGAGGTCCCGCAGGTGCTAGCTCGTTGCCTGAACCACCTGCAGGCGAAATCCTCAGGTAGGTCAGGTGACTCGTCAGGTGTCACGGCGACGGTTACCCCTTTGAAAACCTAGTGGGGGGGTGGCAGGAGAGCTGCTACTGGGGGGAAAGGAATATTGTGCCAGTTAATATCCGACGGCAGGATTAAAACGAATCCTATTAAAATGAAAAGTCCGTCCACAGAACAGAAGCATCACAATAATTAAAGAAGTTGAAGGAAGTGAGTTCGTCAGAGTCGGGAGGGGGGGGGCAGACTGGAAGAAGAGTCGGCTCCTCCTCTTCATTAACCAGATAAATGTGAAAAAAAAACAAACACTCGCTGCATTTTCGCCCCAACTTCATCGAGCGGAGACAAACATCTGTGGTTGTGGAGAGAGTCGTCGCTTCCTGACGCCTCATTAGCGCCGTCGTTTTCGCGCCGAGGTCACGCCAGAGCCGCGGACAGACGGCTCATTTCGCCCCCCCCGCGCGATCCGGATCCGAAGGCCCGACGGGCCGGGACTCGCTCGTCATCCGCCCGTCTCCTCCCGGTAAACAAACAGTAAATTAACAGTTTACGGAGTCGTTTGGCGACGGAGCGAGGAGCGAGCGCTCCCGCCCATTAAACCTCGACGCCGCTTGTCAACGTTATTACAAATAATGAATGAAAATTCACGGACGACGGGCGAACGCGCCGCAAAAGGCTCCAGTTCGATCACGCGTCCGGTTTTCACGTCATCTATAATTTCAAAGCTAAAGGTTGCCGTGGAAACGATCCTCATTCATTGACGTGTTCTTTGACACGTTCAGTCCGACTTCCGCCGTAACGATGTGGACGCGACTCGGAGACGCGCTGGTTTCGCTGGCGTGATGCAACATCAGACCATCACGTTCAGCAGAGGAAACACACACACACACACTGAGAATATTTTAATGTGTGTGTGTTACACCAGCTCAACACAATAAATAAATATATATGAGGAAATTAAAAAAAAACAAGAATCTAAACCAGAAGAAGCAAAAGCTCCTGAAACATTTATTTCTATTCAAGATAAAGATCAAAGAGATCAAAGACATTATCAATTAATAATGATCGGAAAATGAATTCAGGGCTCTGACTTGTATTACAGTATTTGTACATTTACTGAAGTACAAGATGTGAGTACTTGTGAGACGTGAGAAACACGTGAAGCTGAAGCTGGTGGTCCTCAGATCACATGATGTTCTTACTCTGTTCCTGACTTCAGCTTCTCCTTCAGCTTCTCCTTCAGGTTCTCCTTTAGGTTCTCTTTCTGGTTCTCCTTCTAGTTCTCCTTCTGGTTCTCCTTCAGCTTGTTCTCCAGCTTCTCCTTCAGCTTCTCTTTCTGGTTCTCCTTCTGGTTCTCCTTCAGCTTCTCCTTTAGCTTCTCCTTCAGGTTCTTCTTCAGCTTCTCTTTCTGGTTCTCCTTCTGGTTCTCCTTCAGCTTCTCCTTCTGGTTCTGCTTCAGCTTCTCTTTCAGCTTCTCCTTCAGCTTCTCCTCCAGGTTCTTCTTCAGCTTCTCCTTCAGGTTCTCCTGATGCGTTCACTTCCTTTTCCCTCCCTCCTTGTCAGATGTTCCTCTCCCACACACATTTATTCTGTAGTGGTTTTTTTTAAACACGTATGCGTAAATAACTCAAGGCAGAACCTTTTAAAAAAAAAAGAAAGCCGAGTCGACACCAGGGCGAGCTGGGTAATGTGATGTCATGGCGGCGTGCAGCAGGTCCCGCCCTGAGGCGGCATCACAGCTCAGCGCCACGCTACGCTCCGCCGCCCACAGAGCCAATGAGATTATAGCAGCGTTTACTTATTAGGGTTAATACACACACACACACACACATACACACACACACTCGTGGGAGTGTGGCGTGAAGTCAAGCCTGCTGATGTTCCCGCTGAGAATCGTGGTCACGCTCTGATCTGATTGGACTTAAACATTTGGGGGGGTGCAAACACTGGCACTAACATATGTGTGTGTGTGTGTGTGTGTCTCCTAAATTATATAATCACACACACCGAAACATTCATGCGTTTCTTCACAAACGTGTTCCCATCGCGCACGAAACGGGACAAATGTGGATTCGCCGAAGCGGAAACGTCGCCTGACGCGGACGCGCGTTCATCACGAGGTTTTTTCGGGTTTCCGCTCGGCCGGGTCCGAGGACGACATGTGAGTTTTCACTTCGTCACCTGAGGCGAGCGCGTGACTCACAACACAAACTGTGCAAACACAAAGACTGAAGACACAACACATTTTGTTTGTGCGTGTCTTTGTGTGTCTTTGTCCAACCTCAGATCTTTGACAGAACTTCTGCAGCGAGGATCCGTGCGATCGAGTTTTCGGGGCCGCGGCGTTTCTCACAAAATCCCTGAAATTAAATCCAGAAAGTCTCCCTCGTCTTCGCCTTCATCTCTTTTGTGTCTGAAGTGCCCCCCCCACTTCATCCTCTTTTATCTCCTCTCCCACTCGTGTCGAGTCTTTTTCCCAACTCGCGTATTTAGAGCAGAGAGGCCGACGCTGATGGACGCTCACGGGTTCTTCTCCGAAAAGAACGCGGCGAATCCAGACGCGCAAAGTAACACGCCATCGGCTGGATCTGTTATCTTTGTGCGTCTGCGAATGACGGAGGTCGCACGGACACACACCTGATTGTTCATTCTGCGAGCTCCGTCTTTGGTCTCCTCCACCTCCTGAGGTGAACGGGAGGAGAACGATTTCCTTTCATAAATGACTTAAGAGATGAATCTTTTATCCATCCTCTTATCACTATTATCGATATCTATTACAAATCAGATGGAAACTGGGATCTAATGAGAGTTATTATAAGTCCGCACACACACACACACACACACACACACACACACACACACACACACACACACACACTAACACACACACCTGTCTCCTGTTTGTTATGAGCTGATAATGAGAACAGGGTGTGAGGAAGATTGCTCGGTTTATCTCCCTCCACCCAGCTCCTCTGGATAACGGAGCGCATTACCGAAAGACGCCATCATCATCATCCCAAACTACTTTTTTTTTTTTCTCCCTCAATTCATTGGATTTATTACGAAGCGAGGCCGCGGAGGCAAAGCGGCAACGATAAAAAGACGGAATTTTTTACAAAAACCGAGGAATTTCATCAGGACCGCAGAGATCGGGGTTTAAAGCCGCTCCGTCTCCCCGACGTCGATGGAGAGAAGACGTTGATAAAAAAAAAACTGTAGCGGGTTTCAGTTTTAGCCTCGGACTTAATTTGATGTGTTTGATGGTGTGTGTGTGTGTGTGTGTGTGCTGGAAAACAGTGTGAGAAATAACTTTAACAACCACATGAAATACCGTGAAATTCAGACATTCCTGGCCCCCAGAGGATGCATCCTCAGCTCCACCGCTAGCGCCTCCTGCTGGACCTTCCTCGCACAGTGTATCTTTTCCTGTATGTGAACGCACACAGTTGTGGGTTTGTGACGCTGCTGCCTCCCTCCTCTCCGCAGGGATCTCCATGCCCATCCCCGTGCTGGGCCTCAGAGACCACTCCAAGGTCTTCAAAGATGGCAGCTGCCTGCTGACGGACAACAGCTTCGTGCTGGTGGGCTCCTTCGTGGCGTTCTTCGTTCCCCTCACCATCATGGTCGTCACCTACTTCCTGACCATCAGCGCCCTGCAGAACGAAGCCACCCTCTGTCTGGACCAGCTGGTCCCGCGGCCCAAGTGGAGCACGACGTTCACCCTGAGCTTCCTGCCGCAAAACTCGCTGTCGTCGGAAAAACTCCTGAGGCGCTCGCTGAGCCGCGAGGCCGGCGGCAGGGGAAGCGGCAGCGCCGGCCCGGGAGGCGCCCGCGGGAGCGTCTCCGGCTCGCTGTTCGGTCGGCGCACCATGCAGTCCATCAGCAACGAGCAGAAGGCGTCCAAGGTCCTCGGGGTGGTGTTTTTTCTCTTCGTGGTCATGTGGTGCCCGTTCTTCATCACCAACGTGCTGGTGGTGGTGTGCGACCCGGCGGTGTGCGACGCGGGGCTCATGGGGGGCCTGCTGAACGTTTTCGTGTGGGTGGGCTACCTATCGTCCGCCGTCAATCCGCTGGTCTACACGCTTTTCAACAAGACGTACCGCGCGGCGTTCCTGCGCTATGTCCGCTGCCAGTACCGGCCGCAGAAGAAGCCGCTGCAGCTCATCCTGATGAACACCATCCCGCCGCTGGCGTACAGCTCCACCCAGCTGCCCCTGGGCGGCATGGGGACGCTGCAGAACGGGGCGTCGCACTCCAGCGGCGAGGGGAGGGAGTACTCTTTGCCCGGGCAGGAAACGGAGGCGTGTCGGTCGCCCAAAAGCCGCGACGACAAAGACGAAAGCCGGGTGTGAGACGACGGATTAAAACCCCCGAGTCGCGATTAAAAACCTCGTCGTTCCTGGGAACAAAGAGCTCGCGGTTTTAAGTGCCAAAGACAAAGTGCCTCCCCGTCAGGATTTTAAAACGAACATTC
>JAFBJZ010000957.1:1112500-1120000 GCA_016785225.1 Psettodes erumei
CGCACGGACCTCCGCCCGGACCTCCGCCCCGCTTCCACTCCGACAGCTGAATTAGCACGAGAGGAAGAAACGAGAATCAGGGAGAGTTAATGGCCAACACGAGGCAGAAACGAGGAACGGAAAATAACGGCGAGCAAATTACTGACGACTCGCCCTCAATTAACCTTTATTAACGGCGGTGGACGTCATGAGCGTCTCCGTCCGCCGTCCCGCTCGTCTCAGAGACGTTCGCCTCCATCCGCGCTTCAGGTAAAACTGTGGTCGTAAACACAGAGAGGCCAAAGTCACATGATCGCCAAGGACGCTGCAGCGGAATAGATGAATCACCGATGATGGCGAGATCCGTCCGTGACGTCTCTGTCAACACGATGTCCTCCGCACGCCATCGTCACGGAGACAGAGTCCGGGACCCCGCACGGTGACACGGAACGTCGGAGCCGTGAGGTGCAGGCGGTCAGGTCCGCGGCCGCGGCGTGATGGATGTGTTTACCGACGCGGCACAGCGCTGACCTCGCCAACGGCCCCACCCGTCCGACGCACCAATCAAAGCAGAGCAGCGGGGGGACATGGAAACGGCGAGGAGAAGTCGACGAGTTTGATCCCAAACGAGCTGGTGCTTCTCAGATTTAATTAATCAATCATAAAACAGGCGGGTGGTTACGGGGAACCACGATGGATCAGGTGGAGAAGGTGACGAGGCCCAGGTGTAGCACATCAGGGCGGAGCAGGAAGTAACGCACGTCACAGCGGGGATGTAAAACAAACGCACCTGACCGCGACGAACCTTTTGTGGGCATCACTTCCTCCACTCTTTGTTTATTTCTCCGTGACATGATAGACATGTTTGTGAGGTCAAAGGTCAAAGAATGACAGGGAAGATTTGTGCACACGCCGTCTCCGTCTCCGAGGACGACCACCGGAGACCGGGGTCTGTATTCCCGTCCACAGTCGGAGACGCTGTGACATTCAACAAAGGTCAGGAGACGCCCTGTGTGTGAGGACAGCTGCAAACTGGGTGTCTTTTTGTCCTTTTGTCTTCACGTTCCAGTCTGTGTTTCAGACGTCCTCTCACGGGCCTGATGAACACACACACACACACACACACACACACTAAAGAGCCACAGCAGGACTGTCTGGTTCTCGGACCCGCCGACCTCTGAGGACGTCCTGGACTCTGTAAGTCCTGATGGGGTTCGGACATGTTTGTCCCCCCCGTGTCATTGGTCGATTGGTTGTCTGTTGGACGCCGTGCTGGACCCGGTGCTGGACCCGTGTTGGACACGCGGTCCTTACTCCATCATCGTGTCCATTGTTTGACGGCGTCCTCAATCTTGTGTGAAAGTCAGAGCCTTGGGCTGCGGCGGCTCCAGGTCGAAGACGCATCTCGTCGTAAATTTGTCGGCTCTGATGCACGGGGACGTTCGGCGGGCGGGGGGGGACATCTTAAATCAGCGTGGATTTCCGACGACGAACGCGAAGCGTGACGGGGGGAGAGTAAACAAAAGAGAGGACGTGGGTTTCGCTGCTCTGTTTGTCTTTGTCTCAGGATTTGTTAAAAGCTGTTGTTGGGGTTTGTTAAGCTGCAGGAAGGAGCCAAATACCAGCGCACAGCGGGAATCAAACCCCCGGGACGTGGGTTGGACACCCCCCCCGCCCAGACTCCTTTAATTGACTCGCCAGGCGGAGGACGAGCCGTGAAGGCTGCTTATCTTCGTCTAAATAGTCACCGAGTCGTCTAATCGATTTGAGCGTTTAAAGGTTGTCTGACATTTTCGTCTCCACAGCTGCAGAGCGACGGTCAGCCGGACGACCGCCGCTGATAAAGGATGTCAGACGCGCCCACTGTCCCCCCACCTGCTCAGGTACATACCAGCTGTCGAACACGGCGGAGCATTTAGCAGCTGAAGACCCAGAAGTTTTGCTCAGGAGGTGGAGACCAAACATGGAGCTAAAAAAAAGGGGGGACTGTTAGATTCATCAGGTGGACACTGGAAACACAGCTGTAACTGAGCCTAATGTCATTACGTGGGAGGACAGATGTGTCCCTGTGCAGCTCACACCTGCAGCTCGTATTGGCTGCTGGCTTTCCCGCCACAGTCGACCACAACGCGACGAACCCCCCTCCTCATCCTCCACCACCACCACCACCAGGAGAAACCCCCTGCAGGCAAATGTCAGAGTAATACCTCCTGTTCCTGCAGAACAACTCACACCTCAGGTTCTGACGTTCTCTCAGGTACCAACGCTGTCACACACACACGTCACTTCGGATCAGTGGAGGATACGTTGTCATGGCGATGCAGCTCTCACCTAAACTGATTTGTACCCAGAAGCCCTTCAGAAGTCACGCTTGAAGTCCTGCATTAGAGAGGAGGATATAAATAAATGGGAATGGGGGGGGGCATCTTCCTCACCCAGCTGGTGTGTTACACAGTTGTAACCTCTCAATAACAATAAGCTGAGCCCCCCCCAACTGTGGAGTTCAGCATCCTAAATCTTTTAAGTCTGGATCAATGGGTCCATTTACCTGTTTCCCTTTTTAGAAACATCTGAGTGGAAATGCTGAAGATTTAAAACCTGAGAGATTTACGCTCAGAGCTCAGTTCGACCTCGGCGTGGGAGTTATAACTTTAAAAAAAAAATTACAGGTTGCATCACCTACAGAGGTAAAACAGATAAAATCGCCCCCCTCCCCGCACGGCTGGGGGTCGGTCCATTAAGTGCTGCCATGGTGGAACAGATAGAAAACAGAGGGAGACTAATGGCAAAAGGAAAATGTTCTTCACCACTGGTGCAGAGAACATTTTACATCCGTCTGACACTGATGTCCATGGGAAAAAAACACAACGTAAAACACACTGAAACCCTGTAACACACTGTAACACACAGTGAAACTCAATGTAACACACACTGAAACCTTGTAACACACTAACACACACTGAAACTCAATGTAACGCACAGTGAAACCCTGTAACACAATGTAACACACTAACACACACTGAAACTCAATGTAACGCACAGTGAAACCCTGTAACACAATGTAACACACATCGAAACCCTGTAACACACAATGAAACTCAATGTAACACACACTGAAACCCTGTAACACAATGTAAAACAGTGAATCACAATGTAACACACTGAAACACAGTGAAACACAATGTAACACAATGAATGACAATATAACAAAGTGAAACACAATGTAACACAATGAATGACAATATAACACAATGAAACACACTGAAACACAATGTAACACAATGAATCACAATGTAACACACTGTGAAACATACACTAAATTGCAGTGACACACTCTGAAACAGTGTAACATTCTGAAACATGGGATGTGACTGCATCCAAATGACAACAGAAACACCATTTACCATTGCAACACACACACACACACACAAACACACACACATTCTGACACGCAGTCCCTTCCATATCCACATCAGTCTCATTTACCTGAAGCTTTTAGCAGAGAAAGCTCTGGGGACCAAACGTCCCCTGCATCATATATAATTATGATAAAATTATACATACATACACTCAAAGAGCTTCTCATTAAAAAGGTGATCACATGTCCACAGAGACGCCGGTGTTATTTAAGCGGCCTGCTGGAGGAGCACAGGAATCCAGCAGGGAAAACAAGTAAAGGTCAACCCACACTGCGGCAAAGTGAGCTTAATGTCACCTAACAAGCGCTCCAGGGGGATTCTGGGAGTGTGAGTTTAATGGAGGGCTCGCTGAATCTGATCACGGAGGGAAGAACTTCGCTAATATCATCCAGGTCTGATATTATGTCAGCAGCAGCAGCAGCTCCAGCATACAGACCCACCCAGTAAACAGCGTCTGAACCCGACGCAGCTGCCGCCGCCGCCGCCGCCAATCTGACAAAAAGGAGCGGGACGCCGCAACAGAGCACCACAGGTCATTACTGTGCAGCACCGGAGGGACGGACAGGACGCGTCTCATTCAGCAGAGACAGAGGACAGGGGGGGACGAGGGTCTCAGAGGGGAGAAAAAAGCAGAGACTCCAGACACAACAACAACAGAGGCTAAATGGCTTGTAGCGGTCCCACATCCAGACTGGTCATTACAGGCGTCTCTGTGGACATCTTCTGTCTCAGCAGTCCTTTCATGCATGTGTATATTTGCTTTGTGTGTCTCTGTGCATCTATTTGTGGTTGCTTTGTGTCTCTTTGTAGTTATTTGCTTTATATTTCTTTGTGAATCTCTCTCCCCGAGGTTTGCAGAAAAACAGGTTCAGGGGCCCCCAGAGCTCTGGATCCCCGGCGGCCCCTGACATATGAATATTCAAGCCAGCAGAGCTTCTACCTGCTTCCTGTGTTGTTTCTCATCATCATCATCATCATCATCACGCACACACACAACCTGTGTGTGACCAGCTGGACTTGGCGGACAGGTAGGGGGTCGGTCCCAAATACCACCACATGCTGCACGGCTGCTGCGATCAGATGTTTTCACCTTCGTCTCCGTAGACAAATTTAGCCAACAAAACATGGCTGCCGCTGCGAGGGCGCGTGCGACGCCAAACAACCCCCGTCAGCGCCGTAACGGAGACTTTGTTTGACATCGCGCGGCGCTTCGGCGGCTCACGAATCAGGTTTTTATGATGTTTTTATTCCAAACAGGTCTGTGACAAATCCCCCGTGTCACCGCCGCCGCCCCCCCCCCTCCTTCGCGTCCCCGCAGAGACGAACCGAGGCGCTTCAGGGCGTAATAACTTCTGAACGAAGAGCCGCCGGGCGCCTGGCGAGCTAATTTTAAACCCCCCACCCCCACCCCCAACATGGCAAGGAATTTAAAATGGTCCAAAATGAGCATGTGCTGCCTGCACCGCCCCGCTGAGGAGCTGCGACGGAGACACAGCACGGGGGAGGGAAATGACGGCGGCCGCTAACTCACAAAGTTCACAGCCGCGTGACTGATGGATCCTGATATAGACGGACTATTTCTGGAAGCTGAGCCCAACCATTTGTCTCCCTCCTCGTTTTTGTTTGTTTTTTTTTCTTCTTCTTCCAACTCCTAAAAGTCACCTGTGGGAATAAATGACGTGTTTGCACCCGAGACTTAACGTCCGGACAAACTCACACACGGTAAACACGGCGCGCTCCACGCTGTCCCGCTGAGGAAGTGAGGAAGTAAACCTCTTTTGGTCAGTACTCACCACTGTGTGCTGGAAGTTCTGGAGATGTTCTGACCCGGCCGAAGATCCGTCGCAGTTTGTCCCTCGTCAAAGTCTCAGATCCTTACGCATTTTTCCAACGCAGAAACTTCAGGAAGTCACTTTTCGCTTGGCGCCAGCTCCCCGGCACAGAGTTCTTATAAAGGCTGAGCACAGGTGTTCCCGAGCCCCGCCCACCAACCACCTGCAGGTCATCAAGAGCCAATCAGCAGAGGACTGTCACACCTGCAGCGGGACCAAGGAGAACACATGGTGTATTTTTAACAACAATAATCAAATGTTAGTGCAGGAATGCAGGTGATTCCTGCAGGTATTTAATAAAAGTCGCATCTGATGCACAACCTGCAGGAACGTCCGTCATCCAAACTCTGCAGGTGCGTAAAACTTTTACTTTTCTCTCTCAGCTTTCAAACTTTCAGAAATATCATAGACTGACCAACAAACTGCCCCCGACTCAGACACCCCCACCCCCCGTCATCCACCCAGCTCACAGAGGTGGACCGGCCTTATCGCAGCCTTAAATAAATGAACTGGCAGGAGCAGCAGCACAAATCCTCTAAATTGTGAACCTTATCAGTGTGAGGCAGCTGAGAGTCCACCTGCCTGTGTAACACTGCAGGACCTCCATCACCGTCTGCAGCCGGGGGGTGGAGGTGGGTGGGGGTGGGGCGTCTGCATGACGGCGACGGAGATCGATGTGCACGTTAATAACGACTATACTTTCAGGTTGAATCTGAAAGAGGGAAAAAAAATGGAAGCTCCCAAACTCACCAGCTATACAGACGATGGTTTGTTGTAGAACCAGAACCCGGGTCGCTCCGTCGTCATTATCTGGACCCGACAAACACCGAACCAGAACCAGTCACACACTTTCACACACAAACTCACACACTGATGTTACAGCCAGGAATAATGTGGGGTTCAGCGTCCTCGCCAGAATGCTAACAACCGATAATTAACTATAGTTAGCATGCTAACAACTGTTAAATAATGGTAAATAGTAAGTGTATTAATGTAACCATGGTAACAGCTGATAATCTTCTAATGTTAGCATTAGAACTAACAACTAACAACTACAATTACCTAATGTTAACATGCTAACAACTGACAACAATCTAATCTTAGCATACTAACAACTGTTAATGAATATTGTTAAATAATGATGAATAGTAAGTGTATTAATGTAACCATGGTAACAGCTGATCATTTTCTAATGTTAGCATGCTAACAACTAATCATTTTCTAAAGCTAGCATGCTAACAACTGATAACAATCTAATGTTAACATGCTAACAACTGTTAATGAATATTGCTAAATAATGATAAATAATGTTGACAGTTAATGTATTGATGTTACCATGCTAACAACTACAATCACTCAATGTTAACATGCTAACAACTGATAGTAATCTAATTTTAGCATGCTAACAACTCATAATTAGGAATTGTTAGCATGCTAAGCTTTGCCTGATTAGCAAAAATGAGGCTCAACACAACAGGTTAACTGTGTGCTGTAAGGTGGTCTGTGTGTTAGCTCCACGCTATCAGAGCAGTTTAAAGTGAAGGCCTCAGGCAAAACCACAGTTTCCCTTCACGGCTAAAATTGATCGCCGTGTGGTTCCAGTTCAGTCTGGTTCTGATCCAGCAGAGGCTCTTTCTTCTGCCGCCCACGTTCACGAATCAACTTTCATATTGTAATTCTAAATGCATCCACCTGACTGAATGTGGACCCCCCGCCTTCCTGCTTAAATTGGCTTTAAAAAAAAAACACATACAGTGAGAAAGGTTCATTTATCACAACGTGTTCCGCCTCAGTGGAACAACACGGCAGCCGGTTCATAATGAAATGTCTTTGTTCTGGCCCACGGATCAAAGCGCCAGCGGAGGAGCTGGTGTCGCAGCCGAGCAACAAAAGGCTTCAGAGCTGTGTGTGTGTGTGTGTGTGTGTGTGTCTGCCAGTGTGCGTTCATTTGAGAACAGAAACACAACTGGGATGCTCTCCAGACTCGGCCCGGCCTTGGATCTGCAGGAACCGGTTCTCCTGCGGTCGGTTCGGCTTCCTCCGGGCTCCAAACTGGACCCGACCCGTCCCGGCGACTAACTGATGGAACCGTGTCCCCGTCCTCACAGGTACGGACACGAGTCTGAACCCTGGACGAGCGAGGACAGGCGGACGGACGCGTGGACGTCCTGGTCCGAGACAAAACCCACAGATGAAAAAGGAACGCTGAGAATCGTTGGTGTCCTCTGTGTTTATTTTTTTGTCGTGCTCCCTGCAGAGCTTAAATATGT
>JAFBJZ010000957.1:1122500-1157500 GCA_016785225.1 Psettodes erumei
GCGGTGATCGCACACGTCGTGCAGGTGACAACGAGGAGCCCTGTGTGTGTGTGTGTGTGTGTGTGTGTGAGTGTGTGTGTGAGTGTGTGTCTGTGTGTGTGTGCGTGTGCGTGCTCGTACCGACGCCGGACGAGTCCTCCACCATGGGGTTGATCTCCACCATGGAGGCGTCGTACTTGATGAACAGGTTGTACAGTTTGACCATGTTCTCCGCCGCCTCGTTCACCAGCGCCGGCGGGAAACCCATCTTCTGGGCCACCTGCAGAACACGACACGGCGCCGTGACTCCGGCGGTTCTGGGAGAAGAACCTGGGAGGTTCTACAGCTCCGGGTTTTACTTTTTATAACAACGTGGAGGAAAAAGAGCAGAACTTTGAAACAGACGATCAGATCAGACGGATCAGAAGCTCCTCTGTTCAACCAGAACCTTCACTCGTCCCTGAACCTGAACTCTTAGTCACGGATCCTGGTTCGGACCCGTTGGGTTCTGGAGCCAGTCTTCAGGTGTCGTATGCGGTTACCTTGACGGCCTGCTCCAGCTTGATGCCCTGCACGATGTCGATCGGCTCCTTCACGATGGCGTCCGGGTTTTCCGCCGCCACGTCCTCGATGTTCACACCCCCCTGCGAGCTGCCGATCAGAACCGGGCCCTGCGGGTCGGGAAGTTCTGTCAAAGCCTTTCTCAGAACTTTTCGTGTGTGTGTGTGTGTGTGTGTGTGTGTGTGTGTAGCTAATAAAGTGACCAGAGGAACCATCACAGTGGTGCTGTGCTGCCTCCTGGTGGTGAAATTAAACACCAGCAGATAAACTCTGCTCTGCCGATCACTGATTGACGTTGGCGAGCTCTCACCTGATAGGACCGCTCCATGGTGATGGCGAAGTAGTACTCTCTGCGCGGGTACCTGCGCTCGCAGATGAACACCTGGTTGCAGATCCGACCCGCCTCCCCGGTCTGCTTGGTGTACAGCTTTCGACCAATCATCTGGGAGGAGATGTCCCGCGCCTCCTCTGGGCTGGAGGGGACGCACAAGGAAACACAACTTCAGATTGTCGTTCTGTTTTGACGTCCTGTAATCCTTTACTTGAGTAGAAGTAGAAATACTCCAGTTGGAGTATGTGTGAGTATAACTGGGAAAATGTACTCAGCCCGAAGTAAAACTTTATTACTCACGAGTAGACGATCCTCACTCCCCCCTTCAGTCCGCCCTCGAACGTCCCCTTCCCTCTGCCCCCGGCCAGAACCTGAGCTTTCACCACCAGGTCCTTTGAGCCTGAGACACACACACACACACACACACACACACACACACAGACACACACACAGACACACACACACACACACACACACACACACACACCTCAGTGAGGACTCGCTGGGACTCGACAACAACAAAACAAGAGGGGCGGCCGGATTCCCGAGCTTTTATTTTGAAAACATGCAACAGGGTTGACCTTTCACTTCCAGGTCAGAGGGAACAGGTGCTGTTCAGAGGGTAGATATTACACTTCACACACACACGCACGCACACACACACGCACACACGCACGCACGCACACACGCACGCACGCACGCACACACACACACACACACACACACACACACACACACACACACACACACACACACACACACACACACACACACACACACACACACACACACACACTGTGTTGTTATACAGCAGATCAGTGGTCATGGCTCAACCAGCTGATGCAGATACGATGGAGATGTGAGGCCTGACTGAGCAGCTGTGTGTGTGTGTGTGTGTGTGTGTGTGTGTGTGTGTGTGTGTGTGTGCGTGTGTGTGTGCGTGAGGTGTGTGGTGTTGAGGGGTGGGGTGGGGGGGGCAGAATGGTGTCGTCCCATCAGGTCGTCTCACAATCCTGGAATTGTGTAAGACGAGAGTCGGGAGGAGGCTCTAAGTTTAGACTGTGTCCTGCTACACACTGAGCGCACACACACACACACACACACACACACACACACACACTGGGGGCGGGGCCTACCGATCTGCTTGGCCACGGCGTACGCCTCCTCCGAGGAGCTGGCCACCAGGCCGGCCGGCACAGCGATGCCGGCCTCCTTCAGCAGCCCGATGCTCATGTACTCGTGCAGGGACAGGCTCCTCTGCTGCTGCTGCAGGTGGGCGGGTCCAAACAGACCCGCAGAACCGCCCAGGACCTGGAGGGGGGGGGGTAAGTGTCGCTGAACACACATGTGAAACAAACGCACACACGGCAGCAAACTGAGGATGTGAAACTGACACACAACCTCATCTGAGCCGAATGTCACAATCTGAGAAAACCCACAGTGACTGACGATGTGTGTGTGTGTGTGTGTGTGTGTCAGTGTTTACACACATGTGTGCGACAACACACATCACATCTGTCAGCACTGTGGAGTTGTGGGTCTCTTACAGCGTTCTGATTCCAGTGTCTGGATTGTGTGTTTGTTGCATGTTGTTTTAGTGATGAAGTGAACGAGCTGCTGCAACTTCCCTTTGAAATTAATGCTCTCTCTCTCTCTCTATCTATCTATCTCCCCCCCCCCTCTCCCCTCTCCACCCCCCTCCTCCACCCCCACCCCCCAACCCCCCACCCCCCCTCTGTCCCAGGCCTACATTAAAACGCCAGGACCTGTCCACACTTGCAGAGGGACCGTCCCCGCCCGTCCCCGCCCGTCCCCGCGGCTGCACCGAGGTTTGCCCGGCGACTTGACGGTGAAGGCAGGGCGGGCGGGGGGGGGCGCAGACGAGATGGCGCAGGGCTCAGGGTGGAGGTCACGGTGCCCCCCGCCCCGCTCCGCCCCGCGTTCACCGCTCACATTCTGATCCGGACCCGCCGTTGATCACGACGCACGGCCGTGGCCCCCCGCTGTGTGCGGAGACCAGCGGCCGGCGGCGCCGGCTGAGTCCGCCCCGGCGGCGCTGACAGCCGCCCGCGCTAACGCTAGCTCCCCCCGCTACTTAGCATGTTAGCCAAAACAATCGGAAACGCAATGAATGTCAAACCCGACCCCGTCGCTTTCTCGCGAACCGCGGCGGTCGGCGCGGCCGCGGACCCCCCCGCTCCGGCAGCCGGACACCGTCGCTTCGGCCCGTACTCGCGCTCACCTTGGCAGCGGAGCCGATCGTGGTCCGGGCCCCTGATTTTCTCAGGCCGGCCGTCAAACGGCCGCAGATCAGGGACGTCGCCATGTCTGCCTCTGGAGCGGAGTAGTTACTGCGCATGCGTCGTGAACCGCAAAGTGCTGCCTTCGGGTCCTGTCGGAAATTATAAAACCGTTTCAAAGTAAAGGCTCCAAAGTTTAAAAAATAAATAAAAATAATCAGGCTGTGGTGGGAAGTAACAGAGTACATTTACTCGAGTACTTATATTCTGAGTACTTACGACTTACTCTTCAAATTATTATGTAATTTTGAGAAACATGAGGCCAAAGAAAATCTAAAAAAGCAAAGACCAGAGAAAATTACTCCATCACAAAACTTTAAGGCTTTTAGCCAGTGATTTTTTTTCAGTTCAACTTTTGAGAAAACTGAGACACACACTCAATTTACTATTCAAAAAAGTTTTTATTTACAGAGGTGAGTATGTACAAGCTTATTTACACTGAGGTAAATGAACAGTCCCTATTGTTATTACACTACACTAACAACGACAAAAAAGTGACATCACGCACACAGAGTTTTGTTTGGGTTTGGTAGGAGGACACTAGAAGAGATCCATGTTCACACCGACGTGGAGAACATCGCCAGACTTTGTTTAGTTTGTTGTAATTTGCGTACACTTTGTGTAAACTTTATGCAAACACAGAAGTTGAGCCAATTCTCAAACTGGTACAAATACAGGAAGAGTTCAGCGCAGTTCACTCAACGTAAACACCAGGAGGAGGATCCGGTGGTTCGGCCATGTTCGAGTCTTAAATCAGGCTGAATGAGATTTGATTGGATGTAGCTCAGTCGTGACCTCACACACACACACACACACACACACACACACTCAGATCGGCGCGTCTCAGTCAGAGTCGCTGCTGCTGCTGGAGGAGTCGGTCGACATGGCCTCCACGTCGTCCTCGTTCTCCTTGTTGTGACCCGGGGGCTCCAGGCCGAAGTCGTTGCCGTGGTGAGGCGGCAGCATCCCCACCGAGACGTCCGAGGACTGCCAGGGGTAGTGCGGCGTCAGGACGTCTGCGGAGACACAGGAGAGCGGGTCACATGCAGCGAACGGTCCCGCGGCGTCCGACGTCCCTGAACCTCCAGACGGACTCACCTGGTAACCTTCCAGCAGCCAGCGCGTCACCCGGCAGGTGTCCGTTCACGCCGTTGGTCGGCAGGTTGGCCATGTGACCCAGCATCCCGCTGCGCATCTCCAGGTCGGTGGGGTAGGGTCGGCGCGGGTCACCTGAGACAAACGGTTTCATGTTAACAGGTGAAGCAGACGACCGGCACGTCGCGGATCGGCGGGCGGGTTCTACCTGGGACCCAGTTGAGGGGAGCGCACACGGCGTTACTGGCGCTGATCCGGTGAGCGTACTTGATGATTTCCTCTGACGAGATGCTTCCTGCGGAGGACGAGGAAACGAGTTAGGGGACGAAGCATGGGGCAGGTGCGAGGCGGGAGCGTCGGCTCACCTTTCCTGGCTTTGTCGATGGATTTGAGTTTCTCCTTCGCCTGGTAGACGGCGGTGGCCTAAGACAGAAGAAAGTCATTACTGCACCAGAATGCACATGTTCAACACAACCGTTGATCCGAGCCGGACCGCGTCCACGTCCCAGGGGACAGCACCACCGCCACCACCACCACCACCACCACCCACCAGGATGTGCTCGGCCTCCTTCAGCTGCTTCTGGAGCTGCTGGATGTCGCTGTCTCTCTTCTCCACCTCCTTCTCCAGCAGCTGCATCTCCTGGTGCACCTTCCCCTGCTGCTGGGCCACGTCCATCAGCTCCTGGAACTCCCTGTCCCTCTGCACTAGCAGCTCCAGGATCTGAGGACCACAAACAAAGACCAACACCGCTCGCTCAGTTTTCTTCTTCCGGGTCGCACTCGGCTCTGTCCCCGCGCGTGCTCGTTGTTTTTTACCTGGACGTCCTCTCCGGGCTGGGGCAGTTTCTGGCTCCGGGACAGAGCCAACATCTCGATCAGCTCCCTGTGACGGAGCAGAGCGGCAGTTAGAGGAGGAAACTGTCCGCGGGTCAAAGTTCAACAGCGTCAGAGACACAAAAAACATGGTAAACGCCAGGAAGCGGCCGCGTAACGGCGAAGCTCACCGGGATAAAACCTCCAGATCGTCCAGCACGGACAGCAGCCGCTCTTTCGTCGACTTCTCCGCCGCCGACGCCATGATGGTTGTGTCTCTACGCGTCTGCGCAGGACAGGAAGTGACGTTCTGTTCTTTACAGCGTTAAACGGAGCATGCGCCACCTGCTGTATGGAGCTGTGTGGTGCAAACCGATTGCCGTTAATAGAAGTCCTTCTTTTTTTTTTTTTTTTTTTTTTTTTAGGAGGGCGGATGATTTATCGTTTATTATATTTTTTTCGCATTTTCTTATTTTTTTTTTTAAATTTTACAGACTACTAAATAAACACGCGGAAAACGGAATCTAATTAAATAAGTGGGTCATTTCATTTCAATTTGCTGCAGTAAAGTAAATAAAAGTCACGTGCCAGTGACGTCGAGGTAAACAAAGGCTGAGCCAATGGCAGCGCGGCCTGCGGGTCAGCTGACAGCGGTCGGACGTCATTAGCGGTGAAGATGGCAGGAGGCGAGCACCAGCACCTGTTCTCTCTGTGTTTCTGTGACCTCATGAGGTGAGTGCAGCCTCGCGCGCCTCTCACCTGTCGGAAGAGAAGTTCCGGTAAAGACCGAGCGTCGCTCGGGAACGCTCGGGACTCTCTGTGGCCGTCGGACGGCTACTTTTAGCCTGGCTAGCCATGCTAACCGTCGGTTCGCGGTGTTCCGCCCCCGCCTTCCTCCGCCCTCAGGTTGTTGTGGTCCCTGGTGGTGCCCTGCGCCTACCTCAGCCTGCTCCTGACCCTGGTCCTGCTGCTGCTCCTGCTGGGGCTCCGCCTGTGGCTGCAGGCCCGACGCAAGGCCCGCCGGGCTCGGGACGGCGGCGGCCCCGCCGTGGCCTTCTTCCACCCGTACTGCAACGCCGGGGGCGGCGGGGAGCGGGTCCTGTGGTGCTCCCTGCGGGCCCTCATGAACCGGTACTGGTCCACGATCTGACAGTATGGCCAGTATGTGGACACCCGCATACTCCAGTGTACTTTCGGTCTCAGCAGGGATGTAAAAATACTCCGTTGCAAGTAAAAGTACTGCACAGACACTGTTACTTCAGCACGGGTCTGTAAGTTTAATCTGGATCAAGTATTACATCTAAAAGTACTCCATGCAGACATTGTTAATATAATACTACATTATTTATTATTCTGTCACATTAAGCAGCAACTTATGAACATTTTCATTGTGGATTTATCTTCTGATTTATTTTTTCAGAGGCGATCAGTTATTTGGTTTGTAAAAAAATCCATCGTGACCCCGACGCTGCCGGAGCTTGAACGTGATTTTCTGTCGCCTCTTCCTCGCAGACACCCCGGCGTCTCCTTCGTGGTCTACACGGGCGACCAGGGCGTGACCGGCGAGCAGATCCTGGAGGGCGCCCGGCGGCGCTTCGACGTCACGCTGCCTCGGCGCGTCACCTTCGTGTTCCTGCGTCACCGCTCGCTGGTGGAGGCGGCGTCTTACCCGCACTTCACCCTGCTGGGCCAGAGCGCCGGCTCCATGTTCCTGGGTACGGACGGGCCGGGCCGGGAGGGGGGGGGTCGTTATGAATCCGCGGGCGGTCCCAGTTTTTACTTCCTGTACTTCCTGTGTGTTTCAGGCTGGGAGGCGCTGAGCGCCTTCGTGCCCGACCTGTACGTGGACTCGATGGGCTACGCCTTCACCCTGCCCATCTTCCGTTACCTGGGGGCGTGTAAGGTGGCGAGCTACGTCCACTATCCCACCGTGAGCACCGACATGCTGTCGGTGGTGAGAGAGAGGAACTCCAGGTAACGCCGCGTCGCGTCCCGTCGGCGCCCGCTCGGGCGACGCCGTCCCCCTCACCCGTCCTCTCCTGCCTTCCAGGTTCAACAACGCGGACTTCATCTCCAGGAACCCGGTCCTGAGCGCGGTGAAGGTGGTGTACTACTGCTGCGTGGCCCTGCTGTACGGGCTGGCCGGCTCCTGCAGCGACATCATCATGGTGAACTCCACCTGGACGCTGGGGCACATCCTGGCCCTGTGGCGCTCCCCGAGCCGCACCAGCATCGTCTACCCGCCCTGCGACGTCCGGGCCTTCCTGGACGTCCCGCTGGAGGAGGAGGAGGAGGACGACGAGGCGGAGGAGGGCTGGGAGGAGCTGGGTCGGGAGCTGGGGGGAGGAGGAGGAGGGGACAGGAAGTGCCACACCATCGTGTCGGTGGGTCAGTTCAGGCCGGAGAAGGACCACCGCCTGCAGATCCGGGCGTTCCGCAAACTGCTGGACAGGAAGGGGGAGGGGCCCGGGGGGCGGGAGTCCCTGCGGCTGGTGCTGATCGGCGGCTGCAGGAACGCGGAGGACGAGGAGCGGGTGCTGATGCTGCGCGGGCTCTGCCGGGAGCTGGGGGTGTCGGACCGGGTCGACTTCAGACTCAACGTCCCGTTCGAGGAGCTGCGGCGCGAGCTGGTGGGCGCCACCGTGGGTCTGCACACCATGTGGAACGAGCACTTCGGGATAGGTGAGGAGGAGGCGAAGACGCGGCGGCCGGGGCGTAGAACCCCGCCTGCTCACAGCGCCTTGTCCCTCTGTCCTCAGGTGTGGTGGAGTGCATGGCTGCGGGCACCGTCGTCCTCGCCCACAAGTCCGGCGGCCCCAAGATGGACATCGTGGTGCCGTACGAGGGCGGGCAGACGGGCTTCCTGGCCGACAGCGAGGACGGCTACGCCGCCGCCATGGAAACCATCCTGGCGCTGTCGCCGGCGGCCCGGCTGGAGATCCGACGCAACGCCCGGCGCTCTGTGGAGCGCTTCTCCGACCAGGAGTTCCAGGCGTGTTTCCTCGCCGCCATGGAGCCTCTGATGAGCAGCCTGGAGCCATGAGGGGGGGACGGATGAGGCCCGGTGTCCCCACCCCCCCCCCACCCCCCGGGGACGTGGACTTTAGCTGCTCAGCTTTCAGCATCGTTAGCGTCTCATCACCCAATCAAAATTAACGTGTGTGGACAGGTGGACACCGCAGACAGGACGTGGACGTGAAGCCGCTTCCTGTGAACCTCTGACGAGGTCGGACCTCCTGCGGGACGCTCGTCCACGCCGCCGATCGGGAAGAGCCAATCGCATGTGGCAGATCGCATCACGTGGTTCGACGTGGACGTCACGTGACGCTGAGGGTCAGTCGTTCTAATAATTATTTACTTACAAAGTTACATTCCAGGACACGCTTCATGCTTTTCTTCCCCCGATCGATCGGCGGCTCTTCTTTGTCGTACAGTTTTAATAAACGATCGTTAAATCTGACGAATCGGTGACGAGAACCGCGCTGTGTTTTAAATGTTGCTTCACTTCCTGTTTGTGATGAGGTCCGTGGCGTGGGATTATAGTTCTTAGAGATTGAATACTGCAATAAAAGAATGTAAATCTGTGAGCGTCGTGTCTTCAGAACCAACGGGTCACCCGGTCCGATGGTCTATCGGCGGCGGCGTCCTTCGTCACCGACTTCCTGCGGCGAAGCCTCAGGTCGTCCGATGCCGCTCGTTTGTCGGCGCGTCGTCGTCCGGTCGCTCCGAGGGAACGACCCCGGTCGACCCCGCGTCGGCACGCCGGTCCTCCGGCTCGGTCCGGCTCGTCCAGGCTCCCCGCCGTCCGCCTCCGCCGTCCGCTCGGCGTTTTCCGTGTCGTCCTCCGGGACAAACAGGTTCTTCATGGAGTCCGCCACCGCGTCTCTCAGCTGGTCCTCCGACTCCTCGAAGTTCCTGGTGACGGACATATTGGATGAAGCGGATCGGCGTCGGGCAACAGCGGCGGCGGTTCGTCGATCGACTCACGTGTCTTCGTCATCCGACCTGGGCTCCAGACGCTCTTCATCCTCCTCCTCCTCCTCCTCCTCCTCGACATCTGAGAGCAAACACACGTGACACGCTTCAAACCGTCGTCACGTTCAGCGGGTTAATAAAGTTTCTCCGCGTCCCACCTGCGGTCGCCGAGCCCAGCGTGGACCATGTGAGGTCGGCCCGAGCGAGAGCGTCCAGCAGGGTGTCGGGGGCGCCGCCCGCCCACCGCCGGCGGCCCGCCGCCACTTCCTCCTCGCCTGAAGACGAGCGAATAAGAAAATGAGACGACTCCACTACAAAACCAACAGCAGGAGACGAATCTTTGTCCCGCACCCTGTCCCGTCTCCGCCGCCGGATCGCACGCGGAGTCGACGTCCATGTTGGCGAGCGCGTCCAGCAGAGTGCGAGGAGTCCTCTGACTCCACCCGCCCCTCCTGACCGCGCTGACCAATCCCTGAGCTTCAGCTCCTCCCCCTCCTGGAAGCTCAGCGTGCGGTTCAGAGGGTCTGTGTCCTGTTCGGGGGACAGTCGGGGACAGTTGGGGACAGAGTGAGAGAAGGAAAGACAGAGGAGCTGTTTCTCGTCCTTCATCACCCACCTTCTCCTCTCCCTCCTCTTTCTCCGCCTCCGCCGCGTCCTCCGTCCCGTCCTCATCCAGCCGAATCTCGAACATGATCCCTCTCTGCGCAAACGACACCAGATCGCACCGTCACCTTCGTGATGCGTTCAGGGGACCTCCGTCAAACGCACGTTCGGGACGTCCCCCGCGTCCCCTCCCACCTTGTCTTTGTGCTTCGTGTCCGGCGGCGGCGTCCTCCGGTCTCGTGTCTCCTCTGCGATCTGCCTCAGCGCTGCGTCCACGTCCTGCGGGAGGAGACGCCGTCAGCCGGCGTTACCGCCAAACTCCGACCTCCGGTTCTTGTGCGTACCTGCGCGGGTGGAGCGTCCCGCCGCTCGTCCGCGTCCGCGGAAGGTTTGTCCACCACGAACGTCACGTGTTGTTTCTGCGGGGGCGGGGCCTGAGGGAGAGGACAGGTGTCAATCATGACGTTTAACGCCCGTGAGGCAGCTAAATGGAACCTGGCCCGGTCACCTGAGCTTCAGCTCTCAGCCTCATCTTCCTCATCTCCTGGTGATACTGCTGCCTGATGACGTCCAGCTGACGCAGGTACTCCTGCACACACACACACACACACACACACACACACACAGTCACTAACGTCCCTTTGTTTCCACGGTAACAGCTGGGGTGTGTCCCACCTGCTGCCCCTCCCTCCTCCTGTCCTGCGGAGCATGTCCTGGCTCGGGTCGTCCCTGCTCCGAACCCCCAGGCCTCCGGCTCCCCTCGGCCGTGCACGGACGCAGACCCTGGCGGTCAGAGAGCAAAGGTCAAAGGTCAGGGGAGGGGGGCCTGATGGTTTCACTGCGACGTGGTCGTACCAGCTGTTTCTCTGCTCTCAGCTTGTACTGGTTGGCTTCCTGTCTCCTCTGCAGGTACTGGTCACGAGCAGCAGCCACGCTGACAGGACAGGTGAGGACAGGTGAGGACAGGTGAGAGGAGGTGAGGACAGGTGAGGACAGGTGAGGACAGGTGAGAGGAGGTGAGGACAGGTGACGACAGGTGAGGACAGGTGAGAGGAGGTGAGGACAGGTGAGGACAGGTGAGAGGAGGTGAGGGCAGGTGAGGACAGGTGAGAGGAGGTGAGGGCGGAGTGACAGACACCTGGTTCATATTCATTTTAATACAGGATTAATGATTTTACACTCACAGCTGGTACGGCTCCGTGGGAGGAGGAGGAGCAGCGTGGGTGTCACGTCCCTCCTCCTCCTCCTCAGAGAGAGAGAGAGGAGGAGGAGGAGGAGGAGGAGGAGGGACATCTTCTCTGTTCCTCCTCTGAAGGACGTCCAGCTGGGCGTGATAGTTCTGGTAGTGTCCGTTAAACCTGCGTCAGGGACACAGAGGACGTGAGACAGGTTCACTGCAGGACCCGGTTTACTCTGAACCGGATCCTGATTCTGAGTCCAGATGCGACGGTTCCGTGTCTCACCGGTGGTCCGGCGGTCCTGCTCTGTGACGAAGAGGCTGCGGCCACAAACACACGTGGTGTCGGTACAACAGAAACACGCCCATCATCGTCATTAACGTTATGGATCGGCGATCACCTTGTGGCGGGCGGGGCTGTAGACCCGGACCGGGACTCTCCGGTCGCCCGGCCTCCTCCTGTCCGCTCCTCTGGACGTCTGCGTCCTCTCTGGACGGGACAGGGACATTTTTAAAAGCTTATTAAAATGTATATTAGTCTTAATGAGTCCTGCAGCTGTTTTTATTGGTTCTGGCCTTTTTTTTTTATTTCAGAACGACTGCCTGAGTGAAATACTCGGTCCGCTCCGGTCCGTTGTGAGGCAGACGAGCAGGTCCGACCAGGCGCTCCCTCCGTGACGTCGGCACACGGGGAGCGGCGATTACGATCGTCGCCCACGCGGCGATACGGTCGAGATACGACCGCGCGGAGGGAGTCGCGTTCGCCTGAGGTTTATCATGAGCGCTGACGGGCGGCACCAGGCTGGGACCTGTCTGAACCTGTTGTCACGGAAACGACCACCGGGTGGCACCAGAATCCACATTCAACGTTCAGGGCGGCGGTTTCTCCTCTTTTGGCCAGGTGTTCCTAATAAACTGACTGTGTGTGTGTGTGTGTGTGTCACCTGGTGTGTGCGCTGCTGTTTTGTTTCCATGCAGCGCCGCGTGGCTGAACTCCTCCTGCATCACCTGCGCACGCACACACAAACACACAATGTTGATAGGCTGACGTCCAATCAGACCCCGGCTCAGGGAACCAATCAGATCCGTCACCTGCGGGTCCAGGTGTTTGCTGATGTGCTTCTCCAGGAAGGGACGCCTGAGGACGGAGGTGACCGAGGGACGGTCGCGGGGGTTGACCTGACCAATGAACAGCAACGCACAAAAGTTGCACAAAACGATTCATTTATAATCAGGTTTTTAACCTGTGAGGGGTCGTAAGCCGCTGCTTTAATCTCAATCTGCTGAATTCTGTGAGATTATCACACATAAAGTGTCAATACATAGACGATAACAATAATAACATGAACTCTGACCTTGAAGAGCTGGGTGACCAGCAGGCGGAGGTCGTAGGAGTAGTGGCTGGGTACGGGGCTGTAGCGCCCCCTGCAGATTTTACTGACCAACTGCCGCAGACTGCTGCCCTCAAACTGCAGGTGAGGACAGGTACACACAACACACACACACACACAGGGAGATACAGGTGGGAAAAAAGTTCCTTTTAATGAAGACACAAACTTTGGTCTGCGTGTTTTACTCACAACATAAATAAGTGTGTCGTCTGCATACAGTTGTAATTCGCTGATTGCAAAGTTACTGCGGCCCTGTCATATTCGACCGACCTGCGTGTTTTTTTTTAATTATTATTATTCGATCTTGATTTATCTAATCTTAATCTTAACATTCTGTGTCTCCGTGAGACGACAACAGTGTGAAGACGACAGGAAACGAGAGCGTGAGAGTCTCATTCTGCTGCGGCCGTGCTATGAGCAGAGGAGCTAAATTAGCCTTCGTGTTAGCATTAGCTCAGTGTGTGTGTGTGTGTGTGTGTGTGAAGCAGCTGCTGATGTTCTGGGTGTGGTGCAGCTTACTGGATGCCTCAGGGTGCAGAGCTCATACAAGACGCAGCCCAGAGACCAGATATCCCTGCAGAGAGGGGACACACACACACACACACACACACACACACACACACACAGGCGATTGCGTTATGAAGAGAAGGATTTAAGAAGTGTGTGCACAGACTCTGTGGTTGTGTCACGTCTCTCCACACATCCGAACAGATTCAGGGAGTGTATCCGTGAAGTCACCGTGAAACATCGCTTATAAAACGCGTTGTGTAACTCAACATGTCTCTTGTTGAAACAGGACGTGGGGGGCGGGGCTTCACTTCCCCTCTGCACTCATAAACACCAGGAACAGTGAAGCCATTAACACAGACACCGACAGAGAAACTGTGTGTGTGTGTGTGTGTGTGTGTGTGTGTGCGTGCTCTTGTACTGTACTGTCACTTACAGAACCTGAAGACAGTTCTGTCCCGTCCTGAACTGGACTGGTTCAGGGTTTAGACCTGGTTTGAGGTTTGTTGAAGTGAAGGTTGGGGTGAGAGCGGCAAAGAGGAAGCGAGCTTGACCTCAGCTCAGCAGAGAACAGAGCACACTTCCTGTTTAGTGTGTGTGTGTGTTTGTGCACGTTGCTGTTGAAACGCAGGCGGCGCACGGCGGCGGTGGACTCAGGTTGCGTCTGTGTGCGCACATACGTACGTCTTGTTGTTGTACGGCCGACTCTCGCAGATCTCGGGGGACAGGTAGTACGGCGTCCCCACGCAGGTCCGGGCCAGCTCCATGGTGCTGCACACACACACACACACACACACACACATCAGATCAGAGTGATGACACAAAAGTGCGTGGACATGATCCCTCACAGGCCTCCCACCCGCCAGACCTGAACTCGTCCTTTTCTCAGTCTTTTTTATTTCCTTGCATCTGATTTCCCCGCTGCCCCCCCTCCCATCAATAAAGTCATACCCTAATGATAAAGTAGACACATGCACTGTGCAGTATTTGTACAGTTTTGTGCAGCACTGTGCAGTTTTTGTACAGTTTTTTTTCCCATGAGCGCACTTTGCCTGCGTGAGTGTTTACACGTCCCGGTCGGCAGTTTGTGGAATGATAATGACCCGTTTGGAGGTCGTCCATGTGTTACAGGGTGCTCACTGATAAACAGCTGCACTGTCCATGTGTGTGTCTGTGTGTGTGTGTGTGTGTGTGTGTGTGTGTGTGTGTGTGTGTGTGTGTGAGGATGACACTGACTTACTTATTCAACATTCTTGCGATTCCAAAGTCCCCCAGCTTCGCTTTCATCCCTCTGTCGGTCAGGAAGATATTCTGGAGCGGGAATGAAAGCACGTCTGTGTTCCACCGATGACTCGGCATGGATCGTGTGTGTCTGTGTGTGTGTGTGTGTGTGTGTGTGTGTGTGTGTGTGTGTGTGTGTGCGTGCGTGGAAACAGATACGGCTGATGAAAGTCGTTGATGGTCTGCGGTCAGTTGTGTGGAGTTATTCTGGGAGCTGGCGCACAGCGAGGCCTTTGTTCAGAGAAAAGCTCCGTACGATCCGCCGAACCCTGCGCCGCAACACCCGCTCATCACAGAGCGTAACGCCGGGGTTTGTGGGTAATGTTGTTGATCGTGGAGCGCGGGATATCCGGTCCGTGGGTTACCGATTAAAATCAGATCTACTTAATCTCTAATTTCAGCCTGTGCAGGGCTGAGCGGCGCTCTGCAGCTGCTCACATTTCTGACACAATTAAACGGTGACACTGCAGTGCGATCAAATGAAAACTTTATTGATCCACGCTGTGTCATCAGCTCCTTGTCGCACTGATGAACCTGGACTGTGCATCCTGCAGCTGCTAAACGCCTGTGTGTGTGTGTGTGTGTGTGTGTGTGTGTCTGTGTGTGTGTGTGCATGCAGCAGTGATACCTGAGCCTTGATGTCTCTGTGCAGGATCTTCCTGTCGTGGATGTGTTTGAGGCCCAGACAGATCTGACCGAACCAGCCCAGGATCTGAGGAACACACAGCTCAGTGTTTACTGTGTGTGTGTGTGTGTGTGTGTGTGTGTGTGTGTGCGTGCGTGTGTGTACCTGCTCCTCAGTGAAGGGAACTCCTCTCTGCATGTTGATCTTCTTCATGAGGTCTCCTCCGTCACAGTACTCCATCACTATGTGCAGGCTGCCCCTCTCTGCGCAGACACACAACCAACAGTGAACGGTTGTCGAGCACAAACCTGAGTTTGTGGTCGCCGTGCGGTCGCACTCGCCTTGAAACGACGCGATGAAGGAGACGATGTTCGGGTGTTTCATCTTGGACAGCAGCGTGGCCTCCTTCTTGGACGCCTCCTTTTCCCTCGCCGACACCTGGGCAGTGAACACGTTTATCGTCCTTCATTAAGAACACAGGTGTTCAAACAGCCCGCACGCCGCCTGTTACCTGACGGAGGTTGATCTGTTTGACCACACACCGTCTGTCTCCACCCTTCTCTCTGACCAGGAAGGCTTTCCCAAACGCACCCTCTCCAATCTGACGGATGACCTCATAGTCGTTCATAACACCTGGAAAAACACGATCACACAGAAACACAAAAGGTTTGCTGACGCTGTACAACATGACTTATTAATAATGAATGACAATCTACCAACACTTATTTTGACTGACGACTGATCTGCCAACGTCAGATATTACTCACAGATTTTTGATTAAAAAAAAAAGTTACTTCAGTGATTAATTGTTTATCAAAATAACACGCTGATTGATTTTCAGACGATGAGCTAATCAACTCTTTGTTCATAAAACCCACGAAACCCCCATTTTCGTCACCGACAGGTCTGGGCAGAAGGAGGCCCGTCACCATGGCGACGGAAACACATTCGACTAGCTAAGCCACGTTAGCATGCTAACACACGCCCGCTGTCGATAACCAACAAAAAAAAAGCTAACTTCTGCCGTCGCCGGTGTCGATGAACGGCTCGTCTCACCTCTCACGGGGCTCAGCGCGTCTCGGAGCTGCAGGTCTTGCGTTGAAACGAAGCGGCGGCGGAGTTATTTAACTCCTCTGTCCGTCAGAAAACTTCCCATTAAAAATTTAAACGAAACGCGTGTTAACTACGGCGAGCGCCAAGGGGGAACCGTGCGGCATGCTGGGAGTTGGAGTTGTAGCGGTTCACATCGCTCCGCGCCATTATCCGCCATTTTGAATAGAAGAATATGAAGTTTCTCCTGTTTTTGATAACAAAGCGCTGTTATACTTCTATAAGAAAGTACAATTACTTACCTAGGGTACTTAAGTACAATTCTAAGGTACTTGCACTGTAATTTCATGATACTTTTGCCAACTTGTACCCACTTAAATGTCTCTAGCAAAGCTCATAAAATATGACACGTTCCTTAAAGACTTATCCTTGTCACATAGAGTGTGTCAGTCCAGACCCGTAGATCAGAACCAGCACACTGATTCTTCAGGGTGACCCTCCACCTGGCCCGTTTCCCATGATGCCCCTGTGCGAGGACCATCTGATTAGCGCTTTAATCAAAAACAAATTGCCACCGTGATCGGATGACAAGGCGGTTGAGCCGTGACAGCTGATCCGGGGTCAGTCCTCTGAGCTGACACCGGCAGACTTTCAAACTGCTGCCGGAGTAAAAGTACACGCGTGTTTACAGTTTTTAAATTGGTACTGACAACAGGATGGAAACTGAAGCCACTGCATTGATAATAATATTTCATATGAGCCTGTTAATGTCTGATATATGTTTAAATAAAAAATCAACAGATGACCACTAAGGGAAAAAACTGACAACAGTTGATTTTTGTGTTTTTTTTAATTGTGTTGGTCTGGTCATATCTTCAAAGAGATTATATACACAAATTAGTACAAGAAGAGTTATCAAAAAAATACACATTCAAAAAGAGAAAAAGATGTTAACACAAGCGTGTGTTTCCTGTGATGTCCCTCCGCTTTTCATTTCCTGTTTTCTTACTCAGCAACTTCTTTTTTCATTTTTAAAGCTGAACAAGAGAGACGCACACATGCCCACACTCTTATTTTAAGACCCTTTTCCGATTAAGAAAGAACAGGTGCAGTGTATTAATAGCTACAGCAGACAAAATACAAAAACACAACGAGTCTCCCTGGCCTGGTCGGTCTGAACGACCGAGACGCGTGGTACAAAAGTCGCCCTTTGTCTTGAAATTTGACGTGTGGACTAAAAGAAAAGGCAAACGTTTAAATTCACCCGCGCCTATTAAATTCCACGTCCATGCTACAGTTATATTTGATTAAAATAATTTACTCTTTTATACTCAGCTGACTTCCAGATTTTCTGACGAGATAACGTTTCTGAGAAGACGCCCCCCCCCCCCCCCTCGCCCGGCCCCGCCCCCCACACCCCCCCCCGCGTAGAAAGTGGAAAAATACTTAACTCCTCACCTTTTCATTTCACAATCACCGAATATTCACCTATTCACATTTCACTCGCTCCACTCAAACTACCTGACGGACAGAAAAAAAAGACAGATGGATAATTTTTTTTTTTTTTTTTTTTTAAAACACAACTTGTCTTCACACCAGCGTCTCAGGGAACGCAGATCCGAGTCTCCACCACCACATTGCTCTCGAAGTGACGGATCTTGTGGCAGTTGAGGGCTTCGCGCTTCTGCATGCCTGCGGCGAGGACGAGAGAGAGAGAGAGAGAGAGAGCGTTGGCTTATCTGCATCACGAGCTTTTTCTCGTCGCTCGGCCGCCGACAGCGCGACGCGAACATCCTTACCCAGGATCCGGTCTCTGCGCTGCAGCTTGAAGGTCTCTTTGCCGCTGCACAGGTTGTAGATGAAGTAGCCGAGCTGGTCCACGTGCTCCAGGCGCTCCGTCACGATCATCTCCTCATGGACCAGGTAGGACTGAGGCAGGTAGGTGCCGGCCTGAGGGGGGGGGAGACGCCACTGAGGATGACGATGATTCCACAACACAATGTACAATCCACGAGCCGGACGTTACCTTGATGTTGACGAGCAGCTCCAGGAGGTCTCTGGGCGGCATGACGATGGAGGTGTTGAGCGGGATGACGTAGCACTTGTTCAGACTCAGGTCCAGATAGGCCGTCAACCTCTGACGGAGGAGGAGGAGAACAACTGAGCACCACCACTTTGTTTTCCCTTTTTTTTTTTAAATAAACGAGGAGCCGGTCCGCGGCGTCTCACCCGCCTGAAGTCGTGGACGATGTCGGCCGGGTCTCCGTTGTCGAACTCGGGCACGGGGACGTTGATGAGCTCCACCTGCTCCCGCTCCAGCACCTGGATCCTCTCCTCCAGCTGCCGCAGGAACTGGCTGGGCAGCTCCACCTCCACCTTCTCGTCGTCGCGCATCATGAAGTCTTCCTCGTGGTAGTTCACGCCGCACACAAACACTTGATCATCCTGCACGGACAAGTGAGGAAACGCGCGTGAGCGTTTTCCGCGCACGTGATTGGACGAGGTTCGCTGAGCGCCGCCGCACCTCGGCTCACCCGGACGCGAGCGGCAAACACAGCAGGTGAACGACGACGTCTCTTTTGTTTTCGCTGCTTTTCTGCCGGCGGTGAGAGGGAGGGGCCTGTTTACCTGCCCAGGTGCGGTGGGCGGGGTTAGTCAGGTTAATGATCGGGGTTTACCTGCCGCCGCCTGTCGGGGCGTGTCGACTCATTTCACCTGCAGGGTGTGATTTACATTTTCCTGTTTTTCCATCCGTGTATCCGAACACACGAGCGAATTTACTTTTATCAGGCCCCGCCCACATGGGGTCATGACCTGCTGCCATCAGCGGCTGCGTTTACCTCACTGCTCACCTCCAGGCCATTGTTGCGGTACAGGTAGGCTCCTCCGACCACCACCCCCGACAGCATGAGGGCCAGACCCAGGCCCATGCACCAGCACCAGGCCCGCGACTGGTGTCGCACCGGCACCGCCGCCTCCGCATCCTGCAACGGGAGGAGGAGGAGGAGGAGGAGAAGGAGGTTAGGTATCATCATCATCATCATCATCAATTAAAGACGCAGCTCGCGGACAGAACGCGGTTCTGCCGATCCGACAGCGGGTCCAACCCGTCCGCCCGCAACCTCAGAGAACTTTTTATTTAGACGAGCAGGAGGACAGATTTACTGCTTCACTGGTTCTGGACTAAGCTCCGACGAACAAAAACCACCCGACAAGATCTGATAAATGAGCGAACCCCACCCTTGCTCCGGCGCCTGGGCACCGTCCAGAACCGATGCGACCGGAGGCCAGGGCGTGTGTGTCTGTGTGTCTGTGTGTTTGTTGTGTGTGCGTGCGACAGAAAACAAAGGCTTTGTCTTGTTGGGATGAAGCGACGGTGACTCATCGCGCCGCGAATCCCAAAGAGACGGGGAGAAAGAGGAAGCGGCGTGAGAAGCGGCCGAGTGAAAGTGCAGCGCGGGAAGTTTCACGTGCGACGCTCGTCTTCCTCCAGTCTGAGTTTCGCTTCGAGTCGAGCGAAGAGGAAGAACGCAGGAGGCGAGGAAGAGGAGTTGCCTCGTTGTGCTGCACAAACATAGCAGCTGTGGATCAGGGTGTGTGTGCGAGTGTGTGTTAGCACAAGGTGAGACCTGAGACTTTGAGCTTTGAGTAAAAGCGTGTGTGTGTGTGTGTGTGGTTATCAGCAGACACACATCAGCCAGGCGGACTCTGGACGGGTGGATTTAAAAAACAACAATAAAAAAAAAAAAAAAAAAGACAGGCTCCTTCCGGGACGAGTCCCGACGCGCCTCCTGCTTTCATCCCCCTCCTTCCTGAAAAGCAGAACCGGCGTCGTCGGAGCGGGGAAGCCCGGTCAGGTGAACCAGCCGGGAACCACAGAACCTGAGCCGCCAGTCATCACAACATCCGCTCAGGATACGCCACAAATCCCACTACCGGCTGGATTTAAGGCAGCAAACACTGGTTCTGCTCCGTCAGCTGTAAAGTTTGTTTGATTCGCTAAGAGGGGGGAGAAGAGGCGGGAGGGGACAAAGAGGAGGAGACGTGTCCAACATGCGGACAGACGAGACGTGAGACGTGTCTACGGATCGGGGACGTTGCTTTGTACATGCAGGGTTCCGCTGCAGCTCCATGCAACAGGTCGCTCTCCTGCGCATGGTGCGGAAAACAAGCGTCCACTTGTCTACCTGGTGCGCACACGCAGACGGCACCTTTGCAGAACCGGGTCTGCGGACGAAAACGAGGACTGTTACGCAGGAAATGCGTCATAAACGAGGACGTGGGACGGGAGACGGGTCCCGCTCCAGATCAGGACGCTTAAACGTTCCCGTCTCTCAGAGACAAGACCCGGCACGTCGTCAGGCCCGGGTTTCATAACTCACAGACTCGTTACCGTACTCGTGTGTCGACAGCACAGTCGAGGACGTGACGCGCACACACACACACACACACACACACACACACACACACACACACACACACACACACAGTCAGGGCGCAGCACACCCCCGGGACACGGCTCTCTTTAGGACGGTCACCGTGAAACCATGAGACAAATCCAGTTTCACCGTCTTCACGTTTTTGTCGGACCGGTCCGATCGTTTCCTGCCTCAATCCAGGAATTTGAATCTTTTCGAGTCTTATTTTGAAAGGTTTTTGGCAACAGGAAGCTGCATACACGATGACCGCCATAAACATCTCTCTGGTCACCGTCACCACAGGGCTTCTGGGTAATTCCTCTAATGAAGGTGGTTCAGTCCTCCAGCCCGAGCATCGGTCCACCTGAGGACAGCTCATGTTTCTGTCTCCATGGAGACGGGTGAAGGACGGTGTCTGGGACGGGTCCGGTTTCAGGCCGCACCAGCCGGTACCGCGTGAACCCCCACCCCCACCCCCCGCCAAGCGGGCCCACACGAAGACGCCGACGGGCCGAGACAGAGATTAGCGTCACGACACGTTCACACTCTTCACTCACACCCCATCACACGTCCACATCTCTGCACCAGAGACGTGTGTGTTTGGTCGTTGTGGGGGGTTGAGGTGTGTGTGTGTGTGTGTGTGTGTGTGTGTGTGTGTGGTCCTGTGCTCCCAGTTTATCCTCCCGCCTGGTTAATCTTCCTTCGTGCTGGGTTTTAGTCGGTGGACTGAGGGAGGCAGATAAAGCTCCACCTGAGTCCAGTCGGCTGATTAGATCATAATCCTCTGCGAGAAGTCCCCGGTCCTGAGATGAGGACCAGAGGACGACGTGTGTGTGTGTGTGTGTGTGTGTGTGTGTGTGCGCACGGCTGCAGAAAGGAACCGAGGAGAAAAAAAGCACAACCTGGACGATGGGATCAGGAAAATCCTGACTGAGAGGGGTCAGCGCAAACCACATCAGACCACGTCCCCCAGACCTCCCTGACGCAGCGTCCACACAACCAGAACCTCTGGACCCACACCACCACCATCAGTCCTCATGACACCAACAGAGATCCTACCCCGGGTCCTGGGCTATCCACACACACACACACACACACACACAGGACACACACACCCCAAAACAACATTACTAAGTACAGAATCCGCCATGTCTCAGTCGACTTCAATCCCCAGAAGGAAAACATTAAGCTGCGATTATGGAGATAAGAGTAGGGGGGGGGGATTACAACCACAACAACTACAGAGGAAGTCAGCGGTTAACACACACACACACACACACACACACACACACACACACACACACACACACACACACACACACACGGTAGAACTGCTCTGAATGCACTTGGCCGAACACGGCACTTTGGACACACGCGCGCTCTCTCTCTCTCACTCACTCACACACACTCTCTCACACACACACACACACACACACACACACACACACACACACACACACACACACACACACACACACACACACACACACACACACACACGGACGGACCGCGATCAGGTGGCGGACGGGTCAGGTTTGTGTGCGACGGCTCCGCCTGAAGTCAACTTCCGCTATCTGAGTGCGTGCGCGCGCGCGCGCGTACGTGTACGTGTACGTGTACACTCTAAAAAGACGAACTACTTTATTTATTTTTTTAACGACACAAAGCTTTAAACAAAAAAAGGACAAGAAAGGACACACAAATAAGTGACTCCACAGTTTTAAACTCCGTCTTTAGGTAAATAACCAGCAGGACATTTAAACCCTTTCACTTTCGACAGTCAAACTGTTTCATAAATATTAAAAACGTTTACTTTTTTTAAACAACCAAACTAAATAATGGCTGTTTTGTGCATACGCGCTGTGTTCATCGATTCCCACACGAAGCGGAGTGACTTTAACGCGGTAAAAAAAATTAAAAACCCAGCAACACAAAAAGTGTGTGCACCGCGTCCTCCCCGAGCTCCGGGCTAAGTTAGCAGAGTTAGCTAAGTTAGCCATTTTCTACTCACTTTGTCCTCCGCGGGAATAAGAGTTTCCGCGTCCTTCTTCACGTCTTTCTGAGCCAGAGCCGAGTTAAAAGACACTTTCACCATCCTGGGACCGGCGTTGACAAACTCCTCCGATGGGTAAAAAGAAAGGTAACGACACGGGCCGGGACACGAACAAAAACACAAGGGTATCCGCTCCGAAGTGAAGTTGACGCACTTCTCTCCGGGTGAGTCCGATCCGCGGCGATAACGGCCGAGCCGAGCCGAGTCGGGCTTCCGGGTTGGTTTCAAAATAAAAGCGCAACCGCCAAACCTGGCAACGTTCGCAGTCCTACTTCTTATTACCGGCAGTGGATTCTTGCTCACTGAATCGAAAGTGACAAATAAGTAAATATAACTTCAGCTTTAGTTCGTCAAAAGCACAACACCACCCACACACACACCACACACGCACACACACACACACACACACACACACACACACACACACACACACACACACACACACACATAAAAACACAAAGGGAAAATTCCAGTTGCACAATTACAAAAAACATCAGTTGTATCATTGCTAAACCAGTGAAACCCGAGCAGAGCACAGAGAAATAAGAAGAGGAAGGATTATTCAAAATCTCCACATCCCACCACCCCCAGATGATTTTTTAAAACTGAGTGTAGGGACAGTTAAAAAAACATGAATGTGTATGTGGAGTAATAAGTGTTGACATGCGGGGGAGGGAGCTGAAATAAATGTCAGATTAACTGACATCATATTTAAGTGTATTTCTGAAGAAGAGCATTAGCAAACATTTAGGTTTGGGATCTAAACTGAGGCTGTATCTAACTGACCGTTCATTTATTTGACTTTATTAATGTTTAGCATATAAAAATGTATGGGAGTCAACAGTTTATTATTTGACACTTAAGTTTAATAGTGTAGAAGTATGAAGCAACATAAAGCTTTCACAAAATTATACAATACTAACCTACCTCAAATTGCTCTAAGAGGAAAAACTTGAGTAAATGTTAGTACTTAGTTACATTTCACCACTCCCTGTTAGTTTTTTTATACAGTTGTATATCATGTTCTCAGAGGCGTAAATCCACATTGAATATGTTTTTGTCTCTGTTGGTTAAAAGAATAATTCAACATTTTTGGCCTGCAACTCTTTACAAGAAAGCAAAGCAAAGGAAAAAACATAAATATAAACCCCTATAAACTGTATGTTCTGTATTTTTTTTTTTTACCCGGAGATTTTTCTACTCTTACTTTGAAGTAGGACAAACTCCGCTTCCGGTATAGATCTGGTTACTTCCATCTTGACGTGTCTGTCCACACAATCGCTCCCGGCGAACGTCAACAAAACTAAACCGACAAACTGGGGTTGGTTGCCAGACCCAAGCTGTTATCCCCCGTTCTAAATAACCCCCCAAAAGCACGACTATTTCTAAGATTGAATACATTCAGTACTTATTCCTGTAATACTTTATACTTCTGAAATACCCTATAATACACTGTTCTGAAATGAGCCAGTGAAATACGTAAGGAACACTTTTACTTTCGGTACTATGACTACACTCTCATGGTTATATTTCTACTCAAGTTAAAATATATATATATCTCTATCTATATATCATATACAATATAGTGTCCATGTGAGACAGAGGGGTTGAAGTCTCTGATGACAACACAGACACACAACTACACACTGGGAGCCAGGAGTAAATCTACTTAGTTACTTTAGCAATACAAGTCACGCGTTAAAAATTTGGGAACTATTGATTTTATATTTCATAATAGTGTACAAGCTTTTTATTTACCTTTAGAAGAAAGCGTGTCATGCTCAGGTTCGAAATACCTACCGTGGTATATGTGTTATTACATGAAACAACTTACAACATTCATTATATATAATCATATCATAACATTTTACCTTTATTATAGTCCAGATGTCCCGAAAACAGTGTTTCAGTCTGCGGATAAATCATTCAATCTACATTAACTTCCTCCTTCTCTTCTTCGTCTCCTTATTTTCGGCAGACTGCATACGGGTACTGCTGCCATCTGCTGGTGCCGTAACGTCATTGCTACTTTTTTATCCTCCTGTGATGTCGCTGCAGAGCGTAAAAAAAAAAAAATAGACGGCGCTTCGTGACGTCACCCACGGTCGACGCTGCTACGTAGTTCGAGGAAGTACATAACATTCATCACAAAAAATAAAATCCCAATCTAAAAACTCTTCTTCGACTCTTCTGAGTTGGGCTGTTGACCAGAGACCAGCATGTCCCACGCTAACAGTTGTTTTAGTTTAATAATGTTTAATTTAAGTATTAGCATCCCGGCTAAATGTTAGCTCATGATAGGCGTAAGAGTAAGCACATTAGCTTGAAAAGACGAGCTAACAGTTAGCCAGGAGCTTCACTAACGTTCTGGTGCAAGAAAAAAAAAAGTATTAATTCTTTAGCTATTGAGTTAGCAAGTTAGCAAATTATAGTATTGTATCAGTTATACTTGTCTCAAAAGGACATTAGATCATTTGATATAGATATTTACATATATATTATATACAATTCACATTATCATCGGAAAATTCTGTAATATGATGGACCTTCAGGTCCACTAGAAGATGTTGCTAAGATGCTGATGAAGATGGTTCTGAATGCGAGAGCCCAGGCTGTTCACACATCTAAACTACCCATATCAGTCTTGTTTACCCCCTACCCACCCAGAAACTCTGAACATGTCGCCCCCATCAATCAGGGACAGAGGGTCACGGCCTGCATTGCCATATAAAGGCAAAACACCTCTGATTCCTGTTTCTGAGGCGTTGCGTGTCACTTCCTTCTTCATACATTTGAATACAAGCGTTGTCACCGAGCTCTTGGTGCCTGTCGAGCAGCACATTCAGCCAGCGGACGCAGCGACCGAGGAAGACAGACGGAGAGGGAGCTAGACAAAAAGACAATCGATAATCCTCTTCATCACCAGCCTCCTCGCCTCACCTCTCAGGTAAAGACCTCCAGGGGATCCGTGCAGGTGTTTCCTGAAGGCATCAGGAAACAGGAGACACACATGAGACTTTGACTTTTTGCGTGAAGGGTGAGAGATGAAGGGTGTCAAGGGTGTAGCTGTCGCACGTACCGTTGCACAGATTTGATTTTCATAATCCAAACCCTGAGCTTTCTTCTGGGCAATCAACGGTCGCACTCGGCAAAACGCACAAACACTAAGACTCACATTCTGTTAGTCGTATAACTTTATAAAACTTTAAACTTCATACTTATAACAGTGAGCCAGAGCGAGGCCCACAGGGAAGAGGAAGACGTTCAACCACTGCAGCAAACTGAAAAGGAAGTGTGTGGTTTGTTTCACTTCAACGGAAAAAAAAGTCCCTCCGAAGCAGCGAGAGACTGAGCGGAAAGATGTTCCATTGAACTTTATGTTGAAGAGGAACGTTTGGTTCATGAAGCTCCAGCATGTGCAAGTCAAATGTGAAGGAGTCCCCCCCCCCATCCAGTTGTACCGTTGTGCTGGGTCTTCCATCCGTGGCTGATAGATTCAGGCACCCAAAGGAGTCACTACTTACATTTACTCAAGTACTTCATTGGAGTACGCCGTTACAGTTCCAATTTCAGAGGAACGTATTGTGCGTTTATCTGATGATGCACGGGTGCAACTAATAACACACACACACTCGCAACACAAAGCGACGCCTCAGAGAGAACAGTCTGAGACAGAACCGATCCCAGTCAGGACCCAGGTTGAGTTCTGTGGCTTCATTCTCTGTGGGATCAGCTGCACTTTCATACCAAACCAGTGGCTAATCTTAATCAAACCCATAGCAACTCAAAATCAACTTTATAGAATGAAGAGAGGAAATTACAACCAGATGATGATAAAAGAACACAGCCACAAAAAACGTCCATGAAACTGAGACACCAGCAGAAGGATGGAACCAAACAGATCCAGATAACATCAGCTGCTGACCAGAGGAAAATAGTTCATGTTTCAGGTTGTTTCGTTTCTGCTTCAGAGATGCCAATGGCACTTCTCCTTCACACAATTTAGACTCTACAGACAGATTTCTACTCTTTATGTTCCTGTTGAGATCACGTCATCAAAATGACAACGTTCTGAGTGTTAGTCCGTCCATTTCTTCTTCGTGGTCTTAACAAAACATCCTCCTCAAGGTCTGCTCAACCCCACCCCCCACACCAACCTGCAGGTCGGTTTACAGTGAACATATCTCAGATGCTGTTTTATTCATTGGACAGCGTGACATCAGGAGTCACTGTTACCTGTGCAGGTGCTCAGATCTTTTTTCAGAACAAAGCAGAACTTCTCCTCGAGACAGGAAGTGAAGCAGCAGCAGCAGGAAGTTAGAAGTGTCAGTCGCAGAGATATAATTTTCAACTTCCTCCATTCTCTGTTGGGTTCAACATGTCTGTCAGTTTTTAACCTTTTTAACCTTTAAGGATGATGTTTTTTTTGTCTTTGTGTGTGTCAGGTTCCCAACATGGCCACCACCACCTCACAGATCTCTCCAGAGGAGCTGGAGGAACTCAGAGAGGCGTTCGCAGCGATCGGTGAGCGGACCGCCCGCCTCACTGTTACTCTTCTTTCTTAGATGTAGACATGAAAGTGTTCCAGGAAAGATGGTATTACAGCGGTGTATTCTTTTCCCCGCCCATGACCTCTGACCCCCAACCCCCCACCCCCCCTCCTCCTGCAGATGTGGACAACAAAGGCTCCATCGAAACATATGAGCTGAACGATCTCTTCAAGGCCGCCAACCTGGGTCTGCCCGGGTACAGGATCCGAGAGATCGTCCAGGAGCTGACCAAGACCAGCAACCAGCTCACCTTCGATGAGTTCGCTCAGGTGAGTCCATGGGTCAGAGGTCTCACAAGCAAACAGAGCCGTGCCGTCGTCTTCTCTGAGCTGTTGCGTCTTGGCGGGAAACAACCAGGTGACGTTCTCTGCTCTCCTGCCTTCAGATGGTCCAGAAGCTGAGGAGCTCCGAGGTGGCAAAGACCTTCAAGAAGGCCATCAACAAGAAGGAGGGGATCTGCAGCGTGGCGGGAACCTCACAGCAGTCCGGCACCCAGCACTCCTACTCAGGTCTGTGAACGCACACAGAACATCGCAGGGTTCTGACAGAGAACATTTGCTGATGCTGGACCATGACGCGGTTTGGTTCTGCCTACAGAGGAGGAGAAGGTGGCCTTTGTGAACTGGATCAACAAAGCTCTGGAGAAGGATGCTGACTGTAAACATGTCCTGCCGATGGATCCCAACAGCGACAACCTGTTCACAGCCATGGGGGACGGAATCGTCCTCTGGTACTTTTCCAAAGATGCTTGTCTTGTTAAAGTTCAATGAGAAATGATCAATAGGTCTCATAGGACTGAGAGTGAGCGTGGCATCAATCTGAACATCTAAATGTTGGACTGTCCCTTTTATGGGGAGTAAACGTGTTGTGGATTTGTCTCATCTGTCAGTAAGATGATCAACCTGTCCGTCGCCGACACCATCGACGAGAGAACCATCAACAAGAAGAAGCTCACACCTTTCACCATCCAGGTGAGCAGCTCTCCCGTCTGATCACGCTGCTCTGAGCAGAACCTGCAGCCTCACCGTTCTCCTTCACGCCCCTCCCCAACAGGAGAACCTGAACCTGGCCCTGAACTCGGCCTCTGCCATCGGCTGCCACGTGGTCAACATCGGGGCTGAGGACCTGAAGGAGGGCAGGCAGCACCTGGTCCTGGGTCTGCTGTGGCAGGTCATCAAGATCGGACTGTTTGCCGACATCGAACTCAGCAGGAACGAAGGTAAGTGTGTGTGTGTGTGTGTGTGTGTGTGTGTGTGTGTGTGTGTTCCACTTTCAATCAATCAATCAGTCCGTTTAGTATAACAGCCTCAAACATGAGCAGAGTCTAAAGGACCAGTTCAACATTTTTATAATAAATTTACTTTACAGTAAATATGAAGTCGGCGGCTCAGGCTCTCGGTACTCCATTACATTTATCTGACAGCTTTAGTTACAAGTTACTTCATAAAGCACAAGCCTATAAAAGTGAGTGAATCATCATCTGATGACCCTTAAGAGGGGCCCGACCCCTATGTTGGCAACCACTGGACTAAACTGTAGAAAGTTAGGGAGATGAACACTGTAACAGTAAACTGACTCAGGATCAGTGATCCAATCATCGCTGCTGACACTTGGACGGCCTATGTTTGTGTCTTTGTGTGTGTGTGTGTGTGTGTGTGTGTGTGTGTGTGTGCAGCTCTGATCGCCCTGCTGCGTGATGGAGAGAGTCTGGAGGACCTGATGAAAGCTCTCACCTGAGGAGCTGCTGCTCCGCTGGGCCAACTATCACCTGGAGGAGGCTGGGTGCAACAAGATCAACAACTTCAGCTCCGACATCAAGGTCATTGCACAAACAACACACACACACACACACACACACACACACACACAGACATGCACAGTGCTGTGGTGTCATGGTTGTTTCCAGAACATTGTTTTCATTGTGGAAATTTCATCACCAACATGCTTGTGGCTCCGCGTCGCCGCTGCTTATTTTATCAAACCGCGCTCTGACTGATCCATAAATCTGGATTTTTTTTTTTTTTTTTACGTCGACGGTTTCACAAAACATGCTCGCGCTGTCCTCCCCTCGCTGCAGCTGTTTTCGATCACTGTGCATTTCAGGACTCCAAGGCGTACTACAACATCCTGAACCAGGTGGCTCCCAGAGGAGACGAGGAGGGGATCCCCGCCATCCCCATCGACATGTCGGGGGTCAGGGTGAGAGGCTGCGGACTGGCGTGGGCTACTTTTTAATTTGGGAACGAGGAACCGTTTAAAGGAACAGTTCAGCAACTTTTTCATCAATTCATCTAGGCTTCTTTCCATCCGTTTGATTTGCTGTCTCGGAGGTCTCGTTCCACTGGGATTTTACTGAATGCTCTCGGTCCCTCTGCAGGAGAAAGACGACCTGAAGCGAGCGGAGTGCATGCTGGACCAGGCCGAACGCCTCGGCTGCCGGCAGTTCGTCATGCCGGCGGACGTCGTGCGGGGAAACCCCAAACTCAACCTGGCCTTCGTCGCCAACCTGTTCAACAAGTACCCGGCTCTGAAGAAGCCCGAGAACCAGGACATTGACTGGAGCGCCATCGAAGGTGAGAGTCCAGGTCTGCAGGTCTGCCTCTCGAATCTTCATGCATGAACCCAGTGACGTCTCCCCCCGCAGGTGAAACCCGGGAGGAGCGCACCTTCAGGAACTGGATGAACTCGCTGGGGGTCAACCCTCGGGTCAACCACCTCTACGCGTAAGAGAACCCAACGCCCTTATTGGTGGTCTTTACTCCTATGGAGGTGGAGGGGGGTGGGGGTGGAGGACAGGTTCTGAAACGTGTCCACGCCGCGTGTCTTCCAGAGACATCAGCGACGCCCTGGTTATCTTCCAGCTGTATGAGAAGATCAAGGTGCCAGTGGACTGGGACCGGGTCAACAAGCCCCCATATCCCAAACTGGGCAGCAACATGAAGAAGGTGAGTCGCCACGGAAACGAGTCCAGCACCAGGACCGAGGCTGTTTAATGGTAGTTGAAGAACATTAAAGTTTAGAACATTAAAATGTATAAATAATGATCATTTATAGTAAGAGCACTTTTAGTACTTTTACTTTTGAAACTATGAATGCAGTGTTATGTCACTCCAGTAAAAGGTCTCGGTTCCTGGTTCTGTTCCAGCTGGAGAACTGTAACTACGCCGTGGAGCTGGGGAAGAAGGAGGCTAAGTTCTCTCTGGTCGGCATCGCGGGTCAGGACCTGAACGCTGGGAACCGGACCCTCACGCTGGCTCTACTGTGGCAGCTCATGAGACGGTAAAACGGGAGGACGTTTCCATGATTACAGCAAGGACTGCAGGGAAAATCCCGCGTGACGAGACCCGTCTCCTGAGACCAGGTGTGCCTCCTCCCCTCAGGTACACCCTGAACATCCTGGAGGACCTGGGCGACGGTCAGAAGGTGACGGACGACACCATCGTGTCCTGGGTCAACGACACGCTCAGGCAGGCCGGGAAATCCACCATCTCCAGCTTCAAGGTAGGAGCTCCGCCCCCCCCCTCACCTGAGCGCGTGGGTTTAACGGGTGGAGACCAAACTCCGCCCCCTCACCTGAGTGTGAAGGTTCTCACAATAGTCCTTCGACGTTACGTTTTCCTGTGGAACTTTGCATCACAGCTGGAACAACCAATCAATGTGTGTGTTTGTGTGTGTGTGTGTGTGTGTGTGTGTGTGTGTGCACGCAGGACGGGTCCATCAGCAGCAGCATGCCGGTCCTGGACCTGATCGACGCCATCCAACCTGGATCCATCAGATACGACCTGGTGAAGGCAGAAGACCTGACTGAGGAGGAGAAACTCAACAACGCAAAGTACGGGCAAATTATTGATTACTGATTAATAATCGTACTCCTTCGATGGCTCTTCTGGCACCAATCAGAGACCTGACGGCGGTCGCCACCTGTTTTTTCCAGGTACGCCATCTCCATGGCGAGGAAGATCGGCGCCCGGGTGTACGCGCTGCCCGAGGACCTGGTGGAGGTCAAACCCAAGATGGTGATGACGGTGTTCGCCTGCCTCATGGCGCGAGGCATGAAGCGAGCCTGAGCGACGCCGCGGACCGGAGCCAAGGGGGGGGGGGGGGGGGGGAGGGAGGGGCGGGGCTTAGCGTTATAAACAACCTGTTTGATAAGATGGAAGAAGTTTATCCCAAAAAAATCCGGGTCCTCGTCTGGTTCGGTTGGAACGTACGAGGAAAACTCCAACCATCCGATCGCCGATCTGAACTCATTAAAACGTCGCAGCAGTGTTTTAAACTCAAGTCTGTTACAGCAGCTTTCAATAATCATCATCGTCAATACGCCCACGTGTGTCCTGGACCAATCAGTGCCCTGGAAATCAGAGATGGTAAAACTCAGATGTTAAAGGATCAATAGAAAGAATGATTCATGTGTTCAGTCGTGTTTTTGTGTGTCTGTTTCTAAAACGTGAAACTCTTGTTTTAAAACCGTCGGGCCTGTCCATTCAAAATCAGAAACTTTATTACCAATAAACTTTGAGAGGTTTTATATGAAAAATGGCGTCGTCTCCTCCGCACTGTTAAACACGGACCTGATCAGAAATAATAAAAACAGCCGGACATGAGTGAAACAACCTGTTTAATCCAAGAAAACTCCGCATTTCCAAAGCAAAGACCGACAACTGGTAAAAAACGAAAAGCCGAGTCGTGTCCGTCCTTCTTCCTGGGGGGGGGGGGCAGGAACTTAACTACATATTTACAACGTCTGAGCTGAGCTGCACCCGACCGCCCGCCCCCGCTGACGCACACGTGAAGACAGTTTGAGGGAACCGGAGCGTTTCCCTTCATGCTCGTTCGGATCAGCGTCTCTGCAGGGAGCACTATTTGGCAGGTTTGGCCTCGGCCGGGTTCTCGCCCGTGTCCAGGGTCTTGAGGAGGCGGAAGAGCCCGGCGGCCTCTCGGATGCGGCTGAACTCGATGCAGAAGGCCTGGACCTCGATGAACAGGTCCTGGACGTTGATGATCTTGTTCCGGATCAGCGACTGGAGGAAGACGCAGACCAGGCGGACCAGGCGGTTCTGGAGGGAAGAGACGAGTCCACAGTTTCAACACACAACGGAACATTTTCCAGCCGCTCTTCTCCCTGATGTTCCACGAAGCGGGTCGGTTCTGTACCTGCATGTACTTGTCTTTGATCTGCTCGCAGGTGGAGATGCAGTTGGAGATGTAGAGGTGGATGAACTCCGGCGGGAGGTCGACGGCCGTGGTCAACCTGCGACAGGAGCGGCGTGAACGTTTAACACGCGGGTTCGTTTACGACGTCACGTCTACTCTGCAGCCAATCGCAGCCCAGCGTGAGACCTCGTGGGCCGCGTGTCCTCACCTGTTGACGACCTCCATGGAGTGCAGGGACATGTCCATGTTGACCAGGACGGAGAAGTACTCTGTGATCTGGCTGCTCTGCATCAGCTTCAGCAGCATCTCGATGGCCACCAGCGGGTTGTTCTCCACCAGGTCCGGCAGCTTGGCCGGGGACAGACCGATGTGGTACACCAGCTTCGGGTCCTTCTCCAGCTCAGCCAGCAGCTGTGGACACACACACACACACACAGCTCATAAACGTTATTCCCTTTTAAAACACAGCAGCTCTGGTTCTGGTCCAGTACAGATTAAAACCCAGCCGCGGCGCCGACTCACCTGAGACTGCTGCTGGGCCGACAGCGGGCTCTTGAAGGCCTTGGACATGATGCGTTTGATCTCCACGCCGGTGCTGTTCTTCACGCACATGGAGCGGTCCCACTGGATGCTGTGGTCCGGCTCGGTGGGGTTCAGCCACGCCAGCTCGTCCTCGCACACGTGGAGGGGGGGCGGCGGCCGGATGAACTCGGGCCGGAAGTGACCTGAGGACACAGGGAAGGAGGACGGGTCAGATCCTCCTCCAGATGTGAACACACGTCCACCCCCACGATCCCAAACCTTCAGAGAACTTCACCCTCCTCCGGCCTCCTCCACCTGTAACCTTTCCAAACCAACTTACTCTCCAGCGGAGGGCGGGGCCCCGTGACCAGAGACTCTATGATCTGATTGGCCACCGAGCTGTCGAAGCCCGAGTTGGACGAGTCTGGATCCGGGTCGTTCAGGATGCTGGGGAAGCTGGCCTTGCTCTGCGTGGGCAGCTCCGACTGACGCTCTGCACGACAGAGAACGTCACAGCGGCGTTTACGGTCACCGAGGATCAGAACACAACGACAAGAAGAACCCAGAACCCAGAAGAACCCTAGAACAGAACGCCGTGTCGCGTATGCACCTGCTAACGCCAGCTGCAGCCCGCTGATGTCGATGGACTGGGGCATGTTGCCCACGTCCATGCAGGACACCTGTCTGGGCGTCTTCTTGAAGAGATCCCGGGGCGGCGCCAACATCAGCTGGGACAGGAAGAACTTCTCGGGCTGGGTGATGGGAGGCAGGAAGCCTGGGTGGAGATCACATGACAGAACACGGACGTGTGGCGGAGAACAGGTACTGAACACACGAAGCACGAATCTGACCGGGGGCTGGAGATTCAACCTGGAGCAGAACGTCAGGGTGGAGGCTGCCCAGTGTTCCTAATAAACTGAGGACGTACCGGACAGCACCTTCTCCTGCTCCTCCCCGGCGGGTGCGGGGTTCAGCAGGTGGGCGAACACGGCGGCGAACGGGTTGGCGGCCAGCGGCTCGGTGCGGTACATCTCCCAGAGCAGGTAGAGGGCGGTGAGGCGCTGCGGGGAGCTGGGCAGCAGGTCCGGCTGCTGCAGCAGCATGACCAGGACCGAGCCCACCCTGAAGTGCTCCGCCTTGCCGAAGTAGTGGTGGAAGTGGGTGGAGAGGCTCTCGAAGGTGTTGGTGCAAGCCTCCTCCGAGATGATGCTCAGCAGGTTCGACAGTTCTTTCGGAGCCAGGGTCATGGTCGCCTTCTCCAGGGGGAGGGTTAGCTTTCTGGAGGTGGGTACCGGTCTGAAGCTCCGCGTAGCTCGGCTAAAACAGCTGATAAACCGCCCCCGTAGTAAACTAGGCAGAGTTAATTCATCCCCGAAGAAGAAAAAGAAGAAGAAGAACTAAAGTCCGGGAGCCATCACACGAGTTAGCAACGAGTTAGCTTAGCCTAGCAGCGCTAACTGACAAACACCGGCCGAGTCATGGCAGGAAAAAGAAGAGTCCGGCCCACGGGATCCTCGCCGAGCGGTTCGGCGGCTACATAACCGTCCCCCAGAACCGGCGGACACTAAAAACCCGACATGTCCCGGATCTCACGGCGTTATCACGGTCGCTGAACACACGGCTGAGCTCGTTAGCCGCTACGATTCCCGATTTGAACCTGTGGGAGCGGTGCATCATGGGTAGTGTTGTTCTGACGATTCACTTCCTCCCCATCCAAAAAAGAACTTTATTGAAACGAGCCAAACGAACAACAGCTGGGCGGTTTAGCGAACGTATTCTTCCTGTTTTATTTCTTTTTAAATAAAAAACTTCAACCTGCCAGACTCTGATAAAACAGTTACTCAGTGACGTCATCTTTTCTTACAAACACCGATGTGCTTCCGGTTCCGTTTCACTTCCCCAGACGTCACGTTCCGCCAGTTAAACTGTGCGGACTGAAGGTTCAGGACCCAGGATGACCCAGGATGAGAAGATCCAGGTGACAGGTGGAGGGAAAGGATGGAGCCACTAAACTTCTATATGTTTAGCAGGAACTCCACAGATGTTGACCATGATCTCCTTAAACTTAGTAGAGACTATTTACATATTAACAACTTTTTTTTTACCAGAACCAGAACAGAACTGGGCTGGTTTTGCTCCGCAGAAGGTTTTTAGTAAAGGAGAGAAGTCGTCTGATCTCTCAGTCCACGCTGGTTAAAGGGAAATTGCAGGCAAAACAAAAACCAGAGGATGCCGTTAAAACGTTTTGGGGCCAGGAACTGATCCGGGACCTGGACGGGTTTGATCCAGAACTCGTGAACTGCTGCGTCACAGGTGGAATGGTGAAGGTGTGAAGATCTGGCTGACGCACATTTCAGAGATAAAAAAAACCCACATTGGTTCATGTCGTTCTCTGGTTTCTCTTAAATAAAACTGTACAACAAGTAACAGGTCCATCATCACTTCAGTCGACAACAGTCCACACACACAAACACACAAATACATGGCACAGAAATATCTGCCTTCATCTTAAAGGGCCATTACAACCAAAAAGCATCGAACACATCACGACCTCTGACCTCCAAACTGAGAATAAAATGTCACTTATATATCAGGCAGGCAAACACACTGACAAC
>JAFBJZ010000957.1:1160000-1180609 GCA_016785225.1 Psettodes erumei
CAGCTTGACTGTTAGCGACAGGAAGCGGACAGGTAACGGTGTCAGAGCACAAGCCGAGCATCACGAGCAGCAGAAGCGATGAAAGGATGAGAAGAATCTGATTGGCTGAGGCGGCGCGAGGAGAGAAAGCAAGAGAGGCCGCCAGCTGACGAGAACAGGAAGTTAGCGGCGTGCGTCCTCCGTGTGCGTCCAGCCGTGACGCAGCGACGCACAACTTCATGAACCACGAGTCGTAAAAGCATCACGGCTGGATTGAGCGCACAGGGAGGAGGAGTGCGACGGCGATGACGAAGGCGGGGGAGAGGAGGCGCCCCGGCGGGCCACGTTCACGCCCCGGCTACCTGTGCGTCCGGGGGCGGTGGGCGAGGGTGGCGGTGCGGGGCGGGCCGGGCGGCTGCCCCGCGGCCACATTGTTTCTGGTGGGGCTGGACGCGTAATCGTTGGGCACCACGGGGGGGCGCACCGGCTCCAGGGTCCTGTAGGGGGAGCTCTTCCTGCACAGGAAGGTGGGGGTGAAAGGGTTAACGGAGGGTTCGCGTGGGTGGGTGGAGGTGGAGGGGGTGGAGGAGGTGAAAGAATCCTTAAAGATTATTGGCTGTTTGATCGACAGGTTCCTGATGCAGGAGATTATCTGCTGTCAATCAACAGATAAATTATAGATTATTAATGTTTTTTTTAAATTTAAATAAAGTTTTGTTCTGTTTGATGCTGTTTCATAAATACAACTTTATTTCTTCACCAAGTTGACAGTTTTGTGTGAGTGTGGATCAGGAGCCACGGGGGGGCGCCGCAGCTACAATTCAGACGTGTTGTGCGTTTCAGTGCGTGTCGCGACTCGAGTGTGCGATTCTGGATTGTGTCAGATGTCAGCGCAGGGTGAAGATCTGACCCCGGGTCAGTCGCTGCGGAGGAGAAACACGACAACAGCGCAGTCACGACAATCTGAGCGGAGTGATGTCTGCGCGGCGTTGTTGTGTAACGACAGAAGGTGCTCAGCAGCACGATGCCTGACCACTGCTGTGTGTGTGTGTGTGTGTGTGTGTGTGTGTGTGTGTGTGTGTGACAGATGGACCACAGCTTCTCTTCACCTGATTCTCACTCATTTTACTGAAATCTTCATCCGTTTCACACTGTGTGTGCACGCGTGTGTGTGTGTGTGTGTGTGGGGGGGGGGGGGGGCAGTTCTGCAACCTCCTCCTCATTGTGTTGGGTCGTGGTGACTCACACTCACACACACACACACACACACACACACAGGTTGTCGATCAGCTGCATCACCTAGGTGAAGCAGTAACCACCTCGTCCCCCGTTTCCAGTCTCTATGCTAAGCTAAGCTAACCACACGTGACCCTGGGATGGAGCCCAACAGGGTCAGTGACCTTTGACCTCACACCATCCACCAGCACCAGAGAGAGAGAGAGAGGGAGATGAAGAGAAGGAGAGAGGAGGAAGAGGAGACGCAGCTGCGTGACCTAGATGTTTCACAACACATGACGTTATTCCTCTGAGCACTGTGTGTGTGTCTGTGTGTGTGTGTGTGTGTGTGTCTGTGTCTGTGTCTGTGTGTGTGTGTGTGTGTGTGTGATGTCATCCCCCTCCGCCTGGTCAAATCTGTAATAAGCTCGCCGCAGGACACACACACACACACACACGCAGACGCACAAAGAACAACACGGCCCGTTTTAAATAATAACACAAATCATTGTGTTGCTCTTCTGCTCTCGTCCACGTTGAAAACATCGTTACACACCCGCGCACAAACAACGACGACGACAACAGCTACACACCCGCAGGGCGTCACGTACCCTAAGATGCCCTTGCCTGCCCTCGGAGGACTGGGCGGTTTCTGGGTGGGGGGGTTGGACCGGGACAGACCCCCACCGAGCTTCGTGTTCTGCTGGCCGTTCACCTGTGGACACACACACACACACACACACACACACACACACACACACAACACACAAACGTGACGAGGCCATCTTCTGAAACTGAGGCGAGGAGAGGTTGTGACCGCAGGTAAACGCGGTGTTGCGTGTGCGAACAGGAAGTGAGGCTCGCGCTGTGTGTGTGTTGTGCGTCCTTACCTTGAACCTCAACAACCACTACATGCAGCGTGAGGAGGAGGAAGAGGAGGAGGAAGAGGAGGAGTCAGTCTGAGCGAGCGCGAGCGAGCGAGTCTATACCGCAACACATCTGCTAATATCATCATCATCATCATCATCATCATCATCATCGTCACCACCTTGACGCCGTGCCCGATGTCGTCCAGCGCGCCATAGTCGATCGGCTTCCTGATGTAGCGCACCGGCCTCTCCGGATTGGCCGGAGCGACGATCTTATGCGAGCGGGACGTGTTCTTATTGGTCGTCAGGACGCCAATCTCCCGCCGCGCCACCTTCTCCTTGTGGATGTCGACGGTCTGTTGGGGGGACACACACACACAAGTAATCTGATTACACTGAGAGGACGTGTGTGCATTTGCCAGGATTGTGTTGGACGGTGTGTGAGCTGTGTGGGCGTCGTGCTGGTTTTTATTTAGCCGAGCAGCTGACGAACACGAAGACGGGTCCAGTTCTCAACGGAGAGAGAACCGGTTCCGTCCAACGAGAACCTGAACCAGAACTCCCGAGACCGGGACTGATGGGCTTCCAACGTGAACTCAACCACGTTTGCGTTTGCTTGCAGGCTGCCCTGGTTCTGATCAGCGGTGCAGACGTGTTCTTCATCATCATCATCACTCCGCTGCTAATTCAGACATACAGTAATATTGTGACACAAGTCTACTGTAATAATTTCATCCCATTTCCTCTTTATGCTAAGCTAACTGTTCTTACTGCCTCCAGTCTTTATGCTAAGCTAGGATAACCGTTTGTCCTGCTCCCAGTCTTTATGGTAAGCTAGGCTAACTGTTTCGCCTGTCTCCAGTCTTTATGCTAAGCTAGGCTAACTGTTCCGCCTGTCTCCAGTCTTTATGCTAAGCTAAGCTAACTGTTTCTCCTGTCCCCAGTCTTTATGCTAAGCTAAGATAACCATACATGACAGTGGGATCAATCTGAATGTGTCAGGTGTGTGTTTTTCACTGATCCCGGGTCAGGACTCGGTGCAGACCGGGACCTGAACCTCGGACCAGGGTCTTACATGTCACAGTGTCTTCTGGTTTACACCAGTACGTGGTTCTGCTGTGTGTGTGTGTGTGTGTGTGTGTGTGTGTGTGTGTGTGTGTGTGTGTGTGTGTGTGTGGGGGGGGGGGGGTTCCACCGACCTGTGAGATGTGGTTGACGGAGCTCTCCATGCGGCGGAGCTGCGACGCCTGGATGTCCAGCATCTGCAGCACGTTGTTGGCCAGCGTGTTGATGAGGTAGGCGACGCTCGCCAGGGATTGGGTGGTGTAGCTGCGCGTCTCCTCCAACGCCCGCTGCTTGTCTGCAGACTGGGGGGGTGGGGGTGGTGGTGTCAGTTAATCAGTTCATCAAATAATCGATTCAGCTTCACTCGCTTACTGTGTGTGTGTGTGTGTGTGTGTGTGTTTGCCCCTGAGCTTGACGCCATTCTGCTTTATGACACACATGCACGCACACACACACACACACACGTGGTCGCACACATGTTGATGTAAATTCATTCAACTCTGCACACGATACAGCCAGGCAGGTATGAATGCATTACTGTGTGTGTGTGTGCGTGTGTGTGTGTGTGTGTGTGTGTGTGTGTGTGTGTGTGTGTGTGTGTGTGTGTGTGTGTGTGTGTGTGTGTGTGTGTGTGTGTGTGTGTGTGTGTGTGTGTGTGTGTGTGTGTGTGTGCTGAAGCATGATGTAGGTCAGTGTAAACTCATTCATGCCTGAGGTTGATAAGAAACACACGGACACCCGGTGTGTGTGTGTCTCTCTCTCACACACACACACACACACACACACACACACACACAGTTGTGTGTCACAGGTCAACACTCTCAACACCCTTTGATTAAAGTGTAACGCAGCTAAAGAAAACACTGGATTGTGATTGGCTGTGCGTGTGTGTCGACACGTTCCCATCCTTCCCTCCGTCCCGCCTTCGTCATCATCATCCTCTCGCTCTCCTTCCTATCAGCCATCTGAAGTCCTGCTCACTGTGACCCAGTTGTTGCCTCCTCTGGCCTGGGGACAGGGCCGGGCCATGCACGCGCACACACACGCACACACACACACACACACACACACACACACACACACACACACACACACACACACACTGCTGCTCAGATCAGATCTACACAGACTCGTTCTCACGCTCTGATTCCTGCGACCTCCTTTTTTAATTTAAACACTCGCTGCTGTTCATTTAGTTTCCTGTATAATTCACATCACACACACACACACACACACACATACATGTATGTGTGTGTGTGTGTATATAATGTTAACACAAACAGATTTGTTTCGCTTTGTGTTTTTTATGTTTGTGTCACAAACCTGGAGAAATTCTGATATTTTGTGTTCACCGTCACAGGAACTGTAACGCCTCCGCTCACGGCTGTCGCCAAGAGAAAATGTGTGTGTGTGTGTGTGTGTGTGTGTGTGTGTGTGTGTGTGTTACACCTCATCATTCTTTATAAGTGCCAGTCTCTTCTGGCTCTGCACCAGACACACACACACACACACACGTCAGCTTGTGCCGACAGCCTGTTTTTTACCGTACAAGGACGGGCCGCTCTCTGTTGTGCGTGTGTGTTTGTGTGTACGTCAGAGTGTATCAGACCCGATCCCTGGACGGGTTCTACAGGACCCGGAGGCCCCGGGGCCCGAGAGGTCGGGGGCCCCCGGGGCCTGGAGCCCTGTGTGCACACAACATGAACACAAAGCTGCGCTGCCCCTTGTGCGGATGTGAGCTCCGGATCACGTTCCTCGTCCCGGACGGGAACGTGATCCGCTCAGGCCCGCGATCCCAGAACCGTCTTTCCGGGCGCTCGGCCCGCGTCGCCCCCGCAAGGAGCCGCTCCCGGTACCGGCGCCGAAGGTGGAGGCTGATACTCCGTCAACTGGAAAACAGATCGCCATGGTTTCCAACTGAACACACACACACACACACACACACACACACACACACACACACACACACACACACACAGCCTCCTGCAGCGGTGCCATGTGTTTCCAATGAGCAGCGGGAGGTCGAGTTACATTACGACTACCTCCGCTGACAGCTAACCGGTACCAGCTGTGGTCGACCCGGACGGGACCGGGGGGTGGAGGGTGTGTGTGTGTGTGTGTGTGTGTGTGTGTGTGTGTCCTGCACATGCTCAGTGCGGCCTGGCTCAGCCCCACCCCCACCCCAAAAATATTTTTAAACCCCAGGGTTCTGCTTTAAGAAAAATTAAACCTTGAGCAATAGATGCAGAGGTGGAGGTCGTTAGGGTTTCACGACGCGTTCGTGGACGATGTAGCGACGTGAAAACTTCAGATGTGTCTGATCAGAACCGGGCGTTCGGGTTCTAAGATCAACCTTAATGACTGAGTCCATCGTCTCGGGGCACCGGGCCCATTTCGCCCCGGGACGGGCCGACGTGGGTCAAGTCCAAGTGTTTGGCCCGTAAAATGGGATCAGCGGTGCTGTGCGATTATGTAACATCATGTGATGTCATCCGCTGGCAGACTGGGTCACGCATGAACAGAACGAGCGCACACACACACACACACACACACACACACACACACACACTGCAGGAGTGTGATGATGAAGATTAAATATGGAGGAAGAACAGGTGTGCCTTCAGAGCCGACAGGAGGAGGAACAGTTGCTGGAACAGCCTCGTCCGCCCACACACACACACACACTGTGGTGATCATCAACACAACATTCATACTGATACCAGCGTGTTGAAACCGTGCTGCTTTCAGGGCTGACAGTTATTTTCATCACTGGTTATACAGGGAGGAAAGATTCTTGAGTAATTTTCAAAAAGCTTCATTTATTCTACAAAAAAATAAAATAAAACTCAAAACATGTTCAGCTGACAACCAGAAACGATGAGGCAAAAAGCGCATTACATTAGAGAAGCTTCAGTCAACAATCGTCTGGATTATATTTTCCTTTGGAGAAACGACAAATGCCTCAATCTGAACGGAGAAAGTGGAGAAAACCAGACTCCCGCAGGAAAACGCGCGTTTATTGATTCCCCGCTCGTTACGTCACGTCGCACGCACCGTAAATGACGCTTTAAGGCATTTTCAGCACCAAACGCGAACCGCTAATTCATTCGGCGCACGTGAACAGCGCGCCAAAAGGAACCGCGCGTGTTAAAACGTTAACTTTTTTTTTTTTTTTTTAACAACTACACAACTTCGTTTAAAAGTTGGATTTTTAACACGAACACGCGGATCTGGGGTCAGTTGGTTCGCCGAACCGGGCCCGTCAGGTGACGGTAACGACTCAGCGTGTCACCTGACCGGCCCGGGCACACCTGTGCGCGCGCTCGCCTGTGTGTGTGTGTGTGTGTGTGTGTGTGTGTATACCTGGACATAGTTGCTCTCGCAGTACTCCGCCACCCGCTCCAGGTTGGTGAAGCTGTCCAGCAGCGCTCTCCGTCCCGCAGGAATCTCCTCCTCCAGCAGCATCTGCAGCTCCGCCATCTTTACATGCCTCCTCTCCTTCTTTTTAACGGAGCCACTAACGGCTGCGGCGCGTGCTGACCGGACGCCTCCGCCGCCGCCGCCGCCGCCGCTGCCTTCACGGGCTGTGGGAAATCCTGACCGTGTCCGAGAACACGGGGACTCGACGCTGCTTTCACGTGGGGGGAGGAACATTACACGTGTTCTTTTACTTTACTTGAGTATTTCCACGCTATGTGTTACTTTATACTTTTTTTTACAGCAGTACTTTACACCAACTGTGAAAACCAGGACTTCACAGTAGAAATATCCGTGTTTCACCTCAACACATCACTGGAGGCACAATATGAAGTTTTTTAAAAAAAAAAAATAATGTACTGAAGTACAGTTTTGAGATACATAGACTTTACTTTAAGTATTTTCATTTTGTACCTGCAAGTATCTTAGTTATGTTTTTAAAAAACACATTATTATTGTAAGTTTAACAATATTTTCCCTCTGTGATGTAGTGGAGTAGAAGTATTAAATACCATGAAACCAAACGTGTGTGTGTGTGTGTGTGTGTGTAAATGTACTTGGTTAATTACCACCTGTGGTCTACATGATATCCCAGACAGGTACAGACCTCCTCCCACACCTGGGTCTGGACTTTCTCCTTCACTGTGAAGAAGACAAAAACCTCCATCGCTGTTGGTGTCCAGCAGCAGAAGGTCTGGACTGAGCGGACGTCCTGACAGGCCTCATCGACTTTTTAATACCACTCAAAATTTTAACACCTGAACAGCTGTGATCTGAAGTAAAAGTAAGAGTGACTTTAAAAAAATGTGACTGTACTGGTTTTTTCTTTATTTACAAAATGACTCCCAGGACAACAAAGTGCTAAGTGACAAACTGTACAAAAAAACACACACACAGTTAGACGAACAAGAGAGGGAGACGGGTTTTTCAGGCGGGGACGTCCAGGTTCTCGTCTCCTCTTGGGTATCCCTCCACTTCCATCGTCATGAGAAACTCTGCAGAGAAGAGCAGAACCACACGTGAAGAACCCTCTTTGACGCAGGTCTTCCCTCGTGTTTGAGGCGAAGGTGCGCCATCCTGTGGTGACTCAGGGGACGACAACGCGACGGTATCACGTCCGACTGTGTCCCACCTTCTGTGTAGTCGACGTCCGGCCGCGTGGAGATGACGGCCCAGGCCAGGCCCACCAGCAGCGCCACCACCAGGTTCACCACGATCCACGGCCGCAGGATCTGCTGCTCGGAACCCGGAGGCCTGCAGGAGAACGTTTGGAAATGGAGATGGAAATAAATATTAGAGAGCTGCTCCTGTTGGGAAGAAAGATCCACATCCACGAGCAGAAAGAAATAACGACTTTTTTTGAACTTTTACTGCTTTATTTTCCAACTTGAGAAGAAAAGATGTGAAATATACGTTAGTAATAAAAATCTCAGTTCTCACCACAGAGTCTCGTTGGCTGTGGGATAAAGGTTGATTCGATCGCTGGTCATTTGTTGACTGAGGGACAGGATCAGGGCAATGAAATACACTGAAGACAGAGGGAAGATCATCACCGTCATCATCATCTTCATCATCATCATCCTGCCTTCGTCTCACTTACAGAAAGAGGCCAGAGCGACGGGGTCCAGCGTGATGAAGCCTCTCAGGGCCATGGAGGCCTTGGCCAGGTTCACTCTGCAGGTGAGAGCAGACACACAGGAATCAGGCCACGTTGTGTGTGTGTGTGTGTGTGTGTGTGTGTGTGTGTCTGTGCGTGTGCGTGTCCACGGACCTGTCGAACGCAGACACGGTGCTGATGGCCAGCAGCAGGTAGAGCAGGGACTGGGCCGGGTAGGCCAGCGGGTGGTACTGCTGCAGCAGGTTGGGCAGCGTGGTCATCTGCTCCCCTGCCAGCACATACACCACGATGATGTTCCACACGGCGTAGCCGGCCAGGAACCCGTGAGAGAACAAGCCCACCACCCTGCAGAACATCACACATACACAACAGGAGACATCTACTGTTATACCTGGGCCAGGATCATGGCCCTGATCAGCCGTGACTGAGGTTCTGGTGAGAACCCTTTGCAGTGTGAGCCGACCTGAAGCTACTGTGAACCCTCATGGCGACGTCTCTGGTGGTCCACATCTGTCTGGGGTCCATGTAGTCGTCCATCAGCTCCGCCTGCCGCAGCTGCTCCACCCGCTCCGCCTGGAAACGCCCTGCACAGGTGCGACAGGTCCGCTGAGACACGTGCACCAGGACCCGGAGTGGATCGGATCTCGAGAACTAAACGAAAACCGTGCACAAACCCCATTCACTCACTGTTCCTCTCCACGAAGACTTTGCCGACTGGCTGGCTGTGTCCATGGGGGGCGGAGAACAGGGAATGCTGGGGGATGGGAGACTGGGCGTCCGTGACGATGTCGTCGTCTTCGGCCCCCAGGTCATTGCTGTGGTGCTCCGCCGCCTTTGCCTTCCTGCCGGGTGATGCCAGAGAGTCCAAAAGCTACTTCAGAGTGACGCTGCGAGCAAGTAAGGTCTCAGGACTCACATTAAACTCGTGGCTCCCAGAGGATGAACCCCGGCCATTAAAATCTAAACTCGCCGCCGGCGCTCACCTCTTCCTCTTCGTCTTCCTGGTCACAGCGACGGTCATCTCCTCTCCATCCACCGTCGACTCTGCCGCGTTCCCGTTTGGCACGTCGGCCTGATCGGCTTCCTGGTCTGACAGAGCCAAGCGTGAAGGGTTATCGTCATCATTGAGGAGCATGGCTCCACTTCCCGATCAGTCTCCCTGAATAAGAGTTGATGCTTCGTTACCGACAGTAGGCGCCTTCTTCTTCTTCTTCTTCTTCTGTGGTGCCGGATCCTGTGGCTCCGGGGTCAAAGGGTCCCGGCTGTCACAACGGCTCCTGTTGGTTCCTTCCTCCATCTCCACCTCGGGACCTACTGTGCGTGAACAGAACAGAGTAGAACAGAACAGAACCGAACAGAGTGGAGTGTGGAGCACCGGGCTCAGACCCTGCCCCCCCACCTCACCTTCCCCCTGCTCCTCTTCCTCCATGACCTCCCTCCTGGGCTTCTTCTTCTTGCTCTTGACGGTCGGCATGGCTCGACGTCTCGGTCTCTGCGGGAGGGATGGACACGCTGAGTTCACCGGTGCGATTGCGACGGACCATGACTCGGGTCAGTTAACTGGATTAGCCTGAGCTTTGAGGACAGATGGTGGCGCAAAGCTTTTCGGGACACGCCGGTAATTTACGGGTTCAGGGTCTAGGTGCACCAACAGGGTGGAGCTGGACACACACACACACACACACATACAGCTACAACACAGCCACACCTTTTTCCTTCCGGGTTTCTGGAGTCCCCAGCTGATTAACAGTCGGTTTTTACCTCAGGATGAAAATGCACAAAACCACGTTGTTAAAAAGCAGTTGTTTATCTCACCGTGCACCTGAATGGAGGAACTGTCTCCACACGGATCCACCCAGGTGTGTCAGTGCTCACCTGCGCAGCGGAGTCTGCAGAACCTGCCGGTTCCGATCGTCTCAGAGGGGAAAGCGTCTTAGGCTGACCCCCCCACCTCCTCCTTCTGCTCTGACAGGTGAACGCAGGGTTTCACCTGGTTGAAGATCTGAGAACCTGAAGCTTCAACGCGAGGAGACGGACAGGGGGGTGGGGGGGATCTGAGTCCGGTCCCGGGGGTGCGCAGCGTGCGGGCGGATCAAGCGCTAACCTCCGTCAGCCCGGCTGAGCTTTGTGATTGGTCGATCGGCTGGCACAGATCCAAATAATCCCTCCCCCTGCTGCCGTGACGGGCTGTTCCTCCACGATGAAATAAAATAAATGGCGTTAAAGCTTGAGGTTGTGCAGAGACATCTCGCAGATACAGGACGGCGTCATCTGCGTAAAAGCGGATATTAAAGTCCTGGATGGATGCACAGGCTCTGTGGTTCTTTTGTGTGGTCGTATCAAACTGCTGAAACAGAGCAGGTGTCTCAGGTGAAGGGGTCAAAGGTAAAAACCTTCTGAGCACAGAAACCAGGTCGACGTAACGAATCCTATTACACACCAACATGGTGCCTGGAGTGAGCCGCTATATTATATTGTCTCTTTGAGGATAATAACAATAAAAACGTGTTTAGTGAGTAATTACACTTGTTTTATTGATGCAGTTTTACATTTTATTCATAATACATTTGTATTTCCCTTTCGTCCACACCCCCCCACACACACACACACAAACAACCCCCACCCCCACTGACACAGTCTCATGTTATCTGCCAATCACTGCTGCTTGTATGGAGGACGGGGGAGAAGCTAATCCTCCCATTTAATCGGCTGAACTACATCTGCACGGGATTAACCTGAGAGGCAGAGACACGGAGAGGGGGGTGGGGCACATGATGTCATCTCCATCTTGAATGGGGGGGGGGCAGAGAGTTATCAGCTGAGACCTGATCTGAGACCTGATCTAACTTCAGTTAAGAACCAGACTCAACAAACCTAATTTTCCATTCCCACTTCTTTCCATTTGACTCACTATTGTATTTTCTCTCCCAGTTCTTCCTCACATCTTCTATTTCACTCCTTTCTCCCCCTCTCCTTCACCTCCTCCCCTCGCTCTACTCCCCCGCCCGGCTCCAGCTGACGGGTACCCACTGCGCCTCCTCCTGGGCCTGCAGGATGACGGAGCAGAGGCGCACGCAGGCATCCTGCAGGTCGTCGTTCACCAGCACGCTGTCGAAAAACTGCTTGTACTTTGCCTCCATCAGCCGGGACGCCTCCTCCAGCGCCACGAAGTCCTCCTCCTGCGGGAGGGGGGGGAGACGTGTCTGAACGGGACAAAGGAGGCTGAAGGGAGGAGGCGGGGGCGGTGTACTTACTGTGAAAGCCCTGTTGACGGTGTACTTGGTGATGATGCGGGCGTCTCTGCGGGTCTGTCTCAGTCTCTCCGGGCCGGGGGCTTTGATGAAAATCACGTAAGGCTTCAGTTTCCTCGTCCGCAGCGGCAGGAAGCTCTGCCGACGAAGCAGCGCGTTCGTTTTCGCTTTTTGTGCGTCGACGTGAAGTTGCGTCTGAAGACCGCGGCGACACTCACGTGCGGCTCGGCGTCGATGATGCACATCCGCCCCGCTTCAGGACGTCGCCGATGGCGTCGGTGCTGGTCCCGTACAGGTGGCCTTTATGCTCGCCGTACTCCACAAACCTGAAAACACACACACACACACACACACTCGTAAAGTACCACCCACAGTTTGGACCATGCGGATGAAAAGTGTGAAAACCGAAGAGAAGTCCCACCTGTGGTTACACACCATGTACTCAAACAACTCCCTGGTGACGAAGTGGTATTCCCGTCCCGTCTGCTCGCCGTCTCTGATTGGACGAGTGGTGTCTGCAACGGGACCGCCATCACAGGCAGTTAGGAACGTTTCCTGTCTCTTCTATCGCTGTGCATTAAAAGGCGCCCCGTTTGAGGGGGGCGGAGACACGGGGACGTGTTGCGGAGGACACGTACGGGGGACGGGTCCCTGGAAGGTGGAAGGGTTCAGTTTGATGAGTCTCTTCCTCAGTTCATTCACGCCGACGCCCGCGGCCCCTGAGCGCAGCAAAGAGACAAAGAGACGAATGAGAAGCTACCGCGGCGCTGTGGGGACGCCGCAGAGACACTCGGGGTCCGAGTCCCGTCCTCACCGACGAGGACGATGAGGCGGTGGTTCTCCTGCGGGGGGCGCTGGTACAGAGCCACCTCCTCGTAAGGGGTGGCCAGGGCGCCGCTGCCGCTGGGCGAGCAGGAGGTGCAGGACTGGCGTCTCCTCCTGTGGGACGTCCTCCTCCAGAGACGGAAACTGCGACGAAAACCAGCTGGAGACGGGTTCGTCGGTTCGCATCACGTTCGCTTTACGTCTTTGGACAGATGGTCAGAGACGTGAGACAGAGTCTTACCCAGGTAGATCCCATCGGTGACGTCAGAGTCCGCCTCATCTGGAGGGGGGGGGGGCAGGAAACACCCAAAAAGGTCACATGACTGTCTTCATTCATTAAGCACATACAGGTGTTTTACCTGTGAAACTGGAACATGTTTGTCCTTTTAATCTAGGAATTGACTTCACCATAACTAATTTTTTTTTTACATTGATGTAATTTAATTTAATTTAATTAATTTTTCATCAATTTAAATTATAACTATTATTTTTAAATATTCTTTTAATTAAATTAATTAATTACAATATATGTAAAAACTCCAGACAGAAATCTGAATGTTTTCCATGGGATTATTTATTATTTATCTCTGAAATATTCATATTCCACATTTATTAAAATGGCGGACACACTTTGTCACAAAAAATCCGACACGTAACTTCAGTATTTTCATCATACAGAACAGACTTACCTACCGAAATGCATTTCTTCCAGCTCTGTGCAGGAGAAATAAAAACACCAGTCACTCCCTCTACACTGACCAATCACAGCTCAGGTGAGTATCACATGTCACTGCTGACGGGTTTTTACCTGCGAGGGCACGTTTGTCGTCATCGTATCCAACATCGTCCTCTGCAACGGGAAAAAAAAATAAAGTTAAAATGGAAAACTGTACGACAAACATCGTGTGTGTGTCACGCATCGCACCCACCGTCATCGGCCGGGGTCACTGAGGTGGGCGGGGCCAACGGAGAGAAGAGAGACGACAGCGGTTAACAGCGGCCACACAACAGCTACACAACCAGAGACCGACACAAACAGTCTGGGAGTCTACTGCTACAAACTGCTGAGTCAGCGGCGGTGATGACGAACGATGACCGAGCGTCCTCACAGGGTCTGATGCAGGTGTGCACCTGTGACGGCTGACACCACCACTGCTCCCTCTGTTTACTGCGTGAGAGACGAAGACGAAGACGAGGATGAAGGCGACGCGCACGAAACGTTTCCCCTCACAAAACACCGAACAGTGACGTCGAACTGGAAAAAGCTCGCCGGACCTCTTCAGCGTGCCGGCCGAGGGAATCAGACCGGCGCAGGACGCGGCGCGCGGCAGCTTCCGGGCCTGCCACCAGCGGCCGTCCGACTGGTCCACCACCTCCAGCAGGTCCCCTCTGCTGAACGCCATCCCGGCGTCCGGGCAGGGGATGGAGGAGTCCTGCAGGGGGCAGTAGTCCACCATCGCCCTCATGTACACCTGGCGGGACGGAGGGGACACGGCCATCACTGGAGATAACAACTTTATTTATACGGCACCGGGACAACGTTTGGCTTACGGGCTTCTGGCCGCCGGCGCTCTGAGCTGCGTTTGGGACGACCTTGAACAGGATGGTGCCGTGGGAATTGATCTGGCGGCGAGGAAAGCGAAATCGATCAGCGACAGCAAATTCCCTCTGAGGTGCGCCGGTTTCCGTTCACGCGCTTCCCTCCGGACACCCACCAGAATCTGGATGACCCGCTCCGGCTCCAGGCCCGACACCGGGTTACCGTTCACCTCCAGCAACAGGTCGCCGGGATGGAGGAGTCCTGACACAAACACACACACACGTAATGTTTTACAAACTTAAACACACACACACACACACACACACGTTTATATCTCACCGCTGCGGTCGGCCAGGCCTCCGTGAATCACCCGGGCGATGAAGATCTCCCCCGTCTCATCATCCCTCCTTATGGTCGCCCCCTGACAGACGGAGGGACAAAGAGACGGACGGGTAAAACACATGTTAGGCAGAAATACACAGACACACACACACACACACACACACACACATACACACACACACACGTTCGTGCAGGGACACGTATGATTACAGTCCATCGTGACACACAAATGAACGTCAGCCCATCGAACAGCCGTTGAGATATTTCACAAATGTTGGTGCTGACACGACCCGACGATGCACGCTGATGATGATGATGATGATGAAGATGACGACGATGATGATGAGAAACATGACGTCTCTGTACCTTTAAATATTTTGGCTATTTCCACCTCAAGCGACAGATGAGGTGCTGACGACACGTCTGCTCCTGGTCCAGATCCCGAGTCCAGAACTACGTCTCTGGTCGGAACCAGGGCAGACGAGGACGGGAGGACTACTTCTTCTTCTTCTTCTCTTTCTTCTCCTTCTTCACGGCCGTCAAGCAGCCTGAGCTCTTACCGTCCCGCTCGCCAAGCGCAGGAGCTCGAGAGACCGACCCGTTGTGGAACCTCGCCGCCCCGCGGCCGCCACCTGCCCCGTGGGCAGCGCCAAAAGTCACCTCCGCCCTTTTACAGCCTCCGTTCACTGGTGCTCCACTCCCAGGCGCCGGAGGTCCGCCCGCGCAGGAGCTGACGGAGGTGGACGAAGAGGAAGAGGAGGAGGAGGAGGAGGAGGAGGAGAGGTGACGCGGGTGAGGTGTGGGGGGTTTGCGGACCGCTATGGGAGAAGCCGAGGAGATCCGTGGAGGAGGAGGAGGAGGAGGAGGAGCACGGCGTGACGCCTGGGGGCGTTTGCTGGCCACGATGAGCCCCTGCAGCTTGTCAACCACCTCCGCCAGCAGGTGGAGCGCCTGGGCGTTCTCCTCCACGCTGTCCGTGATCAAATCCGTCGCCGCCACCATCTTCTGGCCAAGATGGCGGACGTCCGGGGGGGCGCCCTCGATGCTGCCGGCCACCGTCTGAACGGCACACCTCAGCTCGTCCACGCTGCGCTGTTTGTCCATCCCGGGTCGGCGGCGGCGCCGTCGTTCGCCCGCCGCCTGCTCTGGCTGAGGCGCGGTGGAGCTGCGGTGCATCGCGGGGCCGTTCAGAGGCTGGTGCTCATCGGGGGGTCGACCGCCGGGGGAGGGGAGGGTGGCGCCACCCCGCTGACGAGCGGCGGGACTGGAAGGCGCCGTGCGGGCGCGCGGGGGGCGAGACGGCGTCCTGCCGGGGGTGGGGACGTTCCTCGATCGTCCTCCCGCCGTCCCGTTCTTGTACAAGACCGGGGAGCTGGGGAGGCTGAGGCTGTAAGCTGGGACCGGGGGAGGAGGGTAGGCGTAGTCGTCGCTGCTGCCGCCTCCTCCGCCTTTGGGCTCCTCTGAAAACAAACGTCCTGCACGCGGGGAGGAGGACGGACACGTCGCTGAAAAACAACAGGAAGAGGAAGATCTGAAGAAGGAGCCGAGTGAAGGACGAGCGAGCGAGCGAATCTGGAAAAGGACCGATGAATGAAATGATGGACACATGTTGCGTCGTTTCCGCTCCGAGGACGAGAGGGACGACTTCCTGAAGTCAGGACGTAATAATTAAAGTCACGGACGATCCAGAGCTCGGTAGAAAAACACCCGGTTCTGATAAACACGGACCGGGTGACGTAGATGACAGATCTGATGAAGAATGACCGGATGAAGAAACGCTCATGACTCCTCCTCCTCCTCCTCCTCCTCTTACCGGCGCATGATGCGGGACTAAAGACAGAGGGAGCTGATTGGTTGAGCCCCTCGCTCCAACGCTCCGCCGTCTGCAGCGGACACAGACAGCAGCTCCCCGCGGACCGATAGCGGGGGAGGAAGGGGCGCGGCCCGTCTCCTCCGGGGAGCGGCAGGAGCCGCGCTTCGCCTCCGGCCCTTCGGAGCTCCTCCCCCGACCACGCCCTCCTGGCGGGGACCAGGCGCTCCAGCGTGAGGCGGCGCAAGGCTGCTCCAGCGGCTTCGGATCACGGCCGCGCCCGCCCCGCACTCGCCGCCGCTCTTGGCCAACGAGAGGTAGGAAACTGAATTTTTTTTCCTCAAGGTTTAAAGATTTAGGTTTAACAGAGATCTTACCAGCGGCTGGTTGTTCTTCACCAGACACACGATCCTCACCGCCTCTTCGTCCTCGGGTAACTCGTCGGGCAGGGGCGGCAGGACGGGGCCGTAGTCCGACTTGGCTACGCTGTCGTGGGACGACAGCAGGGCCTGAGGGGACAGGTGAGGAGACGGGTGAGGAGACACGTGTCCAGGTGAGCGTCACACGTGGGCCTGGACGGCGGCTTCGTGTGCGATTTACCGACCTGGACGTGGGGAGATCCGAGGAGGCCGTAGAGCTCCCTGGCTTCCGCTGAGGGACGGGGGCCCCTCTGGATCACGCCCATGATCTGTCACACGACATTTTACAATAAATCATGTGAGAAACACTTTGGCTACTAGTCGTGGAGTACTTGTACGGTGTAGTACTCAGCAGTACACACACAGGTGCGTGCGTACGAACCTCGTGCGACAGCCCTGAGGCGTAGGGAAGGAGCGGGCTCGGCGTCGACCTCTGGAACTCCAGCAGGCACTCGTACATCTGGGGCAGATAAAAACAGGAGACGACGTCATCGCCCTGAGGAGATGATGACGGAGGTGATGATGCGCGCCCGGCGGCTCGGGTCCGCACCTTCAGCAGGGCGTGCAGCCACGGCGCGCTCAGCAGTTCGTGCAGCAGCTGAGCGCCGCCGACGTTTCTGCTGACGGCCTGACCGACGTCCTCCACCACGCCGGACAGAACCTCACCGACACCTGCACAGGGATGAAGCTGATCAGTCTGAGAGCAGAGACCAGATGTTGCTGTTTTCCAGATGGTAAAATCAGTCGGAATCAGGAGTCCAACATCTGGGGGGACAAAATGAGACCTTGATGTTCCCTCCTGCTGACCTCTGATCTGGGACCTGTGACCCGCTTCCACCAATTAGAGAAACAAATAAACAACTGACTGTTTATCAGTCAGCAGCTGGAGGTTTCTCCTGAGCAGAAGGTGTTTAGGCCAGACAGGATTAACGTTAGCGAGGAGAGAAACACTAATACCCTCTGAAATAGATTTTAGATTAAATTCAAGTGGTGCGGATTTCGACCTGGATTCAGAGTCAAGAGTGAGACAATAAAGACAGCATGAGACATTGAAGGTCAGATATGGACTCACCGTCCTCCATTGATTGTCTCATGCTGATCAAGCCGCCACAGGGGGGGGGAAGGGCTGTTTCCACTGAAAACAAATTAAACATGAGTAAAGTTTTCCTGTGTGCACAACACGTCACACAACACATGAGCCGCCTCAGTGTTATTTTGGTTCTTCCGCTTACAGCAGGTTTCCAAATGTGGGCTAATTTACTGCTTCCGCTTTTAATCTGGGCTCAGGAAGTGCTTAGATCGATGCACCTGATCAGATTATAACTGTACACAGTCATTACACAGTCCGACTGTGACGGTAACTCAAGCCGGGAACCCGACTCCATCCCGAAACCACCAGAACCCACCGGGACGTCACCCGCTGGTTTGCGAACTGCCGCTGAGAAAAGTCCAGTTTTGCGATTCGGTCGCAGCCATGTTTTTTTTTTTTTTTTTTTTTTTTTTTTTTAGACCGGACGTGACCATATTTGGACGACAGCGCGGGGCTGAGCGACAACACCATAGTGCGTCATGGTCTTTTTTTTCGTCAAAATGAGACCATAATTCACAAAATGAACGAGGTAGCGTCTTTATGTTCGCGCAGTATTAGCTTCCAGCTAGCACAGAGTAGCTGCTGTTTCTCACTCACCGGAAAACATGGCGCTTAAACATGGCCGCACCTCGCCGCGTCATCGTGTTTCTCTCCCGCTTTGCCTTTTCTTTTCTTTTCTTTGCTTGTCTTATCACCATTACGAGCGAACATTTTCCACCGCGCCACTTGTTCACAAAAAAAAAAAAAAGTTACCGGCGGAGAAGCAGGCGGAAAGGCGGGCGGCTGTGTGCGTCCCTGAGAGACGTGATGACGTCATCTTTACGCGCGTCGCTGGCGCTCAACCCGCCAAAAAAACCCCCAAAAACAAAAAACAAAAACCCGAGATATCACCGGGAAATGTCCCGATGCTCCCGACTTGTTTATATGTGGGGGTGAAAAAACGCCAGAATGTCTGTCATCAACAGCAAACATCATACGTCAGAAATACTGTGAATGTGATAAACATATTTATTGATCTTCCACTACAATATCCATTATTAAACCTTTTTAATGGTTCTGTTTCGACTCCCAGCTGCTGTGAAGTTTCTGGTGTGGCTACCTTGATTTTATTCTGCAATTGAATCTATTTATCCGCTTGATAAATTCACTGTTGATTTGATTTATGATTAATCCTTCCAAGGCTGTACAACATCGTGCTACCGCAACTATTAGATTTATTGCCATGTTTAAGACATTCATCATGTTGTTATATCCTGACTGACTTTTCCTCGCTGTTTGTGGATTTCTAGTGAAACAGCTGTTGGACGATTCTGTTGAAATACGGCTCATGTTCCCCTCAGGATGAACGATCACAACCTTGCTCATCAACGTACAGTAGATAAAATCAAACCATCAGAACCGTGAAATGAAAGCAACTCACCACCTCCTCCTTTGGTCCGGTTTCCTGAGCGGAGATGTTTCAGTGTGTGTGTGTGAGCATGTCAGCAGCATTGGTGACTGACATGGATGTGATTTTACTACCAAAACCAACACACACTAATCCTTTCCAACCCAACTTAATCCACCACCCCCCTCCTGTGCCCTCTTCTCTCCGTCTCCTTGCCTTCTTTTTAAAAAATCCTTCTTTTTTTGCCCTCCTGTCACTCACTCATTCCATCCGTCCATTTTTCAGTCTATGTGAGCGTCTCTTTTTCAGTGTAATGGCCTCCGTTCAGTCTACTACCGTTCCCTCGCTCTCTCGCTCACTTTAAGTACTTCAACAGATCACAAAGCTTCTTAACTCGTTGCTGATTTTAGCTACACACACACACAAACACACACACACGCAGCAGGTCAGACAGCACGAAACGCAGTGTTATGAGGGCAACACACAATAACAGTAGTTGTGAGGCATTAAATCCCACTGCAACATCTGGATCTTCAGGAGACCAGCCGTTATCAGCTGTGTGTGTGTGTGTGTGTGTGTGTGTTTTGTTTTTTTGGGGGGGGGTTAACACAGGGTAATGGTCACTGGGTCAACTCCTGAGTGATTAACATTGATCCTTCACTGAGAGAAACAGTATAAGAGAGGCCACAGAAGCAGATGTAAGAAAACATGGCGTCCATGAGAGGAGTCAGCTCCTCCTCAACAGTGAGCAGGGGCAAACTGCAATATAATATAATATAATATAATATAATATAGTATAATATAATATTACAAGTGTACCAGCTTAAGGTCATGTCTGTGAGGGTTAACAGTGGCCTGGATTTGTCTTAATGTGTCTCAGCTCTCAAAGGACAAAAGAAATAATGACCTGCTGACCACCATAACTGCTGTGATAATGAGTTCCCTTCACTAAACTACTAATTACACAGGCAATTAAAGTAAAACTTCTCTGGTGCCAAGAGCCTCAGACATCATCAGCGGCTCATGTTGACATCTCTTTTTGATCGCACAAGTAAAAGCACAACATCCCAGCCAGCTCGCATTGACCACTGGGTGATAATTAGCTGTTTCCAGACTGGCTGTAGTCAGACCCGTCCCCGGAGGCCCGGCTTGTTGTTCGCCACAGTTTGGGTGGGACACGGGGGAGGGCGCAGGACACTAATGATCCTCATTACAGTATCCTTACATCAGCTCTGGGGTTCTGTGAACGCCATTAGCAAAGTGTTATCTGAGAAAATTGCATCATACTAAATGGAAATTGCTTGTTTTCCTTCCCTCCCCGGTGGAATACACAAACACGCAAATCAGTCCCTTCGACAAACACAATATACAGACAATACCTTACATCACTGTTGGGAGGCACTTTGTCTTCCACCACTTCATGACCTCTCTGACCTCTTGTGACAGTGCAAAAGTTACTTAACCTCACATCGTGTGACTTGATAGATGAAGGACTTTGTTTTGCTAAAGATGCAGTCTACAAATAATTCTTCTATAAAGTACATTACATAATGCATATATACATAACATAATAAACTACATACATTGAAGAAAAACAAAAAACTGTCAAACAGAAAGAATACATACAAATGCAGAAGGAGAGGGCTGTTTAAATGAATGATGGTGCAATATATGAATCATAATAATGTTATGTAGGGTACTACACCTGGGTGGTGTATGTCA